>WEIT01029147.1:3617-20134 GCA_013389985.1 Dryoscopus gambensis
GAAGAGTGAACAGTTAACACAAGGAAATAAGATTTACAAGTCCACTTGTTAATGAATATGAATCTGATTTTGCAGGTAGACTTGGTGATGTATTTTGTTGTGGAAAGGAGGGTTCTTACAGCAGAAGAAGGTATGTTGCTTTATTCTGAGAGCCAACCAACTTCCAGGCAATCAGATAAAAAAGTCCAGGGGAAGACCATCTACCTGCATAGCATGGAGGGAAGGCCACTGAAAATTATGATAATGTTGTTCATATAGGACTCAAGAGTCTTAAATTAACAATGGCACCATCATGATGTTAAGCTAACAAGACCTCCCAAGCTCTGCTTTTCCCTTACCTGGAAAATAACTCTTCAAAGAAGAAGAAATGGTGGAAAGGCACAAATAGTTCTCTGATCAGGAAAACTGTTCAGCATGTTTGAGATAATCCTAGGGGAGGGACTTGAAATTATTTACCAAGATGGAGAGGGGCAAGACCTTTGGAAACCCTATTGGTTTGTTGGTTTTTTCAACAGCAGATGAAACTGAATGCAACTTCTGTGATACAAATCAGTATGTGTTTGTGTGAATGTTTAGTTTACAAATTAAATGCAAATAAATTTGAAGGGCTTTAATCCTGAATCTGATTAAAAGAATCACAAAAAAATGTATTACCATGTGTCATAGAAGGACTGAAAAATCCTTGCTGATGTGTATATATCATGTATGGGAGTTTGGTCACTGTAGAAATGACAATTGGGAAGTAATAATCAAGAGGCTACTGAAACCAGTAATGTACTTATGAATTTGTGCCACTGAATTGAGACTAGATTTAATTCTGAATGTACATTCCAAATCCAGCAGATTTCAGGACAAGCAGTTGCTTTTCACTCTTCTGAGAAAGAAGTCTTTGTGTGAACTCCTTTTCAGGGTAAGAAGATATCTTCACCCCTAATGTCTTAGGTGCCATGGCAACAAGAAAAGGGACCTCAGTAAACCCTCTTAGTGTTAAGAAAAAAATCACTTATGAAAGCAGCTATGAAGGACACTGAGTATGTCTTTCCCCTTCAGTTTCACTCAGCCACCTAGCAAAGTTTCTTTCCTTGCATTTGTCTTAGTTGCAGTATAGATATTTTTAGTTTGCTACACTAAAAGAGATCAAACGAAGACATAGGTTGATTTAAAGAGTTATTTAGATTATCTTATTTTAGAGAAGTGCCACTTGTCTTTGTGTATTTTATAAAAAGTTTTACTAATCAGTTAGAAAGCGGGGTCTCATACATGCATTTGGTGACATAAGTGTCTCAGGGCCAGTTGACAAATTTATTCAAAACTGAACATATGAACAAAAAGGAAATGCTGGGCTCTCTGTAAATAAATTCCATTTCAATAAGAATGACAGGCATATCACATATACACAAGATTAGATGTGTATCACTAAATTATGCTTGGGAGAACGTACAGGCATATCTGTGTCTGGCACAGTAAGTGGTTACATTAGTCTTATAAATTCACATCTAATTCAATGGCTGATACTTCATTAAGCTAATTATTGATACTTTGGTGATCCTTGCAACTTTTCAATGTGTCATTTACAATATGAGGATAACTATGTGAGCATTTTCAAGACATCGGGTATGCCTCTCTTATTCCTATAGACACTGTAGGAAAGGCTTTCTAAAAGTTAATACAATCTACAAAAAACATACATGACCATCACATAGAATGTCTCTTTTCTTCAGGGCAAGATAACAATATTTCCGCAGATGACTAAAATTTTATGATATCTAAAATAAACTAAACATGTTTGAGTGGAATACAGAGAAGCCCCCTGGAAAGAGAGAAACCCCAAACAAAACAAACAAACAACCCAAACCGAGCAAATATCCCAGGGCTGAAAATAGACTAAGACTTAAACCTAGAGTCTCCAAATAAATTGCAAACTCCATACTATTTTGGTTTCTCTCTCATCTGGAACATCCTTTCATCATGGAATAAACAACCCCATTTTAAAACAAAATTTTAGATACTTTATGTTTTTCTATGTATCTTTCATGCATATACAATGTAGGTGACTTTTTTCAGATATAGAGACCCATCCTTTTAAAACAAATAAAAGAAATAAGCTGAAGCTGAGTTTCTTCCTTCATGGAATAAAATCTTATTTAAAACAAGAACACTGTTAAGGAAATCCATTTAGAGGTGTGTGGGATGCCTATTAGAGAACAAGAGAATCCCCTAAAAGGACAGGTACCCCGCTTCTGCTTCCCTGACTGGCCCGTTGATTTCCCTGCCTTTTTTTCCCTTATATGTCAAGGTCCTGGCCTCCCCACCTTGTCCTCCTTCCCCCGCCCCTGTTCCTAGCCACTCCCTCAGATTCTCCCAATTTGTTCTGTGCCCTAATCCCCTCCATGTACTGCCCCTGTGCCACAGGACCATTGGCCCATGTGCTCCCTCCGCCCCCCCCGACCCCCATGTAAAAGGTCTGGGCTGGCTGCCGTAAGGCCTCTCTGCCTTGGGGTATCAGCCTGTTGCCGTGTGGCACTCTCTGCCTCTAGGACCAGGACAACGAAGATCCTCTGAAGCCCCCATGCAGGGAGCCTTCTCGCCTCCTTTACTGCCGCTGTGTTGCGGAGCTGAGAGCTAGCCGGGGCCATGAGGGGCAGTCCGAAAGGGGCCACGGGAAGTGAAACAGCTTCCCTCCCCAAGGAAGCCCCCTGCGCTCCCAGGGAAGTTCTGCGGCTTGCAAGAAACTTGCAAGTTACTCAGCAAGAAACCACAAATCGCAACAGAGGTGTATGGAAGTATTTGGCTTTTCAGAAGCATTATGTCAGTAGCAGCTGATGAGGTTCACTTGACACGGTGGAGATAAAATCATCCCACAAATATAGCAACTGCACGAAGTTCATAAAATACAGCTTTTCCCAGAAAAGAACTGTTCACTCAGTTTGATTTCATAGTTACTGATGTTTAACAACAGCACACTGATTTAAAAAATAAAGTTTAAAAATGCCATGATGCAGCTTATAAATGTAAAAATCCCAAAAGTTTAGAATTACAAGAATAAAAACATAATATAAAAAAAAGACCTTTAAAACCAGCTGCAGGGCTCTAAAGTAAGATATTTTCACCTAAAAGCTCTAAACACTGTTTCTCTACCCCAAAAGACAAAGTATGAAATTTATAACTTAGCTGTGCCAAGCATAAAGTTTAATAATTACTTCTACATTTTATCTCACATGACATTTTCATCTTATTTGCTGGCGTAATTCTAATTATTCTTCCTTTTTTTTTCCTCTAAATAAAAGAGACGTGCATTATTTATATCTTGCACTGACTTAAAAGTTTTTACAGCTTGGGGATCAACTGTTTCAACCCAAGCACTTTGTTCCCTGCCCAGTATTCTGACACATGCCATGCGCTATTAACGACTTGATGAATGAAATGAAAGCATGTGACCACCTACCCACACACCTTGGCAGAGGTGCACTCCATACACGCCGACCACCTCCCAGGCAGGTGAGTTTATTAGCACCTTCCAGGCGATATCCAGGAAAACAAGAAAAGATCAAGGAATCTCCAACACCAAAATGAAAACCAATTCGCCTACTGAAGGCAGGAACCCCAGGATCGTCACATGGCTCCAGATCATATTCTGCAGACAATAAAACATAATATATTATTATCTGGACAAATTGTCCACATGGAAAAATGCAAACTTATCAAATTGCTTGCACTGTGTGAGCATGGAACAGCTGGAAAACATGTGTTTCACAGTTGTGTTCTCTACTAAAACCCAATGCAGTTTCTATATTATGCCTATATATACAGTAATTATGTATCTAATGTGTCCCACCCACACTACATCTATTTTCTTAATTTCAAGAGCTGTAATCAGCTTGCACTATAAGTGGTTTACTATAATTTTGTTTAATTACTTCCTTTGTGTATAATTCCTGTTTCTTTTCATCTGAACTCCCAAACAGCTTTAGAAGCGAGACTTACAGTTAAAAGAAATAATTATGTAATGAAGAAAATCTAATTAAAAAATCAAACAAAAGGTTAGGTGAATGAAAGACATATGAACACATTTTCAAAAAGTGTGCTTTTATAACTACACATCAGGAATAATTCAGGAGGAGTCAGAATAAACTAATTGGGAAAAAATGATGGCGGTTACATAGGAAGCAAATCAAACTCATAAAATATCTGAACCACCCATTTCCCCATCTCCAAAGAGTATGCTGTGGAAGTATCATTTTTTGTTTGTCCTGTTTTCTCATATAATTTTTTTCCTTATAGGTCCACTACCAACTACTTCAAGAAAAGATGTTGAAAGGGATCAACTTAACATCTAATGGAAAAAGTTTGATTTTATATCCTTTGGAATATGATCCAAAAGACCCAAGGGATAACTTCTGGTGGCAAATAAGAAAAAACATTTTCTAGAACATTTACCTTGGAGGTCAGAGGAAAGTAGGGTCAAATCGACTTATTTAGAGGAAGAGACCCCATTTAGTCAGGGAAGAAAGTAAACCAAAGTTTCTGAGTGAGTGTTTAAACAGCTGATATATGAAATAAAATAAATAAATCAATCCTTCCCTTTAGTAACTGTCTTGTAGGAAAGTTCTGAGTATTAGAGGGAATCTATAAACCACACCAGTTTTTGCTGGCAAAAGTTGTAAGCGTAGAAAACATATGATCTACTATCTCTGCTCAGTACTACAGAGGCTAAGCCAGACATGGAGATACCCTGTAGTACACTTTTAGGCACATGGCAATTTTCATGACAAATTTCTATGTGAAATGACATTCAAAACAGGTTAAGGCCGTCTCACTAAAAGTCGTACTTCTAACTAAGAAGAAATATATTCTGATTGTGTGAAAATAAAAAAACAGAATCACCTATTTGTTTCATAAAGTTAATGTACCTCATAATATTTCTCAAAATGTGTATTTAATATAAATGATGAAATATACTGGTTCTGTACATTGTAGCAGTAGTAGGTAGGACAGAAACCTTCAGTTGTCTTCTTAAAGTTCTATGATTCATATCTTTTGTTACTGCACAATTCTCCCCCCTGCATCCACAATATTTTGTGTTTTTCTACAACTTGCCTAGTGCTCTACCCTTTTGACTTAGTGATAAACAAACTATCAGAGATATAATTTAGTATTTCTATTTATATTTTAAATTTGCAAAACTGCTGACCTCTGATTTGGTGAGTCCAAAGTATCCAGAATGAATGTATTTTAGCATTTCACAGGAGCAAATCTGTCAGTATTGCTCTAATCAGTGAGGTAGTTTTTTCCTTTTTAAAATAAGCAAGCTAAATGAGATACATTACTCATAAATAGCATGGTCATCTGTAAGGACTGCCAAACCTCAAAAAAACTTACTGGCTTTCAGTTCTTGAAAAATGATGTGAGACAGTTGGATGTGAGTTCCTGATGTACTCCTTCCATAGAATATCCATGTGCATGTGCATTTCAGCTAGCACTTGATTCATTCATATGTGTCATGGGACAAGTGGAAGCTTCAGATAAGCCCTGCCTTAGTCTCAGAACTTGGCAACATCTTAAATTTAAGAACTTATTCTGGTCCACAAGTTCTAATGATGGTGAATCAGGGCTATTTATAAAAATTAATTATTTATTAAACAGAGATAACAGACCAAAGATACTAATCAGAATTGCTACACAGTATAAAACTAAAGAACTACTATTAGATTACAGGCTAACATAAAACAGTGCACTATTTCAAGGTACCTATAATTGAAGCTAGCAAAAGAAATAGTATTTTAACTTACCACCCAAATGATGTTAATATACAGATTCCTTCACTTAACCCCTGGGGAGTAACTATAAAATAGGCACCCCTACTCATGGGAGAAACTCCACACATTTCCAGGATCTCGTATAGAGGATTTCTGCTTTGTGAAAGTTTGGTGTAGCATTTCTAGTTTGTAAGTGAGGTGTCTGTCAGTGATAAATCCAGTTTATCTTCCAGATCTCACTTCAACAGTAAGATGTTTACTGGCAGGTGGGAGATGCCAGACCACTGGCCACTTTGGCCATGGCACCAAAATGACTCACTACAAGAGAGTTTGTCCTCTGAGTTACTTGACCAGTTAACAAATAACAGATGATCTCTTGTTGGGGACTGAGTTGCCTTGCTACAATATGCAAATCTGTAATTTACTTCCTAATAACGGAGATAGGCAAAGAAAATTCTTGAGAAATGCATATTAGATGTCATCTAGTTTTAGAAGACTGTAAAAAGAAGCAGTAACTTAAATGTTTCAAGTATGTTAAAGGGATAATTTGTAGAAATACATCAATAGCTAATTCGTTTTTTTAATTTTATATTTATTACACTTTTTCTATTTCAAAATCAGTCTTCAATTTAGACTCCTTTGTGAATCTGAGTTAGCATATCACTGCTTTTTAAAAGTTTCTGTACTTGGTTTAGTAAAACAGTACCAGATAGTTCCTTTCTTCTGAAGCAATATCTTCTATCGTAATTTTTTTTCTCCTTAATTTTCCTCCAAACTTCTTTTTCAACAATTTTGATGTTTCTATGAGGACAGGGAAAACTTCTTAAAACACTCAAATCACCAACATTCTTCTCAGTTCTCTTGGCCACCTTTATAAATCTTAACTGGTTTTCTATGATAGAGAGTATACAATTTCCATTAACTTTTTTTTTACTGGTGTTCCATAATGTTTCTGTTATCTACAAGTGAAATATCATCTGGAACAGTTTCAGGATATTTAGCAGAATGGAATTCATTACCTGAGAACGTTATGTTGAAACCTTCATAAGAAATTGAAAAATCAGATATAAATCGAAGCTGTGCAGTAAAATTTCCAAAGAGGCCAGCTTTAATTGTAGGGGGTAAGACTGAGCCAGTTAATCTGGCTACTGGTTCTGTGAAGCTTCCATCTTCAGTAATGAGCAAATAGTCATGAGAGCTCTCAAGGTGAAAGGTATGAAAAACCAGCTGTACACCTTTAAAAGAATTAAAAAGGGAGAAAAGAAAAGCATTTAATAGGAAGTTCTTCTATTCCTTCATATGTAGGTGACACAGAAAGCAGTTCTTATGTTACATGGGAACATTTTGAGAAAAAGTTAGAATCAAAACCTGAAATTCTGAAAATAAAGTTTGCAGAAGGCACTTGAGCTGAACTGAATAATATGTGCAATGTGGATGCTGGTTTAGCTCAATTTAAATCAATAGTTCCCATAACAGAATCGATGACATCCAATGCTATTTGTATACAGCACTCTGAAAATCCAAATTTGCATTATTTAGGTGTTATTCAAGTTCCTGTATGTCTCTTTTACTTATAATATCTACCCTGATTTCATTATTAACTAGGAGACATACTTTAATACTTGGCTGAAATTTTGTATTTGTGGGGTTTTTTTGCATTTCCTCCAACATAATTCTGGTTTTTAATTCTAAACTTCAGGGAAGTGCTCATATACAAGGACAAAGTTTTATGTACAGTCTTACATAAATATAGATTTATATTTTCTGGGATTGATCCTTTACTGACATCATGACTGTTCATTCATTTGCCAGCTTCCAGTCCAGTAATGAATTAAATTTTGACTTATAGTTCAGTTTTCAAACACAATAAATTTTCAAATACAATAAATACAATAAATTTATAATATTACTGTGGGGAACAACATTTTTCTTAGAGCGTTTTCTCATACATTTTACATTTAAAGTGCCTTATGAGTTTTAAACAAAAAATCCAGTCTTTAAGATTTTAAACAGTGGAAACTTCCAATATACTTCTCAGAAAATTTTTATTATGTTTTGATTTAATAGTATGTAACATGCCATTAGTACTCCCTGGGCTTTTTTGCTTAGGTTATTTTACACATTCCCCTACTGGATAAGCCGACAAGATCAACTATGCATTCACATATTACTCTACTGTATATGTAACATAAAGATATATGTAAGTTTTTGCTGTAATGGTTAAAGTCTGAAATCTAAGGCTACCAGTACACAGATCAAATGTTTCTTTATGCTTAATAATGGTGAAGAGCCATCAACAAGGTCCTGACATCTTTGACTGAAAGAAATTTAGTGCTATTTAACAAGTAACTATTATTTTCCCATATTTTACCTCTTCTACTCTTTTCCATTTTTCTGAGACTAAGACACATTGCCTCTGGTAACTGTTAAAAAGAAGAATGCTTCTTTTGAAAAATAAACACAGACTGGAAATACCACATTTGAAGATACTTATTTTGGGAAATTAAGCTTCTTCCTCAAAGGAATGGCAGAAAGTTCTGGTTTAACTCATAAAGGACATTTTTTTAGGTATGTGTGTCTAAATTTTTTTCCATACAGACATGATATATACATGCAAAACAGATTAGATACTTACCCTTCCCATGAGACACTTCAATAGTCCAAGTGCAGTTTAAAGAGTTTGGGTAAAAATCAGGAAAACCTGGAGAAAGAACAGTTCCACTCTTCCCATGAATATATCCACCACATAAAGCTTAAGAAAAGAAGAAAAAAAGTCATACAGAAAAGCCTATCTTGTAAAATGGTTTGAGAGAGAGAGAGTTCATTTTTTAATTACACTTAAAATTAAAAATAGAGTCAAGGATTAAAATAAGAAGTTAATTAATCCAAAGCCACAACATTCATGTTTGACAACAATTTGTTTTTTACCTAAATTAGTCCTTGAAAAGGAGTTTATTTTTCATCTACAACCTCTCCTGTTAGTTAGGAGAACACAAATGTAAGTAAAATTTCTTATTGCAAGTATTTATTCCTACTGCAGTAGTATGTAAGAAATAAAAGATTTTTTTTGCTAAGTAACTCAAAAAATACCTTGCTGCTACTTTCCTTTCACTAAATATTTTGAAAGGCATACATTCAACTGCATTTTAATAAAATACTTAAGTAAAAAGCGTACTTTTTTTCAAATAAGTAAAAGTTTGATGACTACTGCGATCCTCAGGGGGAAAAAAAGTGTAATTTCCTCTTTTTCAAAGATTTAGATTGCCCCATCATAAGTAATTTATTTGGAATTTAATATTTTGGAAGACATGAGAACTATGCTGGAAAACATTTTTATGCATACTAGAATTTGCTAAACTAGGATGTTCAAATTTGCATAGCAAATTAATTAAAGTTTAAGATTTGCGTGCTGAATTGCTCACAGATCTTATAAATACAGCATGACTATGCTTTTCACTCATCTCTTGCTGTCCAGTTTTTATATTGTGGTTGTTTTTATAAAATTTTAATATAGTAAATATTTAAACAATAAAAAAACAAAACATTAAGATGCTCTTAGTCTTCTTCCTCACATAGAGTGATACCTTTGGCTATAAACTAGATGGAAAATATACACAACAAAATATTCAATAAAATTAGAGTATTTTTATGTAGATGTGTGTGTGTGTGTGTATATATATATACATATACTTGGTTTATCGCTTAAGATCTTTTTTTTCTTTTCTTATTAGACTAAGGGTTTTGTTAAAGTTTTTAATGTTTTTTGGATTTATGCAATTTATATATATTTATCAGTAAGTAGAAGGAAAGGAAATGCTTCCAGCCTGGTTTTACCTGAATATATTATTTCTGCATGCAAGTATGAATTAAAATACATTTGACAAAACCCACAGTAAATATACGGTTGATAACATTACTTAATAATAAATAACAGCATTACCAACATCAGATTTATAGTGCCATAAATGAACAACAGTACATTTATTCAAAAATCCTTATCTTATTCTGTAAACATCACAGAAAGAAGAAAAATATTTGACTGTACAACATTATTTAAAACAGATATTACATATTTCAAAATCATTTACATATTTTTCACAAAATTAAAAACATGTAATTGATGTGTTTTAATTTAGCTCTCACTCGAAAATTATTTTCATGTTCCACCTTGGCAGTACCACAGTTTGAGAATGACATATTACTTAGAGGGAACTTTAACCACCTTGTCTTTGTACACAGATTTCTTCTTTGTTGGCATGAAACAAAGCAACGTGGTTCTCCCTTAGGCATTTATTCTGCTAAATTGATTTCTGAAGTTAAAATTTTGACACCATCAGTACTCCACAGATGACTGCAAAATGCTCATTTCCACCTCAGTAAATATTTTACATTCCAAAAATTTGGGTCACAACTTGTTGAGCCTCAAAAGGCAAATACACTAACAGAACAATTACCTAATAGAGTGTGAGTTGTATTCCATGTTTTTAAACTATTTCATACAATGGAGTTTAATCTGTGAGGAAAAGAAGGAGAGACTGAATATATGTTGAACCCTTGTGTGTTGCTTGCCTAAAGAACGTACTCTAGAAAGGCTTGACATTTTCTCATACGCTCACACTGAAAGTGGGTGAAGGACCTGGGAGATAAAGACTCTCAGTGAGTGAAAATTAACTAGGATCTTCCTGAAGTTCAACATTCATATGCAAACAAAAGAGTTAAATATTGAGATTTTAACTTAAAAATACATCCGCAAATCTCATCACAAAGTAAATAGAATACTATTCAAAGTTAAGATTCCTTTGCCTTCTTCAATCCATTATGGCAAAGCAAACAAGGAAAGAAACCCATAAAAACAATGGAAAATTCTAAAAATGCTTTGAATCTGTACTTGTAAAGGAGGAATGAGTTGCAGTGATTACAAGGTGAGTGAGTTTGAATGTTAGATTAGCTAACGTCTATAATTATCTTTTGGTGGTTTATGTGTTTTGAGCAGGGGCCAGAAGGCTGTAGTGAGAGTTAGAAGATGGATAAGAGTAGTGCTCAGATTTAACAAAACAGATTAAAAGAAAGGGAGAAATTAAAATATTTTGCTGAATCTAAGTTTGTCATATGACATTGCACTATAATCAATGAAAACCTTGGACCTGACAAGCAAGTTACAAATTCACTAATGTAAGTAATGCACTAAAGCAAGAGCCTTTCTTTGTTGTTCTGTGGTTTCTATAAGAGGGATTTTGTAGCAACTATACAAGGATTCCATGAAGAAATTTAGTTGATTCAGTGGTTCACAGAAATAGAACTTAGCAAAAAAAATCCAATTACAAAAAAGAAAACAGAAATATTTGCAAGGACAGTTGTGCTGTTTTGCCTAGAGTTATTTTTCTTCTCAGTATGGGGCTGTGTTTTGAATTTGTGCTGAACACAGGGTTGATAATACAGAAATGTTCTTGTTGCTGAGCAGGGCTTGCACAGAGCCAAGGCCTTTTGTGCTTTTTGTACTGCCACGCTGGTGAGGAATTTGGGGATGAGTGGGAGATTAGGAGGAGACACAGCTGGGCCAGGTAACTAACCCAAGGAATACCCTGCACTATCTGGCATCATGCTCAGTATATAATATGGGGAGAAAAAGGGAAAAGGGAGAAGTTCAGACTGATGATGTTTGTCTTCCTAAGTCACCATTACATGTGATGTGATTACATGTAATGGGACCCTGCTCGCCTGGAGACGGCTGAACACCTGCTGTCCTTGGGAAGCAGGGATTCAACTCTGTAGTTTGCTTTCTTTGTGTGCACAGCTTTTGCTTTTCTTATTAAATGGTCTTTATCTCAACCTAGGAGTGCTCTCACTTTTAGCTTTCTGGTTCTCTCCCTGATCCTGCTGGTGGGAGTGAGCAAGCAGGTATGTGGGGCCTGGTTGCTCGGTGTGATTAAACCATGACAGTAATTCAGCGTTTTAAAAAATGTTTCATGAAATATCTAGACAGTTTCATACTTCATATCCACCAAAACAATTAATAAACTAACCAAAATTTCAAAACAAAAATATGTTAAGAAAATTAATTACAGAGGCTGATCATGGTCAATCTGTTTTAGCATTGAGTATACTGTATTTTGAGCAATCATTTCGGTATGCATTTTTATATATAAAATATAATATAAGTTTATTAGCTTTGTTTTGAAAGCATTATCTGTGTGGCACCATTTTTATTCACAGTTGATCAATGGCACCCTGTGAGAATCTGAATTTTTCTATTTGTGAATATAAGCCTGTTTTTTTCAGTACATGACTGAAAACTGATACAGAGATGTAAAGCATGGCTTTTAAAAACAGTGAAATCATTTTTTAGGAGTATGGATCTTGCTGCAATTGAAAGGAGGTAGTAGCAAAGACAAGCTTAATTAGTGTTGAAAAATAGTAGATTAACTTTTGTGGGCTTTAAAGCTGCCATCTGAAGAGCCTGACACTTACCATCACAGCTGGGTAGTGCATGATTCCACTGATGGTTTCTTTCACATATGAGAGGTTCTTCATCACTCAGTGTGTATCCTGGATCACAGCTGAAGGTTACTGTGGAGCGGATATTAAAGTTGTTACCATGGCGATGGCCATTCACAGGAATTCCTGGGTCAAGGCAGGAATCTGATTCCAGAGTAACACCTGAAGCACACAGATTAAATTTGGTTTTTTCACCTTTTTTTCAGATAGTAAACAGAAAAAAAAATTAAAAAAAAAAAAAAAGAATACAGGAGAAAGAAAAAACCTCCAAAAGATACTAGTTAGCATTGTCTGAGAACTGATATGGGATATAAAACCCTTTCTCTAGCTGTTGTCACTGATTTGCGGAACAGTTTTCCAATTTTAAATTTCATAGAATAGAGAAGTCCAAATGAAATAGAAAAAGACTGGAGCTTTAAGGTATATTTTGTCAATCAATTAAAAACACCAACCAATAAAAGTATTGGACATCTGAAACTATAGGAAGATACTACAGGTCAAACTATCAATACAAATTTTGCTAGGATATCAATCATATTTGATTATTTCATCTATTAAGTTTCTGATATTGCAGGACAACTCAATTTTCCTCTGCATATGTTATGGTTATTTGATACAACAAAAAGCAATGTCAAAAAATGCAACTGAAGAGCTCACAAACTGAATTTTTACAGATATTATCCTATGAATGAAAAAAAGGAAAGACAAATAATACAGCTTTCACAATTGTGTAACTCTTATTTGACAGAAAGAGTCTCTGGTAATTATGTCTTATTGGAGAGATTAAATAGTTTTTGGTAAATAAACCTGGAGCTATACACTGAAAAAAACTCCCTGAAATTATCAAATGAAGGCTCATTAACTGAACATTATCCATTATATTTCTAGTGATAGCAAATGATTGTGGAATTTAATAATATAATGAGCAATAATGTATACACATGAGGGAAACTTGGGATAACAGGAATTACTTTTATTTTCTGTTACTATGTGTGGTGAGTTGACTTTGTCTGGCTGCCAGTCCCCTACTCAGCTGCTCTCTCGTTACTCCCTTCAACAGTACAGGGGGAGAGAATAAGATGGAAAATTACATGAAAAAACTCACGGGCTAAGACAAAGACAAGGAGATCACTTAATAATTTCCATCATGGGCAAAACAGACTCAATTTGAGAAAAAATAATTTAATTTATTGCCAATTAAAAATAGACCAGGATGGTGAGAAACAACACCAAAAACTAAAATGCACCCTCAAACGTGTATTAGGCTTGTATGGCCAAGTGTTAGTAGGCAGGGGTGGCTACAGGAGTGGCTTCTGTGAGAAGCTGCCATAAACTTCCCCTACATCCAACAGAGCCAAAGCCATCTGGCATCAGGATGGGCCTGCTGCTGGCGAAAGCTGAACCCATCAGAGATGGTGGTAGAGCCTCTGGGATAACATAGTTAAGAAGGACCCAAAAAACTGCTGCAGAACAACAGGAGCCGTAGAGAAGAGTGAGAATGTGAGAACAACAATTCTGAGACACCAAGGTCAATGAAGAAGAAAAAGAGGGAGGAGATTCTCAAGGTTTGGAAGCCCCTGCAACCCGTGCTGAAGACCATGGTGAAGCAACTGTCCTACTGCAGCCCATGAAGGTTCACAGTGGATCAGTGATCCACCTGCAGCCCGTGCAGGACCCCACTCTGAAGCAGAATCATGCTCAAAGGAGGCTGTGATCTTGTGGTAAGTCCCGACTGGAGCAGGCTCCTGGCAGGATCTGTGGCCCAGAAGCCCACTCTGGAACAGCTTTGCTGGCAGGACTTGTGACCCTGTGGGGGACCCACACTGGAGCACTCTGTTCCTGAAGGACTGCACCCCAATGCCAGAGCCATTCATTAAGAACTGTAGATCATGGGAAGCACTCAAATTTGAAATATTCATGGAGGATTGTCTCCTGGGGGAGGAACCCAGTGCTGGAGGAGAAGAGTCTGAGGGGTCGTTCCACCAAGGAGGAAGAAGCAGCAAAGATAAGGTGCGATAAACTGACCACAACCCTCATGCCCTGTGCCCCTGCACCTCTGAGAAGTAGGAGATAGATAAAATTGAAAGTGAAGTTCAGCCGCAGAAGAACGGAGGGGTAGCGGGAAGGTGTTTTTAAGAATTGGGCACCTGGGATCTAGCCAAGGTTACTCCACTACAACTGCCTTCTTCACAGGCATTTCCTAGTCTCCTAGTTTCTTAGCCCTCTAAAGGGCTAAGAAGGTGCTGGTCCTCTCAGCTGCTTGTGCATCTCTAACTGTTTCTGTGGAAGTTGTACTCTTGGTTTACTGCTTCTACCCTGCCCTGTTTATCCAGGACTACCATACAGCCTTAGGAACAGAGTAGGAGGAGTTCAAAACTAAGGAATTGATTTATCAGAGCATAAAGTGCAGGGTTTAGAACTATAGACATGAGAGTTGGAAGCAGGACTACAAATAAAAATAACATAAATAATAACTCTAACTTTTACTGAGAAATATTCCCTGTATCCTCCAGCTCTTCTTATATCTCACTTAGAATTCAGGTTTGAAAGCTTATGATCTAGTTTTCATGAGATAACCCTGGCATACTTAAATTCTAGATGAATAAGTTTCTCTAGACTTGACTGCATACTCTTAATGCAAATGTATCATGTTAGCTAACAGTGCATTTTTAGATTCCCTTTGTCTGGATAAAATTGCTTAATATAGTCTCAAAGAACCCATTTAACCCATAATATTCTGCACTGTAAGTGCCCTTAATCATTTCATCTGTATGAAATTTTAACTTTGATGCATATTAGGTTTTTTTCAGACAAATCATACTTCATATTTTGAAATATGTTAGTATAGATGGAGGGCCACAGCAGCGCTCTTAAAATTCCTTCCTCTTACGGCAGCCTATGCCCCTTGCCTGAACACATCAGCTGCTTTGGCATTCTGAGTCATGCATAACAGGTAAACTCATCAGTTTCTTTTTGAAATGATAATTCTAAATTACATTGACTCCAGTGTTTCACATTTTTGCAAGAAGACCAAAAGCTATAGCAAATTTATCAACTTCCAACTTCCTGACTGAAGTAGTAGTGTTAAATAAATAAACTCATCTCAGGCAACAGAGTTTCATTCCCAGGGAAAAATATTCAGTATGTAAGTTTCAGCAACCATGAACATAGCTGAAAAGAAATAATTTTTCTTTGCTTCTTTGCATGAAGATTTGATTCTTTTTCTTATTAGGAGATAACCTAAGATAAACTGAATAATGGGCAATACTGAGAGTCCTGACTACAAAAAGATATGAGAAATTCTGGCACAACACTGATAAATTTGGTTGGAAAATTGCTGTAAAGAGTTGACTGAGAAGGAGCACAGGCAGTAGACAAAACTCTAGGACAAGGTGTAATTATTAGCTACTAGGACCACTACACCATTATCATGCCTTACCCCCTGCTGGTCAAGTCAAACTTTTTCTAAACAAGTACAAACCTTTCAATGACCCCTTATGTGTCATATTTTCCATGTTAGCAACCTCCTACTCTTTTTATACTATGCCACAAACTGGACACAATAGTCTCCCTGGTCATCAAATGGAGTGAAATAATTTTTGAACAAGTCCTAGATAAAACAGTCCCATGAACAAAAAAATGTATTTTCTGAAATTGCCTTTTGGTATTTTGGATGGTTATGTCTAGAAGATTCAACTTTTGCAATAATACTACATTTTTCTCTATAAGTTCTATGTGACACACAAATCTCTTTCTCTTGTATCTCTGTTTTGTATTTGTGCATGTCATTTCTCCTTCCCCATTTAGGCTTAGCATGTTTCTTTATAGAATATAATTGGTTTTGTTTTAGACTCTTTCTTCAGTTCATCTAGCTTGTTTTGAGTTCTAACCTTCTCAGTCATAGTGCTTGCTACATTTTAGGTTGGAATCATCCTCAGAAACTGTAACTGTTCTTATATTGTCATCAAAATAATTAATAAAATATTTTTTCACAGCATCACAGAAATCACGTAATTTAGGGTGGAAGGAACCTCTGGAGGTCATGTAGTCCAACCTTCCCGCTCAAGCAGGGTCACCCAAAGCTGGTTGCACAGGTGGATCCATCTCTGGACGTAGTTTTAGTATCTCCAAGGATGGAGATCTCACAGCTTCTCTGAGCAATTTTTTCCAGTGCCTACTGAAGTGTTTTGTACCTTATTGTACACTTACTGTACTGTAATAATTTCATCTACACTAGATTTTTATATTTTCTCTGAAAGGCTTCTA
>WEIT01029148.1:1342-23016 GCA_013389985.1 Dryoscopus gambensis
TTTGAAATTCACTTTGTCGATTTCCCACGAGCAGGAAGAGGAGAGCTCAAAATGAAGTGAGTTCCTTGTGAGAAATCTGCCCCGTGCTTATGTGAGAGAACATTTCCTCTGCCTGCGTGAGTGTAGTGATTGCTCCATCCCAGCCACACCATGAAGAGGAGGGCACTTCTGGTGCTGGCGGCTCTTGTCTTCCTTTAGGCACAAAGCAGGCTTTCCATAATTAGGAATTGGGGTGTTGCTTCCAGCTCAGTCCATGCAATCACCTGCCATTTTCTTACTCCCTTTTAACAAGTTTACCTCTATTTGCTAATTATTATACTGTGTTAAAGTACTGTACCCCGCTCCAGNCGAAGATAGTATCTGAACCACTTGCCTGTGCTCCATGTTTTTCACTCGAGCTGAGTAATAATGCAATTTTATTGGCTTTGTGGAAGGATTGAGCCTGAAGAGTAGTGGCTCAACTCATCTGCCTGAACAGTTCTCTAGTACCATTAAGATTCCTTAACGTTTCTGGTTGGCTTCCAACTAACAGTCTAGAAGTCACATGTCCCCTCTAGGTTCTGGATCACAGCCACCGGTGTGAGAGATCTGTCTTACGTTTTTAAATGGATATATTTGTTTGTCTCAAAGGTTTTAAACCTAGAAGGAATGACCATGGTGCTACAGTCCGATTATATTCATGCATATGTCACAAAAGACAAATGCTGTTCAGGGGCTTTTGCACCAAACATATTTTCCCATGGCACCAGTATACATTATTGGAAAACATGTTTCGGCTGACAGGAATTTAATTTTATAGAAAAATCAAGAACTATGGGCAGATTTGATATGAACTGAGAGAAGTGGTTATCTTGCTTCCCACTGTGGCTGACTATCAGATCCCCACAGCTGTCTGCCATGTAGCAGTGAAGGATAGAGACAATAAGAGCAGATATGTTAAGATCAGCTGCATCTAACTTTATGCATTTATTAGTTAAACTTTCTTCTACAGAAAGCAGAGAAATACATATCTCTGGAGAGTGATTCAACCAACTGTCTTAGAATAGGGTCATCTGACCTCTACAAATGTCTTCATTTAATCTAGAGGAGTTTAAACCACTACTTTAGACAACATTTCTGGTTTCAGCTAACATTAGTGTTTGCTCAGAAGACATTTGAGTGACAAATAAGGGAGATCTACATCACACAAAGCACTACCAGGGTTTTGCAACCTGGCCACCTACACAACATAGCAGCAAGTTCCCACTGCTCATGGGAGAGCTGAAAAAGTGTTTTCACAACTGATGTTTCACAAACATGTCTATAGCTGGCCTTGGGGTCTGGGAAAAGAAGAAGCTGTATAAGCAGCTTCTGGTTACGGTTTCCTAACGTTTATCTTTGACATTTATTCGAGCTGGTGGATGTTGAACTACTTCATGACTTCTTTTCTCCTCTTAGAAGACAGCAGTAATGTGACCTCTGTTCTAACCCAGAAAGTTCACTGCCTATCCTCATCACATCAGTGGTACCAGGTGATGTTACTCAGAGCATCCCAGGAACCAGAAATAGTGCTGGAATGTGGTCATGATCTCGACACAATACCAGAAGGGACTCAACATTCCTAATTGTTCACAACACGGATGTCTGTTAGCTGCCTAAGCATGCATTGTATCAACAGAAATCTAATCAATATGGTCAAATACATACAGAACTGAATAGGATCCATAAAATGCAATGATAATAAAAATGAGTCAAGGGAAGGGTTCAATTTTTTTAATAGTAGCTCAGAAATGCCATTAGCAAGTTTAACAACAAGACTATTGGGATGAAAAAATTTATCATTAATGCCTCCAGCTGGAGAAAAGCTGGCTGCAAGTGACAGCAAAGAAGCCAAAAACAGGGAAGCAAGTATTTCCTGAAAAAAGCCACAGTCCAACATGAAGGCATTTCTTTCAATAGTTTTGTAAAATTTGAGTACATACTGTCAGAGCTCCTCTGACGTGCCAAACACCTCCAGCTCCCTTTGCTGCCACTGGAAGAGGAAGGTGCTCGGCTGGAACAGGGTGAAATCATTTGTTAGAGCCTGCGTAACTCTTGAAACTTCCCCTTTTCTGAATTACTTAAGACAGGAAATAATCATATCCCCTGCGGCTAATGTGGTTAAACTGAAAAAAACCTTTTGTGATGAAATTGCAGCTAGAAGATCAATTGATTGATTGATTGATTGATTGATAAGTGCAGATAGAGATATGAGATTATTCACATTCTTTAGGCTCAATTTATAAGGTAAAATCATTCTCATTTATGTATATTTTAGATTCCACCACGCTAATTTAAAAGAAACACACAGTTTCAAAGAGTTGCCAGGAATAGGAGGGTACGGAATTGGCATTTTCATCCATTTTCCAAAACATTCAGCCTCACTTTATGAATCAATTTGAAAATAAAATATTCTGCTTACAATAATTTCTCCCAAAGTTATTTTTGTTTTTTATGGGATTCATATCTCATGCACAATTCCCATTTTCTAGGCTGAGAATGGTTGAGTACCTCTATATTTGGTGGCCCCATTTCATACAGCTATGCTGGGACAACTTACAAGGTTTTGCATTTGTCCACCATTTAATCTGACATGAAATTGCTCAGGTTTGTCAAATCCAGTGTAAAATAATTAAAACTGAGTGCCAGTTTTGAAATGGTAGCCATGTGGCTACGATGTATTCAGATCCCAACTGACTTCCAATGACTGTGAAATCGGATGGGTTCAATTAAGTTTTATTGTGTCAGTCTGCACAGTGTTATAGCTCATGCGGAGAGAATCAGAGCATGATGTACTCTGAGTCAGTCTACAGCTGACTCGCCAAAGCACCCCATAACCATACGAGCTGGGACGTGAGAAAGGAGGCACATGGATCAGAAAGCAGACTGCTCTCCTACCTGGACAGGGATGAGAGTGAAAATGACAGCTCTTTCACTTTGGCTTTTAACATGTGCAGCTGTTTCTGGCGCTCTTCCCCTCCACCCAGAGAAAGACAATGAAGAAGATGCAAAGCTTGTACAGGTAACTGCATTGTCCATATCTGAGGTCTATCGAGCCCTCTATTTTTAGACCTAAGCTGTGTGTTCCAGCTGCACAGCAGCTTGCTGCTTTTCTGAGACAATGCTACTGCATAGAACTCAGTTGCCTGAACTTTACTAAAGTAGGATAAATCTGTACAAATTGGAAATATCAAGTAAATAATAGTCAGGACGATGTTGTCTCTTTCTGTTTAGCTATGAACCTTGGGAAAACATCTGTTGTGCTCCAAATCACAGGCAGAAGGTTTTGCCAGCAACCTACACAAACAGCATCAGTCCTAAGGTATTTGTTTAAGAAACAGATCAAAATATGAAATGTGTTTGCTTTTTTTTCACTAGAATTATTTGAATAAATTCTATGCTGTTGAGCCAGATCCAAATCAACTTGGATGGAAAATAAATGCTGAATCCACAGCAGAAAAACTTCAGAAAATGCAACAATTTTTTGGTTTGAAAGTGACTGGAAAACCAGATAATGAGACATTGGAAATGATGAAGAAACCCAGGTGTGGAGTTCCTGATGTGGGTCTCTACGGCTTCACTCTGCCTGGATGGAAAAAAACCAAACTGACATACAGGTAGTATTTCAGTAATTACTTTTTGAGTTTAAATTTTAGGTTTGTGGGTATCCACATTTATTGTATTTAAATATAACTTCTATAGCAATTGTTTCCTGTTGGGAATACAAAAATGTTTCTCTCTCCACAGCTGTTAGCTATGCATGCTCCTGAGAGGAATTTCTGAGAACCAAGCTGGGTATTTTACATTTACTGCTTTAACCATATTTTTGTGCCTATCATGTATCACTCCTGACAAATTTTCTGTAAGCCAAACAGAAACATCAATTGCCCCCTGTACAAGTCTCATTATCTTTAAAATTTGCTGAGACAACAGTGTAGTAGTCACAGAAACCTGAGGGGATAACTTTCCTTATGCTCAAGTAACAACCTCCTGGCTAAGGGCCATTTTAAGAAAAAACTGATAACGTGTACACAACTATTATTATGAAAAAGACATATTGGACAGTTATCACATACCTCAAACTCACTCAGCCCAAGATGGATCTAGGAAACTTTGCTTACAGGTTAAATTGCTTCTTATACTTTTCTGTTCATCATCTTAACCTTATTAGGAATTTTTTTCTGCAAATACTAAGTATTATACTTGCATTCTCATAACTGTAGAATTGTGAACTACACACCAGATATGAGCAAGGAAGATATGGATAAAGCAATTGAGAAGGCGTTTAAAGTGTGGAGTGCTGTCACCCCACTGATTTTCACTCGCATTCAGAAGGGAATAGCAGATATAATGATTGCTTTTGGGACCAAAGGTAATATGATGTCTGCATTCAATGGTCAAATTAATTAATAGATTTTTCAACAGTCATAACCTAAGCTCAGTGTTGTTTCAACTTCATATTATTTAGCTCATGGACACTGCCCCCGCTATTTTGATGGCCCCCTTGGAGTCCTTGCTCATGCCTTTCCACCTGGTAATGGTTTAGGTGGTGATGTGCACTTTGATGAGGATGAAGACTGGACCACAGGCTCAGCTGGTAGGTTCAAAAATGCTTTCTAAAGTGTTATGTAGATGAATAAACTCCTTTCTGATCATATTTAAGTGAAGGAAGAGACTGAGATGAATGCATTAATCATAAGAGCAGTTTGAGGATATTACAGGTCATCCTCTAACTGGGATACCTACGACAGAGACATAAACTCACCCTGATCTACTCTAGTTCTTATTTAACACCAATAAAAATACCAACAGGACAATCCTTTTCAGGTAGCAATGCCATAGACATGGCCACTCTTACCTGGGGGCTGGTTGTGGCCCATGTCCACCAGAGCTTCAGAACCCTTGACAAAATCTTTCTCTTTGCCCCTCCTGGTGCACACCAGGCCTGGCACTACCGCTGCCTGTGCTTTGCAGTAGCCCTCAGAGGACATCCCCACCACCTAAAAATCAATACAGCCACCAGTGATAATGAAGAGTCTTCACTAAAAATTCCAGGATAGGTTCAACTATACGCCGCAGTGCCCAACAAGTGCCCAACAAACTATCTGGCCCTCTCAGCCTGCAGGCTGGCCATACAGCACATACTGCCTCTGACAGGTCCATCAATACACAGACACATTACCCTCTCGTGCTTTTTTTTTCTCATCCAGTTTTTGAGATTGAAAGCTGCAACAGAAAAATCAAGGTCAGGAAGAGCAAGGAGATAAAGAATAGGAAGATGCTGTAAAACACAAGGAGGAGAGTGTGGGTTTATTGTGGTGGAAAAAAAAAAGAGGGATGAGGGATGGACATGTCATGTGATTAAATGTAATGTTTTCCCCATACTGGGACTGAATGGGTCAGTCCCAGTTTTGCTGCTGTTCCTCAGCAGCACAGCTCCAGCAGCCAGACATTGCAGAACTCAGAGCACTTGGAGGACTTGTGAGAGGGGAAGACTGACTGGAAATATGTGTGGAAAAAATGAGGCTTTATTTTGTTTGGGGTTTTGAGAGATGAATGTCTTGGCTTCAGCCAGCCTTTCTTGGGCAATCGATGACCAGTCCTCTCCTCTGCCACAGACTTGTGATCTTCATTAAATCTGTTGACATTTCTGGCTCTTAGTCTGCAGGGCAGATGATCATTCTTCCCTAATTCAGAAAGGCGTGTTACTTGAAGGTATGCATGTTGAAGGAAATTCCATTTTTAGTTATTTAATGTGTTAACATATTTCTCTGGGAATAAGCACGACTAAACATAATATTTTAAAAATTTATTTTGTTTGACAAATCTATAAAGAAACCATATGCTTTAAAGTCCCAATGGTAGGAAGGTAAAGTGTTCTGCTAACATTTTTTTTTTCCTTGTCTATTCATGATCTCACTTTTCTTTCTCAGGTTTGTAGGAGGGAGAGTGACACAGAGAGTGACACTTTGATACCTGCAGTGAGCACAGAGTGTGTCGTCCTGCCTTGCCCTGGAGAGCTGTTAGTTTGATCTGACTCACTATCTAATCTGCTCTACCTCAGCCAGGAAACCCTGCCAGGACATTCCATAGAGCTGCACCAACACTCACCCCCAGATATCTACTCATGCCACACACACATTTTCAGTAGCTAACAAAAAGCAGGAGGGTCAAAAGTCTCTCCTTTCTAGTGAGGGAAGACCACAATCTTGTCCTACACAAAAGTATGTTCACATATATGCATTCCCTAGTGAATGTCAATACATTGTATGAAAACTGTCACTGAGCAATAGCCCTGCGCTGGTCCTATCAGCCATTTGATGAGTAAAATTTGATTGATCTCTTCTCTCTATCAATTTCTTAAGGGTTCAACTTGTTCCTTGTTGCTGCTCACGAGTTTGGCCATGCCCTGGGTCTCTCCCATTCCAGTGATCAGAGGGCTCTCATGTTCCCCAATTATGCCTACGTCAGCCCCAGTGAATTTCCCCTCTCTCCAGATGATATAAATGGCATTCAGTCCATTTATGGTGAGTAAAATCCATGGCTTTAAAAAAAAGAGTAAGCAGGGGAGAAACAATCTCTTTCACAAAGTTTCACCATAAACTTAATCATATTCTCATAATATATTTTTTAAAAAAGCAAGGTGTGGAAACCTTAATATTTCTTTCCAAATATTCTTTCCAAAATGTCTCCCTCAGGATCTCCACCAAATGCCCCAGATAAAAGGCCAACCACCCCTACCTCACCTGAAACCTGTGGTTCCCAGATGTCTTTTGATGCTATAACTACACTCCGACGAGAAGTCATTTTCCTAAAGGGCAGGTAAGTACTGATATGACACTTGTCTGCATGGGCTTTAATTTTTCTTGATTTATACAAAGACTGAATACTTCTGTGGTTCACATGTTTACAAGGAGACAAGTGGATTTCAATTTATGGAAATAAAAGGTTTAGTAGATATTAGTTATATTAATATTTTTACAGGATCCTCTGAAAAAACATGCTTCATTTTTTTCCAGAAAACACCTCAATCCCAATGAGACCTTATTCCCAAATGTATAGATGCTTACACTGAGTAGTGACTTGACTAAATGATGCAAATATTTCCTGAGAATCACATAAAGGTTTGGTTTGGAAGGTACCTCAAAGATCATCTAGTTCCAGCCAGGGACACTTCCCACTAGACCAGGTTGCTCAGAGCCCCAACCAACTTGGCCTTGAACATTTAATTTTTTAATTAATTTTACTAATTTAAGTAATAAACTAACTAAGAAATAAGTATGTTTGACAATGCGGTTGAGCCAGTCTCTCCTCCAATCACCTTCACAAGCCCAAAATCATACGGGGCATTCATCTGCTGAAGATGCTTCAGCAAGTCCCACCTGGGCTCCTATAACCCTCTTACTATATGGTACAGGAACAACCTGAAATATTCAACTGCTTACAACTGATCCCATTTATCAATCAGTAACAATGAAATGCCATATATAAATGAAATAAAAAATAAAGAATAAAAGAAAAAACAACGCTTCCCAGTATGGGGAGTTATTTCCTTTCTGACACATCAAGCCAGGTAACTCCACTGACAAGAAAGAGCTTGTAAGTCACAATGCTGTTCACATTCTTTTGCATGTATAGAAGTTTCTGTGGTTTATTATGTACTACAAAACCTGTTTCATATTTAAATCAGGCACTTATGGCGGGTCTACCCTGATAACTCAGAAGCTGAACGTGAATTAATTTCTGCCTTCTGGCCAAATCTGCCTCCTGGTATTGAAGCTGCATATGAGAACACAAAAGATCAGATGCTATTTTTCAAAGGTGAAGTATGAGATTTTCTTTAATTTTTTCTTAATTTAATTATGTGGGAAGAAGGGATGTGTGCATAAAATTCACTTTTCAAATAAATAAAACAAAAACTCAGAACTTTTCATCTAGTTTTTCTACAACCTACAATAAAGGTGTACATTTTACCATTTACTGTCTGAAAATGACTGGTGAAACTAAATATTTTAATTTCTTTTAACAGGCAACAAATTCTGGGTTGTCAGTGGCTATCAGGTGTTGTCTGGTTATCCAAAGAATATCAACACACTGGGCTTCCCCAAAGGTGTCAAGAAAGTTGATGCAGCTGTTTGTAATAAAAATACTGGGAAGACAGACTTTTTCATAGGTGACAAGTACTGGAGGTAAGATGAATTGGAAAATGTATTCCTATGAATGATTCCAGTTTAATCTGAATAAAAATGAAAGTGTCCATGTGATACAAGAGAAAGTAGACCTTTTAGGTAACTGTATGTAACTACGTAATTCTAATAATCCTACTTTTCATAGAAGTGTTTCTTTGACTGCTGCATTGGGAGACAGTATAGCTTTGTGTTTTGAGAGTTTAAGGGTGTCCTGAAGTGGGCATTCAAAATAGGGATGTGCTTTGATACATTATGCCTGGAAGATGAAAACAATCCAGCATCTAGAGAACTTTTACAAATACAAAAGTGTCTCTAAAAATTAAAGATCAAAGCTAATCTACTTCAGCAGAAGGCTGGCTGTGATGGCTTATGCAGGATTTCTCTGGTTTCTGAAAAGTCTGGGATCATTTTATCCCTTTCAGAAAAAGAAAAGTGAGAGTTCCTTTCCTGTCTTTGACTGGTTTGCACTGGCTTTTCAACATGTTCCCTCTAAATCCTGTTCCTGAACTGGCATGAGTGAGTGCTGATACCCAAAGAGCAGGCAGGTGGAAGAAAGAAGTCAGCTTTGGGAAGCTGAAAGATTCCTTCTGTGTGCAAGGACAACGGTTGCAAAGCTCTTCCTCAGACAACTGGGGCAAGTGTGGGTCACACAGACTTTATTGTGACTAATTGTGGGGTTCCTCAGCGAGACATACAGAGTCAGCTGGATTTTGAGATTCCTGTGGTTTCCTGTTTTTTGGTTTTGATTTGGGAAGAGTATTTACAATATCTTGCATTGTTATTTTACTGCCTTGGTCACAAGACAATAGCATGCAAGAAAACCACAACACGCATTTCTTACCCAGTAACTCATTCTCTCAGCCTCATGTGCCTGTGAAAAATATTTCTTGTATCCAAGGAGAAGTAAAACAAAGGCTTGTTTATTTGCTTTGGGTTTTTTGTCCTGAGAGGGTTCCTCAAATCTGGAAGAACCTTTCAGGTTCTCCTTTCAGCTCCTGTAATTTAGCCCCATCTCATAAAAATTGTCCTGGCTCAGTTAGGAACAACTTGATTGTATTAGAAATAAGCCAGCTCCCTTGCCTCCATCTAAATCTGTCAACTAGTAAAGGACTATGTACAGTGTCTTATCAAAGTCTAAGAAGAGGAGTCAAAATTCATGCCACAAATATGTGCAATCACTATAGCAGGAACCAATCTGTCCAGTTTCCATGCACTGTCTGTCACACTGTCATCAATAGAGGAGGTAAATCCCATCTCTGGAGTCAAAAGTGTGGGTCTTCCTTCAGTTTTTCTCACCTAAGATGCTTCTTTGGAGCTGTACCTGCCTTTGTCAGCAAACAAGTAGCAACCTCATGGAAAACACAGTGGTCATCAACCTGCAGCCATTTGTGCAAGTAAATAACACAACTTTCTGTTGCAACACCAGTGAAACCAATGAAATTGCAGATGCTGGGCACCTTTTAACAGCTGCTTAACCCTGTACAGAATTGATGCCTAAATTCTGTAAAATTTCTTGTCTCCCTTCATATGATTTAGGTTTGACGAAAACAGCCGGACCATGGAGAAGGGTTATCCTAGACTGACAGTCGATGAATTTCCAGGAATTAGCCAGAGGGTTGATGCTGTTTTTCAACAGAAAGGTAAATAAAATGAGCTTTTAAGTAAAATTGGTTCAGTTCTAAAGATCGTAAGTTCTGAAGTTATGATGAATGTCATTATTGCTGCATCCTGCAAAAGACAGAAATGAAGACATGCTCTCCTGCGTGTACAAAGGTGATGTTCCCTGATCTGTCGGAATGAAGCTATTTCTTGTATCCATAACATAATGCTTTACTTTTTCATTTCCAGGATTATTCTACTTCTTCCATGGATTGAAACAGTGGGAGTTCGACCCTATTGTTAAAAAAGTTATCAAAGAAATGAAGAGTAACAGCTGGTTTAACTGTTAGTATTATTAAAGTTTCTTACATTCAGCAAAAGACAATAAATACCATTCCAGAGATCGCAGAAACTGTTTGTATGTACACTGCTCTACAGAATAGGCAAGAGGACTAGTTTTCATAAATGCTTTTCATGTATTTTAATAAATTAACATGTCAGTTCAAATTTTATCTTCAAAGACTGGAACAAAATTGCATTTTTGCCATAAGCGGAAAATGTACAAAATAATTTATTACTTTTTTCTCTAGATGGTTTGGGGGTTTTTTAGTATTATGGCAATAAACAGTTTTAGGTAGATGGCACCTGTTTTCTGCTTCATCTGTTGAAGGCATTTTGCATTTCTGAGGTGTGAAAGGCTGCAGGTTAATATGCTAATATCCCTCCAGCATACAGTGTTTGCACTTTGCCTCTTTTCTCTCCAAAGAGCAATGTTCTTTTCTCTCCATCTGCAAGATATGGGCTTTTCATTAGTAACTCACTTTTCTGCATTCTGCAGAAGATGCATTTTCCTGCAGCTTGTCCTGCTCTTCTTTGCCTATTGCAGCCTTGTCCCTTTCACATCATGATATTTTGCCACCAAAATCACCCTCAAGTCCCAATATCTAAATAAATTATGTCACCGGATAATCACCCTGGTCTGTCTTTACAGCATAACAATTAACATTTCATCAGTGCCCACTTTTTCCAGGATGAATTACATCCTTCACAAATCAGCCCCATCTTAGAAATAGATTTAAATACCATGTCATGGAGCACAACCTTTGCTCTGCTAAGACAAACCATGTTTTTAAATGCACATACATCTGACATTTATTGCATGGAGCCATGGAAGCTCCTCACGAAATCAGACAAAACCTATAGAGTCACAGTCATGTCCTCTCCAGGTATTTCTTTTGCATTTAGCTCTGGAAACAGATCCAGAACACACTGCCAGATGGCTGACCACGCATGGCTGGGGATATCTGAGAACCTGGTCTCAGTACCGGTTTGTTCTCCTGTTCCCTGGTTCTCACATATTTGTCTGGTTTACACACCTCTTACATGCTTTAGTAAAACGTTTCTTTTTGCTGTGTATTTTTATGGCAATGCAATGACCCCAGCCTGAACCTTGCCCACCTGATTTGCTGTAAACAGGAGCAGTACTGCTATTGCTATGAACAAACCCACTGGCTTTGTTCCCACCAGGAAATCAGCGTAAAGGCTCAAATATGCTGTTGCACTGATCTACAAGTCTAATCATTGTGAACACCATCACAATCTAGATCCCTAACAAAATTTAAGCTTAAAGTGTGGTGGCATGGAAGATATTTGAGGGAGATTTGTCTGACTGCTTTAGCTTTCTCTCTAGCTATGTGAGTTAGGGAAGATCCCTGTACTGAGAGAAGTTTTCCACAATATTACTCATCTCATCTCATCTCATCTCACTCAAAGGCTGCTGGGGCAAACCAGTGTCTTCAGCCTCCAGAGAAAACATCTCTTTGCAGGGGAAGGATACCCAGCTAGCTTAGAGTAGCTATCTTTCAGGCAGATAAGGCTGTGGAATGTATAGTGTCCTTGATGGGTATCTTTCAGTTTTTATTCAGAATAGGACATCCTACTTTTCTCCTCTACCATGTTCACTTTTTGACAAGTTACAACAGCAGCTTTTTATTATCACCACAAGCCAGTGACAGAGTTGTCTGAAGGCAACTTCTTGCACTGCCACTGTGGAGTGACTGTGATATCCCACACAAAAAGAGCAGAATGTGCTGGAGGCAGGTGGGATGGAGGTGGTCCCTTACCTATTTCGGTATTTTCAGGCTCCTGAAACTCTCCTCCAGCATTCAATTAAACTGATGGCTGTGTAGCAGAAAGCAGAGTTTAACAGTACAGTCACAGAAGCTGCCAAGTTACACCCAAGTGTTTATACTCAGAGGCAAGATTACTCTTTCACACACAGTCTGCTCAGTGTGCAATATGATTGTAATTTTAACTTCAAGAAATGTTTAATCACTGAGTCATAGAGGAGATTATTCAGTTCTTTGCAACACATAGGCAAGTTCCTCTGCCTTCAGATATATAAAACATCATAGTTACCCTGTGCTCCCTCTTTTCTCAGGTGAAACATTGTTTCATCATTTGTACACATCTCTTGTCTTAAGGCACATTAATCTTTAGCAGTGAAATTTAGTTAATGAAGTTTCCTGACTGGCAGCTCTGCCATTCTGTTAAACCAGTGTGTGGTTCACATTCACAGGTCACCTGTGAAAATAAATAAAGCAATCATTATTGCTTTCCCTTGATTAGCAAATAAGGCCTAAAAAGTCATTCCCAATATAGAAAGACTTGACTGTAGCGGTAACAGCTTGGTCACTCAGTTTTCCCTCTCTGACTGTCATTTCATTGGTGGAATAGGAACCAGAATAGGAGTGTCAGAACAGAAATCCAGTAAGATAAGAGTGCTTACTGGTGGTCCTATCCTTCCATTTCTGCCAGGAGCCTGGACAATTTGGGATTATATCTTGCTCCTCCATATCCTCCCACCTAAAAAGCTAAAGGCCTAAAGAGCTCCCAATACTACTTCCCTTCTCTTATACCTCCTAGCATGTCCCCATACAATATTTAGGTATCTAGCTGAGTAATGCTGTGTAGTTACCCATGGGGTGACCAGCCACTGGCCACACAGCCCAGCCCAGGGATGAATTATCTATCTTCCCACTAACAGGGGTTTTTCTCCTCTAGCCAGCAGCTATTTTCTACAAAGCCTGTAGGAACTGTGAAATTTCAGTTTGGCTTGGAAAAATTGGCCAGTATCTCCAGTTGCTGTGGGACCAGATGGATACACAGAAAACAGGATCCTATGTAGTCAAGCTAAAATAACTTTCTCAGTGTTTTTACTAAACATTCTCCTTGCTTTCCATTGCACATTTCCATTCACTTTTATATCAAATTCCCCCTACTGTTGACAAGAGGAGTTGGGAGGGCAGACAAAGCAAGGCAGAAATGACATATAAAACCAAGGAGACAGCTAATCCACACTTTTCTTTCCAGCTGTTTTATGTCACTAAGAAAAATGGTCATTTGCTTCTCATCCAATTAAAGTTTTTTAACAGCTGTTTTTCAAATTAATCATAAGATCGTAAGATGATGAGACTGAACTGAAATGAGGAAATTATGCATCCTAATGTAATGTGTTACTGAGGCACACAAGCTACAGCATTCCTGCTAGATTGTCCTGAAAAGTCCTGCTCACTTCTTTGCCTACAGGAACCCAGTCTCCTGACACTGGCTTGGGAGTGTTTCAGCTAACAGAGTGGGCCAGGAGCTGAGGATAATCAGAGCAGAGCTTAAAAGCCACATTTTACCCTTTCAAGTGAGTAATTCTCCCCTGTGCTCTCAGGTGACAGATACCCCAAAAGCCTTGAGAAAACCGATACTGGATATTTTTAAGGGTTTGGTACCTTAAAGGAAGAAAAAAGACAAGCATGGGAGCTAATGTATAAAGAAAGAACTTGCTATTACCTGGATGTACATAACCACTCCTCCCTGCACTCGCTCATAACTTCATGCCCCTTCCGGCAAATTGCCCAAATCCCAATAACAGAAAAGGAAGGTGCAAGGCAGTGTTTAAGCGCTGATAGCCAACATGATCTTTGAACAGCTTATGAAGTTTGAACCTTTTTTGAAAACTGGGCCGCCAGACATCCCAGAGCCACACCCAAGGCAGAGAACTGAAACCTGATACAGACTTGGCAGGTGCCGAGACAGAACATCAACAAGACCTGCAGGTAAGGAGCACAGTGCAGGTGAGGGGCCTGGCCAAAACAGGGAGAGCACTTTTCTGGGGTGCACAAACACAGGCAGAGAGCCTTGCAGGATGAACACTTTTAATGGCAGCCATCTCAGTGACCTTACTGAGTGTACCCTGCACATGTACTTTGTAGAGAGGATCTAGAGGTTTGAGATGTGCGTTCTGCGGTTCTGGCTGTGAATCAGACTTTTTCATGGTCTGCCTGCACTCATTGTTTAGATCAACTTGGGATAAGGGGTGTCTGTTGGATTTTTCATTATGCATTCCTGGCTTCATATGTTTTTGTGGTCTGTAAGCACTCCATCTTGCTAACTTTAGGTAAGTGAATGGACATCTACGTGTGTTTGTGTGCTCGTTAAAGTGCCCTGCCCACAGGTGTGGGTCTGCCCAGGCTCTCTGGGGTTCTGCAGCCTGCAGGGGCTAAAGGAGCAGGGAATGCTTGGAAATGCCTTCTCTGTATGATAGGAAAAAATGCTGCTGGTGGAACAAAGGGCTGTACAGCCTCCACTTAAATGAGCAGCACAAGGTTTCAAACTATCAGATAAAAATCCAGCATAGGCTCCTAAAGACTAGGTCTGGGTCTGGGGTGGGTAACTCAGCCTTTGGATATTGTGACTGTGGATATTGTGACTGTGGATATTGCGACTGTTTTACCTTGGACTGATGAGGATGGTGGTTACTTTTGGAGCAGTTGCTGCAGATACAGGAGGTTAGCACAGGCCCCCAAAGAAAATGCTGCTTCTTGCAACAGATTGCAGTTATGGACTTCAGCTTGCCGAGCACAGCCTAACGATTCCCACGGACACAGCCCACAGGGACCTGCCAGCACTGCCCGCTGTCCCGGTGTCGGGGTCCCCGGGTCGGGGAGTGGGGGCTCACAGCTGCCGCCCCAAGGCCACAGAAGCCAGCTGGTGGTTACAGCTGTCACAGGAAGGTCCCACTGTCACCCCGCACAAGATGTCACCCGGGGGTGTTACAGCTGCCACCCCGCGGTCACCGCTGCCACCTAGCGCTCACATCTGGCGCCCCGCGCTCGCAGCCGCCCCAGCATCTGCTCCAGGCTGGCTCCTGACAGCTCAGCTCCTCAGATGCTTGATTTCAGTTGTGAGATTACCTGGCTCATGATTCTCTGAATAAGAGTTTGCATAAAGGTATTTTACGGAGAGAAAAGTATGCACGGAGAAGCACTTATATTTGAAAATGAAAAATGTTTTGATAAATCTATTATTAGAGTAATTTAAATTAAATAAACTGAGCTATGTATTTACCATATTAGTGGTGATGCAAAATCACCAAAGAGAAAATATATAGAAAAGCACTGAGAGTGTACTAGGAACTATGTTCTGAAGGACTGAGTCCCCTCAATTGTCAGCAACTATTAGGGGAATTGGTAAGCTGTTTTGGCCTAGATTGAAAGGGTTACACTCGTTACGATGAAAAATTGATACTTAAAAATGCAGGTATTTTCAAAAAAGAAATACTTACAGACATATGGGAAATGCCATTATTAAACAGAAAAACTTGGTAATAAAGATGAAAAATATATTGTTTGCAAAAAACAAAATGAAAAGCATTTTTCAAATGTGTGTGTAGGCATATAATGCAAATATGTATGCATATATTCACCTCTAGCTATGTTTCATGCTATCACCATTACTTTTATAACTACTGCTTTTGATCTTCACCCAAGATTATAGAGGAAATTATTTACACAATAAATATATGAACTCTTTAAATCATAATGTAATTTCTAGTTTTGGTTATAATTTTCCAAGTAGCTGAACAGTGCATTTATCACTTCATACTACTGCAAACAGGATCACTGTGAACAAACCAGGCTTTTAGTGTAAAAGAAATACACTGAGTGTAAGGAAGTAAGGAAAGTTTACATGGATCTCAGGAGGAGACCAACAGGTACAGGTATGTTCTGGAGCAAAATTCTGCAAGTCAGCAAGTGCTTGTTTATGGAGATGTACCGTGTATGGGAGGAGAATGACTATTAGTAAAGATGTCTTTTGATTTCTAAGTGTGCTCAGCTCTTTCCTCCTTTCCAGGAACACGGTACATGTGTACATCATGAGCCAGAGGACAGGATTTAAGAAGAAGGCACTGATTCAGCAAAGCCTTCAAGCTCATGGCAAAATTCCAACACATATTTAAGTAACACTTCTTTGGAAATCTTTTGCGCAGTCATAGTCCTAATGGGACATCTGTGCTCATTAAGACCATAGAAATGTACTGTCCCTACAAAGTTCACACGAAGCATAGCCATTCCTCAAGCACTTGGCTGAAGAAATGTACATTCACACCAGTACATTCAAAGTGGTCTGTGTGTGAATGAGAATGGACCCCACCATGTTCTTTCCCCTTGCAGTCCCCTCAACTTTCCTTCCCAGAGCTTCACCTCCCACCTTGCAAACCTTTCTGCCTCTGCCTCTGGTTTTGCAAAGGTTATTTTCAGGTACAGATTACTGGAGGCCATGATTTTGGTAATTAGTTCTATCAAAAGGCAGAGGTCTACCTAAAATGCAAATTGTACCAAGGGAAATACAGAGGTCTTTCTTTCATGTCTGAACATGCCATGAGATATGTTTGCACATATTGCATTTCTGTAAGAATTTGGTTACGCTGTGAAGGCCAGGTTCTAGGTCTCTAAGTATCCGATTTCCACCACATCCTTGCGTCTGGTGTCCTGCTGATTGGATCTGATCCTTTAAAGATGCTTAACCATCAGGAAAAGTCTCTGCAGTATGGGATGAATGATGTGGCCAAAAGCAAGTGTTTTAGCACCAGAAGTCTCCAAGTCAGCTACCAAGTACTTTCCCTGTGTAAAGATGGATATAGATCTCAGGTAAAGTTTTTCTTCAACATCAAGCAAAAAAAGGCACATGATGATCTCCCGCAGACAGCTCTTCTGAGAGCCTTTTCCTCCTTCAGCAGAGGACCAGGAACATTTCTCAGTGAGGCATGGACTGCTTAAAAATCTGGTCTCTGCACCTAATGTTAGTCAGCAGGCTGACAGCCCAGGCTGACATTGTAAGAGAAATATGGGGGTGCTGGGGCTTTTTTTGCACACTGAAAATAACAGTCAAAGTGTGAATACTCTGTAACATGGCACAGCTATGAGCCATTGCAAGACAAAGCAGTTCCTATCCTTTCTCTCAGACTAAATACAATTGTCTTCCCCCAGCAGTGGTGCCATCCTCCTTGGCTGGTAGCTGGAATTACCAGCAGTGTGTGGTATCTGACAAAGGGACAGAGGTCTTGCTTCATTACCACATAGAGTTAATAAGTTTATCTCCAGGCACAGTATTAAGTTTATCTCATCCTTTGTCAAAAAATCACAGTGGAAATAATGGTATTTTTCCTGTGTTACTGCTAGACAAGGGCCTGTACAAGTCACAGTTTATGTTACAGCACAATCTGTTTATTCAAAATAGAAAAGCTGAGCACTAACCATCTACAAAATAATAATCACTCAACATACTGGAATAAAGTAATTGTTTAGACTTCTTTGCCAAATTTCTATTTGCCTTAGAGAAGGCTGATGCAAATAACCTAAAATCATCAAAACCTGAATGTTTGATGTAGAAAATTCCAGAATTACAATTTCCTTTCATTCTGAATCAAACCTCAATTCAGCATAAGATCTAAGATTTCAGTATAAATAAACTATACTTCATACTAATAAATAAGTCTTCATACTAATAAACTAATAACTCAGTTTGCATTGCCAGACCTTTCTAATAATCATATGTTCACCATATGATTATTTTTTATCAGCATTTCATACACTACAAATTGTAAAATTTATATTGGAATATACTTAATTTCTGCCAATCAAAACATTGACATGTCAGTGAGCAAAATTTGCTTGAATTTTTGGGGGTTTTTAGGAGTTCTTTCACATGTATTATATCCAAAAGGGAATGCATCAGTCTGTGGAGATAGCCGCAGCAGCTTGACAAGAAATCTTAAGGATACGCAGGCATTCCTAGCTTTTCAGGTGACCAGAAATATGGGCTACAGCAGTATGAGCATGAAGGACTCAGAGATCATGGTGCAGTGTTCCTGACATAGCAAACTACAAGCTCTTTTCAGGAGAGCCCAAATGGGAAAAGAATACATGAATGCAAGGTGATGAGTTGTGGATTTTCTGGCTTTGGAAATGAGTAGGCATTGTTTGGATGATTTAAAAGGACCTTTGACATTTTAATTTTTACCAGTGTTGTCTTCATTTTGTATTTCAAACATTTTACCTCTGTTATAAGCTCAGCAAGGACTCTTTAATAAGCCTCTAAGATTTTTTTCCACAGATTCCTAGTACTTAGAATTAAAGGAAGACTGTATTATAAAAGGGCACAATGCATGTTTGAATGCAAAATGCTTCATCTGTTTTAGCGAGAAACACACGCTCGTTACTGCACCACTAAGTGAATTGCATTACTTTAAGAAGACTAAAAATTTTAAAACGTAGGTTGTCCATCAGAAAATGAAATCATCCCACGATATGGGATCGTGAATGGCCAGAAATTTCCCACGGTGTTTCCCACCGCCAGCTTTTAGACCTCGTCCCAGTTGCACAGCACTGCCACTAGATGTCAGATGATGAAAGGGCCCCATTGGTCCCCACAAGCCCGTCTGGTCAACTGGAAAAAAAGTATTGCACAGGGTAACAGGAGTGGCCAGGTAAAAACAGGCAGCTATTGATCTTCAGCTGTTGGTCGTATTAAATGATAAGTTTTCTAGGACGAATTGCACTGCTGTGACATACAAGAACACAGGAAAACTCCTGAAGTCACCTTCTTTCTCTGGGCTGTCACACTGTTTTTAGAGCATCTTTCAAAATGAACCCTGATTCATTACAGGAACTCTTCAGCATCACCACAGTGATAACACTAAATAGAAATGGAAAAATGAGACTCAGATCTTACTCGATGGAAATGAAAGTCAGATAAAGAAAAATAAATGATCAGGTCTAATTTCTTCAATCAGTATAGACTTACCTGTATTTACACCTCAACTGGCTCCATGGCCTTGCCCTTCAGCCCCATACTCACAGCTAAATTACAATCACTCTGGGGTTTGGAGGTGAAATACCATAACATATTTACATCCAATGAAGTTTTTTAACTGGATACTGTAAAGGAAAGGAGACTTGGTACATCTTCTATATCATGTCATAGAGTTGATGAATAGTCTCCATAGCAGGTTAAGGGAATTTTTGCAAAAATCAGAGCCCTGGACCATATCCTGGTAACCAGCAGAAGCACCAGCCTCGGACCATGAATGCCATCATGATTAAAACTTCCCAGGACAAGATCTGAAAGGGGAGGGACAGGGAAAAGGCAATGTTCTGTGTAAAACAGGAGAAAAAAGCTTCTGACTTTCATCAGCATACGGGTCAAACTCTGTATTCTGTGATTACAGCAGTTTAATCTGTTTCTCTATCCAGATTTATATGAAAAAATGTGCTTCAGAGAACTTCATTCTCTTCTAGGACCTCGTGTTAAGCGGAATGATGGAAGGGGACTTTAGTCACAGTGAATGATACTAAAACCAAAGCTGACGTCAGATTTATGCCTTCGCAACCAGAGGGTGAAAGCCGTGGGACATAATGCATATAGGGTTGAATTTAATTACTTGGGATGAGTTTAAATTGCATCAGAATGGTGCTGTAGCACTATTTCATAGCACTGCACAACCTTAACCCTTCACTTGAATGCTCTAAGTGGGCATAAGGCATTCTATTTGCACAGGTGGAGACATAACATCTTTTCTAGATCTGATTTCCTTCCCTGAAGTGTCTAAATGATCCATTTCCATGCAGTCTTTCAGTCATTGTTCATGGTCACAGCTGTGAAAAGGCACCTGCTCTTGTGATCTGCTTCCAAGGCTGATGCTGGGTTATCTTTCCTTCCAAGAAAGAAGTGTCTCAGTCATTCATTAATAATAGAGTTTCTGGAATGCTATGTGTGGGGGTGTTCTTTCTCTTTCCTCTGTTCTTCTTGCTACATCATTGTGACTCATCCCTTTGATAGCCCATGTGGGACCCTGGCACAGGCTTTTGTCCCAGCAAAGGGTTAGAAGGGGACAATAATTTTGACAGCATACAGAAGTGGCCTGTGGGAACAGATGGTACATGGAAATAGTTTATAAACTTTGAAAATTCAAGGATTACCTGAAAAAACCAACCCTTGACATTTACTTCCAGAAATCAGTCTATTCCTGAGCTACCTGAGGAGAAACAGCGTAAAAATGTGGGACGTGAGAACAGTTTAAAATGTAGAAGTGTGAAATACAAAATCCAACATTAGGGGATACTTTTGAGGTCAGTTTAGAAAGTGAATACTAAATGAACAGACTGACAAGCCCTAACCCTAAACAAACTCACTGAAACAATTATAAAAGAATGGATCTAATGTTACTCTTTCAAAACTAGACTGACTCAATAAATTGTCAGAAAGTCATTTCTGACCTATCATTGTGAAACAGGAGGTGGATGAACAAAATTCTATCTATTATTATCTGCAAAAATTATTTTAACAAAACCCACAAGCCACAGCTTTTACTGCTGGTCAGTAAGAATCAACACAAATATTCATATGTTCCTTTTTGTTGTGGTTTCCTAAGGAGCCACGAGATAACAGTTTCCCTGTTGTATGAGAGGAGGCTGTAGGACCCTAATATGAGGGATTGCTGCTTTAATATTAAGCATATCCTGTAGACCTTTGCAAGATAAGCACTGGAATATTTGTCAGCTTGTAGTATTGAGGAGAAAAATCCTGAAATATCTGTGAGACATACTGGTTCCTTGCCTTCAGTGAAGTAAATTGACCATCAGTAGAGAATTAATGCTCTATACTATTAAATTAATAACTTGGTCCCTGGCACAACTTTGTCGTGGACAAACTTGCATTTGGACATGGTTCAGGAGTCAGTAGAGTTCAGAGACTTTCCTCAAGAAATCAAGCAACTGCATGTATCTGCCTTGTTTTGAAAGATAATTTTCGATAAGAAGAGAGTGGTTTCAGTCCTATTTATGTTAATAGTACGGCAAGAGTCAGTCTTTGCTCTTTGCACATTTGATGGCTTTCCACCCTCATGTGACATACCCAACACTGCTTTCTTGTCTATATAACCACATTTTCTTTCCATCTGATAGGTCATCTGTCATGCAGCTGGGTCTTAACCAGTCCTTTTCCCTTCAGGGTGTTCTGATAGCACATCCAAGTTTTAGTAGCCTTTATTTTGGGAGCTGGTAAGGAAAACAAACCTGAATGTTCGATAAAAGTCATAGATCCATCCTTAAAACCCTGTAAAATTGCAAAAGCCTTTTTTTTCCCCCGAGATATTCCACTCGTAATATCTTGGAATATTCCACTGTTTCATAACATGTTTTTGTGGCTTGGTTTTGGGGGTTTTTTGAGATTTGGGGGATTTTTGAGAGCAAATCCTCTCAATCATCTCAGTCTGTTTGGGTGGCTTTGCTTAATGGTGCCACTGAAATCTAATGCCGTGGGAGGTCCTGTTCAAAGTCTGCTGTTTGTCCAGCTGCACTCTATAATATCCTTCTTTACAAGGTAGACTTAAGACTAATGTGCCACTGTGCCACTGGGTCTCTAGTCAAAGCAGCAACCAACTTTAAGCATGTCCAAGGCATCTGACAAGCCATTGACTGCACATCTCTCTGCCAAACCTCAGGCTCTTCAAAGCTCTGGACTATCTTTTTTCTA
>WEIT01029148.1:32843-45148 GCA_013389985.1 Dryoscopus gambensis
CTGTAACTCTGGGCTTTAGCCCATGGACTTTACTATGAACTTAGCCATGAAATAAAACTTCTTTAACAAAGCACCAACGGCCTCAGCCTTTGACAACCCGTAAGAAACTCATCAATAATTCTTGTATTTCATAGAATCATAGCATTTAAATCATAGTATTTAAATATTTTTGCATGGACTTGTAAATATGCCAAGAAACTTCAGGGCTAACTGAATTTTTATGTTCCATCAAAAATGGAAATTTTCTAATTAAAAGTTAAATAGGCTATTAGAATCTATCTATTTTTTGTTGTGTAGTGTTTCTTGTTGGGATTTTCAGTGCAGCTTTGCGAATTTTAACATAACATAGCAGATCTGAACCTTACAGATATAATGATTTTCCATTTTTTTTCACATTAAAATTTTTGAATCAAGGAAAAGATTGCAAAACATTCAGACTTGCACAATAGGAATGCGTCTTTCCATGGTACTGTGTTTTGGGAGGAGCATGGAAAAGGTTCTGTTTTTTAATAGACATGATTTATGAAAATAGCAACAAGCTTATTTAATGTTGCCAATGGAAATATTTTGACTCATTAGCTAAGCTGTCTAGAAAGGTGAATTTTTATAAAGTTTCAACCTGAAAAAGGGTCCCATTTACCATCACTGTTTTCAGAAAGATAAGGGATTCTTGCTTATTGAAAAAAAAATCGTGCAGCTCCTAATTGTCTCTTTGAAGAAACATGGTGTGTTCTTTTTAAGTTGTCCTAATTTCTGTAGAGTTAAAAAAAGAAATTGTGACAGGCTACTTGAGTTACATTTTTCCCATAAGGAAAGGTGTACAGAAAGGTTACAGTGAAACAGTTCTTTACCTTCTTTCTCTATGGCTTGTGACACACTGACAGCTGGTGAGAATAGGGGAAAGAGATATGAAGGGAAATGCAGGCCTTCCTGAAATCAGTGATTTTTATCATTGGCCTGAGGGGGTCAGAGGTTTCCCCTGAGACTTAAGGCTTGTAGAATCCAGGATCCCAAAACCTTGCTCCCGCACGTAAGTTATAGTAATTTGAAATATGTTGTACCATGCTTATGTAACCAATATACTGCACAATAACCACAATAAATCTATTATGTATGTATTTTCCTTTTTTTTGAAGTTCCTCATTATGTATGGTTTACAATAATGGCTCCTCTGTTATTCGTGCGTGGAACAAAGTTGCACAACTCAGAGAAAATTAAGAAAGCACTCTGCAATCTACCTCCACTCAGGTACCACAAACAGGCTCTGCATTGTGCCAGGTGAGCACTGGCACCTGGTGTTGGCCCTCCCTTCAATGCTTCCTCTCTCTCTAGCTGAGCTGCAATACAGCACATTCCTATCTAGAAAGACCAGGCACAATCAGGCACCGAGCTCATGCTGCCACATTCCAATGAAAGGTCTATTTTGGGACAGATTAATTTGACACTGCTGTCACCCTCATTTTTCTATTGCTGTTGAACCTTACCACAAATTAGAAAGATAAATGCTGAAAATAAAGCCTTTCTAATGCAACCTGAGAACACCCAGCAAGGAAGAACTTAGAGGACAAGGCCCATGTGAACAACATTCTGGTTCACTGAGTTCAGAGCTGTCTGGAAAACACATTGAGTAGTCCCCCACAAAAATTTACCAAGTTCCCTTTTGAAGATTCTCCAATTACTGCTCTTCTCACAAGACAACTGTTCCAGAGCTTCATTCCTCTGGTGATTAGAAACCTGCCTGGCCTTTCTCTGGGGTTTTTTACCACAAAAATTTCTATATCCTGTAAATTCAATTCTCTTCCTACCAGTTTAATCTGAGATGTACTTGAATAAAATAATCATGTCTCCTCTTCATTGAAAAGATGTAAATCACTGCTGTCAACTGTCAGCAGTTTGGACTTGAGTTGTGAGATTAACAGCTGCTCTCCCATTACACAGACACACAAAATTGTTCCAGAGCAGAAAGCAAAAAACCCCTTCTATCAAAATTCAGCAGATTTAGCTCTTCTGACACCAGTAAAAATGACAGTGAAGGAAACTAGAAGTCCAGCTTAATATATGATGAACAACTGTGGAATTAATAAGTGTGTTAAAACAATGCAGTTATCAGTTACTTTGCAATACATTGTAGATGAATCATCTTTAACTACCAACAAACTTGGGCGTATAAATACCTGTAGGCTACAGTTTTTAATTACAGCAATGTGTATTTTAGTTATCACTAATTGGCATGGAGATATCACTAGTATCAGTGCCATGTCTTCCTTTAGTCAAAACTTCAACGTTTTTCTGACTTTTAACTTTTTCATCTAAACTTCTAGACTTCTTCGTCTTCTATGAATTTGTCTTTTTTTCTACATGATATCAATAAATAATGAGACTTCATTTCTTCAGCTTTGAGAGTTTTGAGTGATTTTACCCCACAGATGTTTCTGCCATACCATGCAAGCTGCTACAGTGATAAACTTTGGAACTAAAAGTGATCCAAAGGTATTTAAGGGGATGGCACAGTTTTGTCCTCACTCTGTAAACTTACTGAATTTTACATTCATTTCTTCCTAAGCACACACACAAGATACATACTGCTTCGTATTTCTTCCTGATCATAGACATATTCTACATCCCTGTGATGTACTCTTACTTCAGCTTTTGAAACTGATAAATCCAAACGTGAACTTGCACTTTGTTGCTCATGAGTTTACTACTTTGACTTCCCCATTCAAAAGCAAGTACCTCTGAAGTGCCCTGTCGAGGTTTGATGCTGGCTAAGCACTAGGTACCCACAAGAAATCATTCACTCATTTTCTTCGCTGTAGTTGAGCAGAGTAGGGGAAAACAAAATGAAGGTTTCATGAGTTAAGGATTAAGGGAAAAACAATCCAAGGCAAAACAGGTTTAAAACTTAAACAGTACAAAGAAAAATTATTATTAATGAGTTAGAAGTGGGTAATGAGAACTAAAATAAAACTTTAGAACAAATTTTTCTTCCCAGTCCCTACTTCTTTCCCACCAACAACGCAGGGAGACAAAATATGGGGTTTTGGTCAGTCTTCCATGTTCTAAAAAATCTTTATTCAGTTTGTTTAGGAAAATGAGTTCTTTTTTCTGTTGTGCTGTGGGGTCCTCATGGGAGAGAGTTTTCTCTGGAATTTCTCTAGTATGGTTCTAATCTTCACAAATAGCAATCCTGCCCAACTTGCTGTAATGCGAGTCCCTCCCATGGGAGATAGTCTTCCCAAAACAGTTTCATGTGGGTCATTAGTTCATGGGTGTAGTCTTTTAAGGATAAACTGATCTAGTTTGTAAACAAGGGCTCTTTCTCTGTTTCTGGAAGCAAGGGTCATCTCTCTCTGTTTGAGTTTCTCACTAGATTACAGCTTTTCAGCATCCATGTGCTCCAGCCTGAGCACTTTTTCTCTCAGGCTGCACGTAGATCTCTGCATCCCTCCACGCACTTCATGGATTATAGGGAAACAGTTTGTTGTATTATAGTCCTCACCATGGCCTGCAGAGAGATCTCGACTCCAGTGCTTGGAGCACCTCCTGCCTCTCCTTCTTTTCACTGACCTCAGTGCCGCCATGTTGGTTGTCCTCACGCGTCTTTATTTTTTCCTTTTCTCTGACTCAGAATAAAGTTACTGTTCATAGGTATCTTGCAGCGCTGAGAAGTTGATCTCATCTAGATTCCATGTTGGGGAATTGNTCTTTTAAGGATAAACTGATCTAGTTTGTAAACAAGGGCTCTTTCTCTGTTTCTGGAAGCAAGGGTCATCTCTCTCTGTTTGAGTTTCTCACTAGATTACAGCTTTTCAGCATCCATGTGCTCCAGCCTGAGCACTTTTTCTCTCAGGCTGCACGTAGATCTCTGCATCCCTCCACGCACTTCATGGATTATAGGGAAACAGTTTGTTGTATTATAGTCCTCACCATGGCCTGCAGAGAGATCTCGACTCCAGTGCTTGGAGCACCTCCTGCCTCTCCTTCTTTTCACTGACCTCAGTGCCGCCATGTTGGTTGTCCTCACGCGTCTTTATTTTTTCCTTTTCTCTGACTCAGAATAAAGTTACTGTTCATAGGTATCTTGCAGCGCTGAGAAGTTGATCTCATCTAGATTCCATGTTGGGGAATTGTTCGCCATGTTTTCGTCACTGGCCACGTCATTGCCACCGCCTGTGTGGTGCCGTTCGCTGTGGCGCCAGCTCCCTTCAGCCACTCTCTCCATGTGGGGTGCCAAAAAGGAGAAGCTGCTGCCACTGCTTCTGCCCTTCTGCTCACAGCACGGCTGGCTAAAAATGGCTAAGCAGGCAAAGATCACTGAGAGTCGTGCCGAAATGGCAGCGACCGCATGGCCCCAGCTGCATGGCCCCCCCACCCATCCCCGGGAGGGCTCCAGCCACACAGCCCCCCAGCCCTCCAAAGAAAAAGAACGCCTTCATTTTTTTCCCTTCTTAAATATGTCATCACAGAGGCATTAGCAACTTCTCTAGTTGGGCCAGCAACCTGTGCATCATCAGAGCCTTCAGCAATTGGCTCTGCTGGACATGGCAGAAACTTCCAGGAGCTTCTCACAAAGCCACCTCTGTGGCTTCTCCCTCCCCCACCTAAAAACAGGCTGTGTTAAACCAACACATGCCCACATACCAAAATCACTGCATTCCTGGGCTACCACTTTCACTTGAGGATGTGAAGACAGGCTATGAGACTTGGGGTTGTACAGCCTGGAGAAGGCTTCAGGGATGCGCCATAGCTGCCCTCCAGTACCTGAAGGGGACCTGCAAGTGAGCTGGAGAGGGTCTTTTCACAGGGGCATGTAATGATAGAAAAAGGGGCAATGGCTTAAAATGAAAGGAACAAGTTTTAGATTAGATATTACGAAGAAATTCTTTACTGTGAGGGTGACAAGACACTGGAAGAGGTTGCCCAGAGAAGTTGTGGATGCCCCATCCCTGGGAGTGTTCAAGGACAGGTTGAATGAAAGCTAGTCTAATGAAAGGTGTCTCTGTCTATGGCAGGGAGTCGGAATCAGATTTCTTTAAGGTCCCTGCCAGGCCAAAGCATTCTCTGATTCTGTGATTCTACGTGCATGAAGGAAGAAGTTCCATTTCACAGTTCTGCACTCTGTGCATTAAAGCATGTTTCAAGTTACCCAACAGGGCCCACTGCCAACAGCATCACCTGATTTAATACGGAAATGTGAAGATGCATTAAGGGGTGGATGGAACACTAATACAAAGCTAATGTTTGTGAACCTAAGGGTTTAATTCTGAAAGCAAATGTGAAATTTGAGGAAGCCATAAAGGGTGCCAAACCCAGGAAATCCCTCCTTATACGCACTTCTTTATACCTGCATTCTCAGGTACGGGAGTGTTCTTTCGTAGACTTCAGTTTTGCAAATGCTCATACATGGAGAAAATATGTCTCCCCAGAGCAGTCTTGCTGTTTTCCCTGAAAGTACTTTAGTGTGCAAAGCTAAGCAAGCACAAAGAAATATGAAGAACACAGACCATCTTTTAAACAGTCTTAATTTTCCCTTTGTTTATGGCACTCTAAATCTCATGCATACCCTCTGGAGTTGAAATAAAACAGGTGAAAGTGACCAAAAGAATAAAATCCACCATAAGAACAAGACCTAAAATGGACACAAATGTCAAATTCAATAGATACAGTTTCTTCACAAGATCCCAACCACCATAGGTCCTCTGCATAACACCTCAGGCTGCAAACATAACACAATTTATTTAGCATTAGCATGACAGACACCCCCTACCCTTTCTGGCTGCTGTGCAAATTCAACAGGAAATGTGTCATCAAGAAATCTTTTTCCCCTTTCTTAATAGATCTAATAAGAAATCACATCTATTTTGCATTGAAATCCTAGCCCCAGTGAAAATCTCCACTGACACTGACACTGACTTTAAGATATAAATGACAATACCTTAGCTGATGTGATTCAAGGTCTCCATGACAGCCAGCAACAGCCGGTGGAAAGTAAAAGGCAGAGCAGGTAAACAATAGGCCCTGCCCTGGCAAATAACTTTAGTGTTTGGACAAATATATTCAAGATTTCATTTATTTTACATCACTTAGAAATGATCAGTCCAAGTCCTCAGGTAAAACTAACCTTGATCATGTTAGTAGTCTGGGAGAAAAGTGTTGTATTCTTCAGAAATGGATGCAGTAAATATTACATCATTCATTCTGGAAAGCAGAGAGAAGAATAAATACTTTAATTCCAGCATTCTGATTCATTTTTACCATGAGGTAAAATGAGGGAGAGAAAGAAATCTCTAGCTGAGTATGCTTTATAGGAGAAGTAATTTTCTTCTCCTGCTTTGAACTTTCCCCTGAACACAGAATCCTGCACTCAGGAGAAGGCTACAGGATGCCTCTTCAATGCTAAGTTACGTGCATTTGTATCTGGTGAAGGTTTTTAAGAAGTTTCTCTGATCTTCATAAAGTTCTACAACTTTCATCAGCCACTGAAGGTTTCCAAATTCGTTTGTGTCCAAACAGACAAAAGGAAAAGGATGTAGTTTTATTTCTTCTTATCTGAAACTTTAGATAAACAGATATAATCTGTCTATTGTTTGAATCATAAACAACTGTCTGCTGAGAGTGACCTTCAACGTGCTGTAAAGAGAAACTTACAGAACATATAACATATTAAGGTACATTTTTTTTAATACAAGGATTCTGCCATGCCTTTTATAATCCCTGTAGAATAGAAACAATCAAGCAATCCAAAAGTTTCCAAAATGTCCTGTTAGAGAAAAAAAAAAGTGATTGAAGTAAAATACATAATTTATGTGTTTCATGTGTGCTTTCCTCCACTACTAGCAAAGAATCAAAATTGTAAAAATTCAAGTGCTAGGTCAATTTAACATTTTGACTAGTACTGTAATTTTCATTTCCATGGAGAATAGTTTTAACCACAACAGAATGTTGCACCTGAAGACATGCCTTCTCATTTACTTCATTGCCCATTGACAATGCCAATATTTAGTCTATCAGAACAGGCAGATAAAGAGGATGGGAAACACAAGGAAAACACCTATCTGTCTAAGGAGCCTGTGGCTAGCGTAGCAATTTCTAAAGAACTTGTAGGAAGAAAAAGGAAGAAGGAATGGATGGTAAGCTTTAAAATGGAAGAGGCTGCTTTGAGGTGGAATAAGATTGGTGAAATGACATCTGGCAGTAGCTTCTAGTGAAGGGAAATGGAATCAAAACCACCAGATGAGCAAGTCTCAAACTTCCTCAAGCTAGAGACTTGGTTGGACTAGATGATCTTAAAGGTCTTTTCCAACCTAGTTCTTTCAGTGATTCTGTGACTTGGGGAAGAGGGTCTGGAAAGATACCTAGTGGAAAAGGACCTGGGGTATTTGTCAACAGCAGCTGAACATGATCCAGCTGTGCCCAGGTGGCCAAGAAGGCCAATGGCACCTGGCCTGGATCAGCAGTGGTGTGGCCAGCAGGACCAGGGCAGTGACCGTCCCCCTGTACTCAGCACTGCTGAGGCCACACCTCGAATCCTGTGTTCAGTTCTGGGCCCCTCACTGCAAGAAAGACATTGAGGGGCTGGAGCGTGTCCAGAGAAGGGCAGCGGAGCTGGGGAAGGGGCTGGAGCACAAGTTCAGAGGAGCAGCTGGGGGTGTTTAGCCCAGAGAAAAGGAGGCTCAGGGGGGTTATCACTCCCTACAACTGCCTGGTGGGCAGGTGGGGGTCGCTCTCTTCTCCCAGGTAACAAGCAATAGGACATGAGGAAATGGCCTCAAGTTGCACCAAGGGACGTCTGAATATTAGGAAGATTTTTTTCACAGAAAAGATTGTGGATCATTGGAACAGGCTGCCCAGGGAAGTGGTGGAGTCACCAGGCCTAGAGGTAGCTAAAAGACATATAGATGTGGTCCTTAGGGACATGGTTTAGTGGTGAACACAGCGGTGCTGCATTAATGGTTGTACTTTATGATCTTTTCCAACTTAAATGATCCTAAATAGGCAAGGAAGTCCCTAGAAAATAAGCAACTTTTTTCTTTTACAAAAAAATAATGTAGTTATTAAACACTTTGCTCTCTCAAGGTTTGGCTTCAGTAGTAGAAGCTGAAAGGTGTCACGATCTTGGAAAAAGTTCTGAACTAAGGATCAGAAAGAGATTATATAATCCCCATTATGGAGGAAGGCAGGACCCATGACTTAATAGTTTCTACAGTTTGTTTTAGCTGACTGAAGCATTTTCTATTGCCTATTTTAGGACAGAATAAATGATTTCCTAGTGTTGCTTGTTTGTCATTCTGTTCAATAGGAAAAGCACACGTGACCAGCTAATATTAGAGGGCTACCTTGCTCATGAGCTTGTAGACACTGATGTAGCAATCAGACAGGGAGAAGTTCCGCATCCAACTGATTCATACTCGTCTGACCACTCATCCTCCGATGTATCTACAAAAGAGAACAAAACAAAAAAAACCCATGAAGGTATGCAAATTTAACTGGCATAAAGCTGAATGCCTGGTGGAGAATGTAGAGAAGAATAAAAATGTATTTTGAAGAATAAATATGGAGGGATACTACAATCACCAAGAGGGACCACTGGGAAAACTTTAACATTCTAGAAATTTCTGGATTTGTGTCTTGTAGGGATCTCAGACACTGCCCAGGAACAACTGAATAAAGGTTCTAGGAGAAGAGAGTGGATGAGCAGCTAGGAATAGAGGTGCGACACAAACCACACGGGACTGAGGGCAACAGGACTGAGGGGCAACACTCAGTGGCTCATTTCATTGAACAGTATAAAGAGTGGGAAGAAAAACGTTTCCATGTTGTTTCATAAGTAGGTTCAACAAGACAGAGAATGTGAAGATCAGTGACCCTGTAGATCTGAGATGAGATCATGGTAATTTGCCATAAATGAGAAACTACCGAATTAGAGAGAAAATGGTAATCTCTGGTTCATTGTTATAAATTTGCCAAAAGGTATAGGTTTTCATTGTAAGTAGAATTTCTAAATGGTTACCTGATCTTTCCTTTTGCTAAATGTAAATCAGTTATTGCTCAAAGACTAGTTGCTGTCCATTGTGCAAAAGTTCGCCCCACACAAAGAAGGATGCACACCTGAAGAGTAAAATAATGTGATTTTTAATGAACTGTCCTGTGAATCAGAGAACACAAAAGAATCTCTCTTCACTGCCTTTGAGTTCAGCAAAGTCCTTATCAGACACTGCACATAATTACACTTCTGCATCTTTGAACACAAAACTCAACATAATTGGATGCCTGTGTTATGCAAAAGTTTTGCTGCCAAGCCAGGAAGCACAGCTCATGCACTATGAGCGGTGTGACAAATCACACTTGACAAATTCAGATTAGTCAAAGTAAACAGTTTTGAAGCAAACATAGTTTCAAACTGCATCTTCAACAAGCTGTGAAGAATGAATGTATTCATTAGCAGTCTAGTGTTCAAGCCTAAGTACACTGCAGGTCTGTATAGAGACCATTTCCATAACAAGGTCATTTAGAACTCCGTAGTCTCATGTTTGTGTAACTCTTGTCAAATCTAGAGTTGAGGAACTGGGCTGGAAAATTTGATTTGAGAACGTGAAGAGATTCACAGTAGGAAATACAACCCAGAAATCTATTCTTTCAACTACAGAAGGCTGGCATCATCACTAAATGCTGGTTAGCTTAAGAAGTTCTGGGACTTCTCAGGAGGGAAAAGGGTTTTGCATGATTAGGTCCTAATTGGAGGAAGCGATTGCTTCACTGTTTCATATAACACAGCTGGACATCTATTGAATTTTCTGGACTAGATTTTAATGAACAACTCTTTGGCATATCATTTCTCTTTTGTTTCCTCCTAGCTAGGCTTTTAGGAAGAGTAGAAGATGAAAGGATTGTTATTCTTCTTCCACTGAATTTCTATTTAAATCCACTAAATTGCCGCGTCCTAATTTCTGTAGATTAGATTCTCCTCGCAACAATCCAGAAAGTAGGGAATAAGATTGGTCTGGGTATACTGAGTAGAGGAACATTCAAACAAAAACACTTGTTTGCCATGAAACACATTCAGCCACAGTAAGTACATCCAGTACAAATGGTAAATGTAAATATTGCAAAAATTAGTTGTTATAGAAGAGAAAGGGTGCCAGTACATCCAATACACCAAACTGCAGAGAGTACAAGGTAGGGCAGACTGTCCAGGTACAGCTTAAAATTGCCCTTTTGAGTGGTGTTAGTCTTGCATTTACTATCCTTCCTAATGGTTTAAGACAATGCCAGAGGTACATCCTGTTAACACACAGGGATGACCTTGTAAGATCACAAGGAGTTAAACATTCAAGTCATGTTTTGATGTAGCCTTTTAAAGTTTTGACATTCACCTTATCTCATTTCAAAGACAAGGAACTGGTTATACAAACCTCAATTTCCCAGTCAAAATACCCATTGTCCCAATCAGTTCCCTTTAGAAAAATTGTGTACCTTCCTTTTCAAAACATAAAGAACATATTTGAAGGTACATCTTGATTCCAATAAAAATATCCAAATGCCCAAGAATCAAATCCTGCAACTATTTACAATCAGAGTAGCTGCATTAGCAGTAAGATTACTGGATAGGGTGATCAGCACTAAGTGTTTGGAGCAATATATCTCATCTAAAGTCTCTCAGTAATAGAAATTTGCATTTGGACATCAGATTACAAATAAACAGGTTTGCTTCAATACTCAAAAAACCACTTTTGTAAGTCTCCTGGTGTTTTAGTCAAATGAAATATTTTGTTTCATCTGAAATATTTTATTTGTTTCTTTTAAAATTTTAGGTACTGTAGCTTTGAAATATCATCAGTAGCATAAAACTATTTTATCTCAAAGTTGCAAAATAACCAAATATTTGAGAAGGTCTGAAATTATGTAATGAATTGGGGCTGAACTCACAAGCTGTTCTATTCAACATGGAAGTGCATTATTTTAACAGATGACTGATTTCCCTGGAAAAGTTCAGTCCATTCTATTTCTGCCGTCATTTGAAATGTGTTAGCAAAACGCACCCTCCTCTCTTTCTGCACTGCAGGTACATTTGCACAAGGTGTATCCACACGCCTCCAGTTGTTAGTGACAAGAGAAAAAGCAGAAATTGGACTGGACAGAATCATCATTGGAGTTAGTTATCACCAGTGGCTTTTTCATCAGTCTTTGAGTAAACTCACAACAACTTTCTTCCTAAAATATTTGATCCGTCTATTATCATATTGCCATCTCCATAATAATCTTGGACTCAGGAGTGGACTCCAGCTTATATAAAATATAAGTAGGTGTAAATCATCTAACAGGAAGATTGAAGATTGGATCACATCCATAGATCCAGAGAAAGACAGTAGGGGGAACTGGTTGTGAGAAGGAAGTTCTGTCAGAAGATACAAAGCTAGTAGTTCACTTTTCCTCATTTTGTTAAACTCTGGACTGTAGATTTGATTAACTTTGCAACATAAGCCTGAAGGAATAACTTAACATGACTTTTCCTCAGAAAAGGAGGTGCAAACTCTTTCACAGCCTGGAAAGCACCAACATAAAGAAGGCAGGATATTTGGGTCCCACAAGGGCTGTGTGAGACTCCAAGGACTGCTGCAGACTTTGTGGGCCAGATCCTGATCTCAATACCCTGGCTAAGCTGCAGGACTGCAAACAGCCCTAGTCAAGTTAGTGGGAAAGGGTGAAGAAAGAAGTTGTTTGTTATCAGCAAGAGCTAATGATACCTATGAAGCAATGCATGTAGTCCTTACTCAGACAGATCATCTGCTTCCAGATGGAAGGTGAGTATGCCTTCAGGAGATAGAGGGGCCTCAATTAGCTCCCAGGAACTGATTTGACTCCAAAGGGTTATTTTAGGTCTATTAGAAAGACAGCTGAGGCCCACATAAGTCAAAGTCTGTGGCTGGGTTACAGAAATGAAAAAGCGGAACAACATGTGCATCACCTTCAGACTGTACTGCCACAGTATTTCTGGTCATCCTTTTGGGTGGTTTGATTTTGGAATAACCACTGATAAACACTATATGATTTTGTTTAATTTTATTTTCAAGAATAACCTTCAGTTCTGTGGAATCCTTGGCGGCATCAGAAGCTGAATGGCCAGCAGGACAAGGGATGTGATTCTCCCATTCCACTCTGCTCTCATAAAAAACCACCTGGAGACCTCCATCCAGGTCTGGGGCCCCCCAGCATAAGAAGGACATGGACCTGGTGGAGTGAGTCTGGAAGACAGCCATGAAAATGTTCAGAGGGCTGGGACATGTCTCCTATGAAGAAAGGCTGAG
>WEIT01029148.1:52079-81187 GCA_013389985.1 Dryoscopus gambensis
GTCAATAGCCCCTGTAAATACCTTCCATTGTGCTTGGGACAAAACCATGTTTGTAGAGTCTTAAAAATACAAGCAGAGTCTGCTGAGGCCACTAACATGCTGCAATCATTTCCACAGAACACGGGGAAGGAAAAGCAGATGTTCCTCAGCCATTTACACTGATCCCATGTTGGTTTGTGGTCCAGAAAAAACAATGCTGGCCATAGTCCAGCACACTTGTTATTTTCTTAACCTCAGCAATGTTCATAGTCTTACACAATTCATGGGAACCATGAGCAAGTAAAAACCAGTTAAAGTTTGGTTGGGTTTTTTCTAGATTTCTTTTACCTGTTTTTCTGACTCTCAGGAACATACACACAATTACAAATAGGAAAGAGTACTGCCTGGATGTTAGTGTCCAGAGGCATCACAAGCATGCTGTCAGCCTGCAGCTGTTGATCTGAATTCAGAGTTTTCAGAGTTTTATGTGCATGCATGCAACTCTGAGCACTTGTGTGCTTTGCACAAGCTCTTTCAGGATGCTGCCACCCGTTGTACTGCAAGAAAAAGAAGCATGCAAAGTACATTTGGTCACGCAAGATAGTACCTGAAAAATCACTCATTCTCTTTTGCACCACAGGTCTAAAGTTCAGACACTGTAATTCTGGTTATCTTGCTTCCGTTGGCCTTAAACCCAACCGGCCCTTAGGAACGAAGATCGGGTTCTCCAGAGAGAGTGGTAGATAAATGAGCGGTGTCTTTTAACCTGCTTTTCTTAAAAGTACTGTGGAGATTCTGAAGCATCATCAAGCAATCTGCTGCAAACTCAACTATCTTGGTGTTAGAGCATTTGCCTTACCTGCTAAGCTGAATCTATTCACAGCAGACACGTCCTTCCCCTTTGCCAGTATGACACATGTAGCTGTGGGGTGATACCACATCTTTCTTCAACCTTTCTGCTCTAGATCTATCAGGCCCACTGTCTTGATCATTTCCACAGAAGTTAGGTTTAAAATAACATTCCTGTGGGTCAGCTCTCTGCCCTTCTGTTGGTTGCCACCTTTCTAGACGTATAGTGTACAAAACTGCATGTGAAACGCTCCTCAGAGATGTACCAGCGCCTCTTGGGGCAGAACAATGATTTCATTTGTTTCACTTCCGGGATAATGTTTGCCTTTTTCAAAAGAGCAAAACACACTTTTTACTCCCATTCAACTTGTGATCAACTATTAACCAGTTACTCATTATGCCTGGTGATGTGCAATATTTAACCACAATCACAGCACATGATTTTAACTCCTTTTTGATCTGCACTGTTTGGCTGGGTCTTGGAGGTCAAAGGATAGGTTTCCAAGTAAAATGTGTATCACTGTCTGATTTAAAGTGCAACAGCAGATTCTTCAAGGCTTCAGTGTTTCTATCCACGATACTTGTACTTCACATGAAATTATTCATTAAAAAATTCATTCTTCATTAAAAAGTTCTCTACTTGATTTTGATTCAGAACTTGACAACTTATTATCGTCTTATTTTCTGTTACAATGATTTCATACCAGCTATCTACTGTTGTGGGATTCTCTTCTTTCAGTTCCACAGGGATATATATAATCATTAAAAGATAATGTAATTTCTGTTGTTTTTTTCATGCCATGGGGAAGAAATCCAGGTGTTGGGAAGATTCTGGAAGCTGTGAAGCAGCTGATTAAAGTCCTAGTGCACACCAGACTGCTTCTAAGTACATCACTGCAGTTCTCACTGACCTAGCCCGCTGACTTATGTGAATTGCTTGTCCATCTTCATCCACTCTGCAGCTTAGTAATCGTGCTGTAATCATGCTCTTTTTGTGAGGTAAACATGATTTGAGAATAAATAGTTATAAATATTCAGACTTTTGTATTTTAAAAAACCCCAAACAAACAACTAAGAGTCCTAGAAAAATGCACCAGTTTTGCTCCTACCTTGCCACCAGGCCGCAGCTACACTCCCTGTCAAACTAAAAAAGATACGTGGTTTTGAGGTCTCTCAGATTCTGCTTCTACAAATCCACAGACTTTTTCTAATTACTGAGTCATCTCATTCATACATTTGAGAGCACCTTTAGCTGTCTGAAACGTGCATCTGATAGGTAGTCACTGACCTTAGTCTGAAAGTTCTCCCATTCATGACAGTGAAATGAAAGCTGTATTTTATTTTCTTTGGTAATGTTCAAAAGATGTTAGTGGCAGCAGTGTACACTTGCCTAGTAAAGATGAAGTAAGCAAACCACTGCTCCCCACACAAGGAAATGACACTGTAGTGTCACTGTCTGACCGTGGCTGGAAAACTGCTGAAAAGGATACACACTCATGTTCAGTTGGTTTGCCTTCCCAGATCACTGAGGAAGTGAGAATAACATCCTGATCTCTGTAAGGATGCTTGACATCCCATGATAGCTCAATCAAGTGAAGCCTTCACACAGTTCAATTAGCAAGTCAGTAAAGTTGCATGAGGTTTCATCCCTGAAGTGGAAGCTAGCAGAAACTGGTTTCAAGCATCATTACAGAAATATTCCTTTCCACAGTTAACAACGAAATTTTTCTCATTACGTGTAGGCACATTCAGCTCTTTTCTCTCAACAATTTCTCCTCCTGTGTATCTCCAACCATAAAATCTTACTGTTCAACTTGCATAATATCGCCTTAGCTGCTTAGTGTATTCATTTGCTGCTTATTGCCATCCTGAGGTATGCTCCTGTCACACTTTCTTCCATTCATAGCATTAAAATCTATCCATTTCACTGATCCTTATGTATAGAGTCCTTCATGATAGAATGTCTTTCTATACTCTTCCATTACACTTGGCTTGCAAGTTATGGTTGTGCCACTACAAAATTACGTGGTGTGAGCAGCCTGCTAGCGTGTATGTAGTCTATAAAAATAAATAAACAATCATGTCTTCTAATTTCACGTTTCTCCTCAGGTTAAGCTTGTATCACAAGATGAAGTTGCAAAGAAACGAGGCATATATAAATTCATAAAAATATTATGTAGAAACAAAAGAATCATGGCATATGTTTTACTGCAATAGAGTAAACTCTGTAGGGGTAAAAAAGACATTATAAGCCATAGAACAGGCCAGCTGCACACAGATGCAACAGAAAAATCTGTCAACCTCCATAAAAAAAAGTTGATCAAACATTAAACCAAATTTGCATCCTAAAGACCTCTACTACAAACATGTGAACTTTGCTTCCATGCAACAGTGCCCACAGATTTGGCTTGGTGGGCATCTGTAGAGCTGTTTTACGATCAGCTGCAGTTTTTGATTGGGAACATATGGTTCAGGGGTTTTTTGAAGCCTGGGGGCAGGTATGGCAAACCATGGCAGAAATCCAGAAGCCTAATCTTGCTCTTGCAATTAATGTAACTGCCCTCAGTGTTTTAAGCCAGATGTCCTAAGTGAAACTAGAACAGTAAGAAGTTTTTATGTCTTCCAAGGAACTATGATATTAAGGCAAGGAATTAAGTCTATTAATTCTGCAGATGCTGGTGTCACCAAGGGCATGATGCAATTGTGCTTTAAAGGTCTGGTGCTGTTGCCTATATTAAGTGGAGAAAAAGCCATCCTTGCTTGCCATTCACATTATTGAGGTTATTACATTTTTTTTCCAGGATTTGGGAAGCTGTCATAATCCACAGTGTAACAGGCACAACAGCCAGTACAGAGAGCCAACAGATGTTGGCTGACCTAGACAGAGAGCACATCCCTAGGGAAAAACTGCTGCTTTCATTGTACACAAGAGATGAATTTTAGCTAACTGTAAGCTACAGAAAAACAGTTGTATTGCAACTGTGTAAAGCATACTGGCTTTGCTTTTCTTTTCCTCCATGTCATGTTACAGCCACGGATCTGCTATTAGTGTGATGGAGTCAAACTCCTTCATCCTCTGCAGAACAATAACTGACAACTACCTCCAGAGCAAGGCAGAGTAACAGCAGGCTGGGGCGAATTAATTCTGCCTTCAAAGGTGCTGCTTATTTGTAGGGGAAAAAAAAGAAGATTAAACAAAAATAAACAAATACCCACGCCCCCCCCCCCCAAAAAAAATGTAGGCAAGTAGGGTAGTTTCCTCCTTCCATAAAAATTTAAACTTGCATTATGTAAAAACGCAAACTTGATTTACAGTAAACTTCTTGGACTCAGAATGAGGACTGGAGTGAGTTTTCCTTGAATGTGCAATCTCCTGTTGTCACACATTAATGTAATGGATAATGAAGGATTAATAGATACAAAAGCCTATTGTTCCTGACCTGTGATCAGCCATAGTCACCTGGCAGTGCAAATTGCCTCTGGAGAAAATGTAATGATGTCAATTCGATTTTAAAGGGCCAGCGTGCTGGGTGTGCCTCCAGGAGTGTTCCACTCCAGCCAGGTGTGTGTTTCCAGACTTGTAACCATCTGCACTTGTTGCACTTGAGTTCACAGCAGGATCAGATGGGCATGTGCCAGCTGTGTCCCTTTCAGATGGAGCTGAGCATTCCACTGAGAATGCTCAGTCTGCTGGACCAGGCCTGAACTGGTCTGGGACATCCCCTTCCCACATGGCCTCAGCGCTCGCTGTTTCACCCTCTACAGCCACTTAACTCCTTAGTACAGACATAGACTTTGGGTTACTCAAATAGGGTTTGGTTAAGCAACCACTCAGGCTAGCGAGCAGCTGCGTGAAAACTTTTCTAAAGTCAGCAAGGCTTCTTTGTGACTCACTCCTCCCCATCCCAGTGCTAACAGTCCTTATTTGGGTGTGCGCTTTTTAATGGTTGGGTTGCTTTTCAATGGTGCCAAAGTCAAAATCCACCATGTTGGAAAACTCGGTGTAACTTGCTTTGTGGGACACAGAGGCTGCAACTCTGCTCAAGGAAGGAAATTTTTGGTGAAAGAAAACCTCCACAGTATAAACAGGTTTACCAACAAAGTGATGTTATTGTCTTTTTATTCAGTTACTGGAAACGAGACGGGGTAGTAGGAAAGTACCCGTCCCACACCTGGAGTACCTGCCTGAGCAGCAAACAGCTTCCAGACATGAATCAGTGCTGGGAATCAGGAATCATTTGAATAAAGACAATAACATGATCAAACCTGACACCTTCCAGGGAAATGGTGTACAAATTTTTTTAATGGTGTTCACATACATCTAGTTTCAGTCTTTTGCAACCCTCATGGCCAAATCTCAGCTCTAATACACATGAGATAAATCAAGCTTCTCTGCACTAGTCTTGTATTGACTACATTCAAATTCAGTCTCACACCTTCTATACTAGAGCATAACACTATGAAGGTAAGCCTGTAATTCCTCTGGAATTGCTTTACTGCATGTCAATTTACGACGAAATCTTGTATCAACTCTTTGGTATTCCAAGACCATTGATTTTTGTATAAAAGTAGGATTTTGAAAATCAGCCTAAGTGTAAAAGTTTGGTTTCTGTCATTTATACTCCCAGCAGTTTTTCCAAAGACCTATACAAGCCCATGAGGCTCAGCACAGATCAAGTCCTGCTGTGTCTATCCTGTCTTTCAAACTCTGGTCTCCATAATCACCGAAGCTTAAACTCACCATGCTGCAGGATTACAGGCAGTTGGAGTTTGTCTTAGTCCAAATGCTAAGTTAAGGGTTTCCTACAAGAGGTAATATGGTTTTGCCAAGACAGGATGTATGCAGTGTTCTAGTTTACATTTTGTTTCAGTCATTTAAAGACAGTGTTGAGACAAACATACAAATGGATGTGGACAGTCAGCTACAAAAAATGGATTCACAAATGAAAGCTGACTATGGGAGGTTATGTAACTTTTCCTATCCAACAAGGTTTCGAACCATACTGCAGTGAAATGCAGCTGACTGATCTCTGGCTCTCTGCCCTTCCCCATGTCCTGTCCACTGATTATGGAAGACAGAAAGACTGCATACAGCTAATGCATACAACAAATATTACTTCTATTTAAATTGAATAAATTCAATTATTATGTAGCCGTTTTTTAGAGATCCACGTCTGTCAGCGGGAGGAAAGAGAGACTCCTTATCACTGACCAAAGGACCAGAAAAATTAAAGAATTGAGGGTGTCTGAAGGTCACGCAGGTAGGTAACATTTACAGGAAAGCCATTTCCCTTGTGGTTTGTTGCTCAAGATTATTATTGTAAAATAATCTCTCTATTATCTCTGCATTTGCATCTTTTTCCCACCCGATGTCCCAATTAAACTGTTGTAAATACAAAGTAATTAGAGAAACAAAGCAAAGCAATTCTAGACACTGTGAGAAGATGGTAAATCCACAAGTTGAGATGTGTTACGTTTGATTGCTTAATTAATGACATAGATGTGCTAGTTGTCATCACATTGTTTGTGCGGAATCTGAACATCTAATCCCTTCCTCGGGCCTTTCCTTCCCTAAAGCAGTGCGATCTTGCTGAGCAATAGCTCAATGCAGCTGGATCCAGCCAAACAGGAGAGAAGAGCTAGCTTATCTTTTCCTGAGACAAGCTGACGCACTGCTGAGGGGTCCTGGCATGACCCTGGTGCCCAGGCAGGAATGACTGGAGGGTTTTACCGTCACACAGCCTGCAAAAACGATACGTAGCCCTGTATCACAGGTGCCAAGGTACTTCTTTGAAGAGAGCCCCCTCAGGGGTAAAATCTATGGAAATGGACTGCAGAAGCCAGGAAGGTTCTGAATCAGACTGCACCCCGTGAGACTTAGCCTCAGAAATTGCTTGCAAAAACCACCATTTTATTCTGCAAAACTATTTGCCGTGTTTGAATTTTATTTTTAGTTAGTCAAATTGAATACCTAGATAACAGAACAAAACCAATCATGTGTCCTGCAGATCCTAAGAAAACAGGTCTATCCTGTTTGGTAGGACTTTAAATACAATATTGCATAATTCACAAGTGACCCAAACGAGACATTTCTCAGAAATTTTTGGCAATTCTTTTTTGTTTGATATTCACCATGGTGGGTTGACAACAGCCAACAGCTAATCACCCATATATCCACTTACTCAGTCCCCATGCCCAGTGGGAGAGACTAGGAAGAGCAGACAGTTTAATTAATGAAAGGACGGGGTGGAAGTGGAGGGAAGTGTTGCACAGGTTCATCACCTGCTGCAAACAGATTGATGTCCAACCAATCTCCAGGCAATAACTGGCTTGGAAGACAACCCTCACCCCACCTCCTTCTTCTTCTGCTAGCCCAGTTTTATTGCTGAGCATGACATTATATCATATGGAATATTCCTTTGGACAATTCAGGTGAATTGTCCTGGATGTGTCCCTTCCCAGCTGCTTTCCCACCCAGCCTCTTCCATACACTGTGAAAGCAAGCGTGAGCAGAGAAAGTCTTCACATCGTGGGAATCCTGTTCACCGATACCCAAAGCATGGGGGTGTTATCAACAACTGGTTAAGCCATAAATCCAAACACAGCACCATACAGACTGGTATGAATAAATCTAGTCTATCCCAGATAGATCCATAACACAGAGACAATTGAGCAGGCTCTTGACTTGTATGAACTCTGTTGCCTGGATTCAGATTGGGCAGCATTCTGCTGAACCTTCTGCCCAAGTCAAATGACCAAGACAGAGGGATCATTCACTACTGAATCATCCAGTTCTACTTCACTTTTTCATCCTAGTCATGCCCAGAGGAGGCTCTGGTATTACCTTTTACTGAAGTATTTTTCTCTAGAACTCAAAAGGTCTGGCGTCTGTCACTGAGTTCGACATAGGACATAGTGTCCCGAAGCATCCTCGATCAAAGCAGGATTACTCTCCTCAAAAATGTCACAGTGTAAACTTTTCCGTGGCAATGTTGTGAGTTTTCTTAACAGAATTTACATCATGGAATGCTTTTATCTTCACCATGTGGCTACAGCAACTTCTATTATTAAATGTGCCTACAGTGTTACTTCTGATCTCCTTGATCTTTGTACATGCAGGCCATACTCTCCAACATAAGCACAGGTTCTCTGCTGAATATGAGTTATATGACTATGATTTTTGTGCAGGAAATTATTTTTCCTAACCCATAATGTTTTCTATCATTCAAGATCAAGACGGAACAATAAAGTCTGAAAAATTCACACAGCTAAATCTAAAGAAACACAATCCGTTCCTTTTTGACATTGATGTTACTAGAATTAGATTGACCCATACTGATTTTGAGCCCAAAGAAATGAAAATTCTCTTAACTGATTTTTTTTTCCATTCAAGCGTAATGTTCTTCAAAAATCTTCTCTCTTCTTTGGGAAAAAAAAAAGAAAAAAAAAAAAAAGACCAGAGTTGGTAAGCTTCCAACAGAAAATGAAATACAACCTAGAGCTTGTTATTTTTCATCAGGCTCTTGCATTTAAACTCTCCTTCTTAGTTTTGCTCGTGGCCCAGTTAAAGATATATGCGAGTTGCTCCATAGTACATCATTTCTGAAGCTCTTCAGATTCCTCTTCTGTCTGTGATGAAATAACCAGTCCCACACACTGGAGTCATGGAGTTCAAAGTGTTTTAAACACATCTTCACCTCCTGCAACCCAGAACCTGGTCCAGACCCAACTTTACTACCACAGTCAGACAGAAAGGCAGCTGTTGAGGAAGAAAAAGATGAACTCGTTCCAAGCAATAAAATATTTGGATTTTTTTCATCAACCCTTAACATTTGAACATGGATAGATTTTCTGTAAGGTACAAAAACATATAGAAATGATCACAAGTTGGTAACTGGTAGTTGACAGCATCATTCCTTTAGCAATTGTTTCAGACATTGCTGTGTAGTCCTGCAAAATTCAGCAATGTCAGGTATAGATCATCTTTCTCTGAAATTCAGTTCTTTCTCATCACATTAGTCAAAAGTGCATTGGAAATAAGCTAATGATCCACAAATGCTTCCATACATGTTCAGCTATACCCATAAAATCTGTCCTAGTGTGAGAACTATCAATATTCTTTTCCTATTTATGCACCTTTCCTTTCAGATTAGAGGTAATATGGTCACAAAACTGTACACCCTGAAACAAAAATCATAAACCAGCCTGTGGACTAGTGTCTCCAGGCCTCAAAAACTACCCAGTGGAATTTAGTGGGGTGGAGCTGAGACTGGTGTTTGTATCAGGGGGCTGGGGAGGTTACGACTGCCCTGCTCTGTCAGCGCTTCATGCACCTCTGTCAGATTGCACTGGGACAGCTGGAGGTCTACGATAGCTCCATGTTTGCTAGGGAAAACTCCTGTCTTTTCCCTGAGAGCTTTCATCTATTCTTGTAAGCTATGCCTAGTTCTAGAGGGCACTTTTAAAGAGCTGTTTTCTGAGCTCTGTAAAAACTGCAGAAACCTCATAAAGTTTACTGAACTGGACAGTGCTGTTCATGCTCCCTAGGTAGTGGCAGTGGTTTCAGTGAGACAGTGCTCGCATCCATCTCGTCCCTGCCTCTACATCAACTGATACAGGAAGGTAGCCAAAAGGCTGTTGCAAAATGCCTTTGTGTATAAGGAACATGGGAAAAGTGCAGTGTGAAGTGATTACACAGTAACTGTACTGATAAAGTTACAGAAAGTGAACTTCCCTATGACCTTGCGGTTTCACTACTGGAATAATATGAGAAGAGCCAGACAAATTTGGCTGCTAGCTGTGACGTGACATCAACAGGGAAGTTACAGGACAGATTTGTTTAACATGCTTTTATTTACTTCTTAGAGCAGTGATGACATTACACTAACAGCAAAAAGTGAGTCACACGTAATTGCTGCCAGGAGCCATCAGGATCTATATAAGGGGTTTTAGCTCTGCTCTTGGGACACAGAAGCTCAAACCCTTTCTGCTGCAGCAAGGCTCCTCGGCGAGATGGGCACCATGTACTACCTCCTGCTTTGTGCTGCCATCTTCCTACCTGGAACTCCTGCTTTTCCAGTACAACTGAGACCAGAATCATGGACCAGCATAGACCTTCAGAAAGTAAAGGTATGTTACATGGGGGGAAACAGAACTACCTTATGAATAATCTGATTTTTGTTCAGTTTCTACATTCCTTTCCTATCTGTTTATATTATCCTTGTCTTACATTACCACAACAGTTTTGGCAGAGGTGATATAAAACACTTTACACTTGCTAACTAGCTTAGACATCCTAAGACTAACTTTTAAAAGAGACCAAGCTCCAACTGGCAAATAAAGGAGAGCAAGTAGTTTTTTAAATGTCTCAAAAATTTTATGTGTTCTGTGTTTGAAGGCTGTAGATTTGAATGCTCAGTAAATTGTGGTAACTTAAAAGGGTTTCTTACTTCCAATGTTTCATTGCTGTCACAATTATTTTTATATCTGCTGGTCTATACTACTGAAAGAGCAGAATTTGGTAAATCGAAATGGAAGGACACAACTAAAACTAGACATGACTGCAGGATGATGAAACAATTCAACCAAATGTAAAATGCAATTACCAAAATATGACATACATACAGATACATGTATTAATTTTTATTTTTCCTCTCTTCATCCAGGTATATCTTGATAAATTCTTTCCAATTTTAACAAAAACAAAAATCCCAAGCATAGAAGAAAGGATCAAAGAAATGCAGAAATTTTTCCACCTGACTGTAACTGGAAAATTAGACACAGAAACAGAAAAAATAATGAAACTTCCCAGATGTGGTTTGCCCGATGTAGCAGAATACCAAACATTTCCTGGAACTCCAAGATGGAAAAAGACACTTTTAACTTACAAGTAAGTGATGCTTCAGGTTTTATGGAGAAGGGAATTGCTTTGTATTTAACTGGGTGGGTTTCTTTCATGCCTTAAATGATATTAACCTGTTTTTCTTTGCTGACAGGATTGTCAGTTATACATCTGATCTACCCAGAAAGAAAGTGGATGATGCAATTAAAAGGGCCTTGATGGTCTGGAGTGATGTGACTCCACTGAACTTCCGAAGAGTCTACACGGGCCATGCAGACATTGAGATTGGATTTGCACGTCGTGGTGAGAACACCTGTCATTTTTAAAATACTATGGTCCATACTTTACTCAAAGCATGTATTTTTATAGCCATAGCTTTAAGAAAAAACAAAGAGTTTGGAATTAAATCAAACTCTGCATATATTTTATCTTCTTTATATTATGTCACCAAATTTGTATGTTATGATTCAGTTCTACTTGTATAAAACCACTAGAAAAATCCTTTCGGAGTAACCGCTGTGAAATGAAGGGACGATTCAGCTCCAGAATGAGACATCTAAATTTAGATGTTCAATGCTCTTTTAGCCTTGCTAAATAGTGCAAACTACTGGGAAGGGCTCTGTAGAGCAAATCAGCAGGTTCTGAAGACCCAGCCTCCACAGGCTGGATTCAGGCAGGTTAAGGCAGGTTTACTTGAGCCTAGATCTAATCTGGTTCCCACACTAAACAGCCTTTGGCACCTGGGTTGCAATATGTTTGGCCATAGAGACTGTCTTTTGGTTGATTTGCTTCTAGAAGGAATCACATGTTGCACCCCAAGATTGCACCAAGGTGCAGGCCAAAGCGTGGTAAGTGGGGATAACCAGAAGAGTCTTCAGAAGTCCATCTGTGATCTGGAATGTCTGTGGACATAGCCCTACCTTTAACTTGTGCCTGGCATCTAAACTGACTTAGCTTAGACAAACTAAATGTCTACTTTAAGGTTATCTGACTTGTTCTCTAGATTCATTGACAATGTTTACTAGAGCTCCATTGATTGTAAGTGAAGATCAGACACCTGGCTTGCAAGCAGATGACTGCATATGCACACCAAAATGTCCAGAGCCTGTGTGTCACTGATGGGAAGAACATTAGGTTGCCATAAAGAGGTGACTTAATGTCCCCGTCAAAGTGAGAAATGATCCTGCAAGCTGGAATGGGTTTTAATCCCATGTCACACACTAGGATTAGATCTCTTCTGCCTGCGTTAGTTGTGCCCTAAGGACCATCCACATGGTCTGGGGCAAAAGACACGGGATGGCATCTGAGTTCCCAACTACTTCACAATCAAGTCAGAGACTCAATAAGAGGGAGCGGGAAATTTTCAGAGTTGGTACAACTCTGATCCAGCTCTTGCACTCGAGGTAGGAAACAGTAATATTTCACCTGCACTATGACAGAAGTAGGTAATAGACAATACCTCAAGGCTGGGGATAAATGAACTTATCTCTTCAGAAACATGGTTATCTATCCCAAATCACCATCTCACACTAAAATCAGTGCAAGTGAGAATGTCTACAACTAATATTGCCCAGCACTTTTCAAAATCCAAAACATTCAGATGTTAACAACACTGTTGCCAAGCATTAAGTATTTATTCTGAAATAATCCCTTATTGCTGCCTCAGAACCACACTTCTGACAAAACTCGGGAAAAAAATATTCAGCTCTTTCTGAAACATGCAGCAGCCTGAACTATGAAACACAAGATTTGAACTTAAATCATGAATTTGGAGAGTGTTTCCTAAGCCTCACTTCTCATTTTCACAACCTTGCTGCCATTGTAAGATTTTTTAAGGACTGGCAACCAGCAAAACTAGCACAAACCAGCAACATGCTTCAATTTGCTGAATTTAAATATGACAACTGATATCACCTGATGACACTGATTTATTTCAAATGCAGAGCATGGTGATGGATATCCTTTTGATGGAAGAGGTAACACACTGGCCCATGCGTTTGCACCTGGAGAAGGGATTGGTGGAGATGCTCATTTCGATGATGATGAAAGATGGTCAGATATCAATCAAGGTAAAGCTCACATGTGTAAATGAAAAGGAAATAAAATATTGTACATGTTGGAAGAACACAGCTATAGGAAGTGCTTTCAATGACTCTTCATGCTTCATTACCACTTCAGTATTAACATTTCTGTTCAACTACCTTTTTAAGTACTTGTGCTTCATTACCATGAACAGCTACATAATGCCTGTTCTGTCCATATTTTAAAGCACATTTTGCAGGCTAAACAAGGACTATGAGCCCTGTTTTCTACATAAATTTTGAAAAGGTACATTGTCTTGCTTCTAGGTATAAGGTTGACTAAAAGCAGAGTTGGAAAGAGACTCAAGGTCTCTAGATGAATGTGCAAGGAATCAATAGGTTTTTTGTAAAATATTATAGTTTTATAAGAAAGGTCTACAATAATGGATCAAAAGCCTAGGGTTTCATTCCAAGATGCATTGAAATCTATGAATTCTCCTGCTATTTCAATTCATTGTATTTTTTTTAAATGCCATGCCTTTAACATACACTTCTGTGCTTCTGTGTTGCAGATGTCAATTTGTTCCTTGTTGCTGCTCATGAATTTGGCCATTCTTTGGGACTTGGTCATTCAAATGTCTATGGAGCTCTGATGTATCCTCTCTACTCATATCAGAACCCAGAAACCTTCAGACTTTCAGAAGACGACAGGCGAGGAATTCAGAAGTTATATGGTAAACTCATGATGAAATTTGATTTTTCTAGACAAAACCTACTGGGGTACAGGTTTCACTCTCCCTGATTGCAAGGGCCTCATCATATTACCAGAAAGAAAGAAAGGCAACAAACTTGGGGAAACCACACTCCTGCATACTCTGCCTACTCACTGTGTTTCCTCTGCAGCCTGTCCCCACAGCAACCAAGAGGTGACAAAGCAGCAGTGCACGGCCTGGTGCACTGTCCTTCCACACACCTGCATGCTGCCAAGCAAATCCTGTGGCCCGTGCTCTGCAAATGAGCTGTTGCAGTGCATGGGGCTACTGGCAGGAAAGGAGAGGTACTGTGCCACTCACTGAGCTCAGTAAAGGCAGAAACTCCACAGCAGCAGGGGAACATAACTAGAACTGACCCCACAGAACAAAATTTGTTCGGTTTGCTTTTCTTTAGGCACCACCTGCCTCAGGGCATGCTAGAGGAACACTAGGAATAAAACACAGCTGTCTGCAGTGTCAGTTTTCAGTAGGGTCTCTATGTTTTGTGCTTCTTTTCCACAGGGAAAAGATACCGAGGTTTTGAAGGAAGTGGTTAATGAAGACCAAAGAATTCACATCTCATTGGTTTGGTGTTCCAAAACAATTTTAATCCTCTGGCTAAATAAGATGGTAAACTCCTGGGCTGCACTTTCTCTCCCTGAATTTTTATATTGATTTATTTGCACTTTACACAATTTCTCCCAACAATAATAAAAAAAAAAAGTATACTCTGCTTTCTAATGTTTTGTTTTTTCTTCTGGCATTTCACTGGGGGAATAAATTACTCCTGCGCGCATGATAAACAGTCAGACAAGTATCTTTGTGAATGGATTTATAGGCACCTAAAAAGCCTGTGTGCATCTACTGATGTAAGAACAAACCCTGCTCCTGACTTGCTTCCAGCTCCCATGCATGTCCTGGCACTTCACACTATTGACTCCTTAGAGTCAGCGTGTTTCCCATATGGCTCACACATAGAGGAGGTCTCCACAGCACTTCCTACAGTATGGGCTGGGATGTTTTCCCAAAGGGAAAAGCTTTTCATCACCATGTCCTCCCTGGCTGCCCAGAGAAGTAGGTTTGAGAAGAAGTGGACTGGTAATATTGTCCTCTGTGATATTTAAACACTCTTAGGTATTTTTAAATCTTAAAAAAAAAAAAAAAAAAAAAAAAAAAAAAACAAAAAAAAAAAAAAAAAAAAAAAAAAAAAACAAAACCAAAACAAAACAAAACACAAAACCAAAAACAAAACAAAAAAAAACCACAGAGATTCTCTCGAGGATATTCAAAATAGTCAAAATTAGCAAGGTGGAAGGTGTACTCATTAATAGTCTCCAACAGATGGCTCCCTGCGCACAGAGATGCGGAGCACAAACACCAGCTCAGTGTCACGGCCAGCATCTTTATCATCTCCTAAACCAGTGTTACCCAGTACAAGGAACGACCTTAACCCAGCCCCCAGAGGAGAGACAGCGCAGCAGGGAACGTGGTGCTTACACAGGGCAGCTCGGAGAACACGCACAACAACTCTGAGAGCAAATAAATCAACTCTGTGACCAGTGACTATTAAACTAAAACAAATATAACAAATTTGGTTCACCATGCTCTGATCAGACCTGTTGTTATCTTAACCCTTCATGTCTAGCACTGGGTGCCAAAAAGGACTGACACTGTTGAACCCAGCGGGCAACTAAGCACCACACTGCTGCTCACTCACTCTGCCCCTCTCAGTTGGGATAGGGGAGAGAAATGGGGGGGAGGGAGGGGAAGTAAAGAGGGGTGGAGACAAAGACAGTTTAATAAGACAGAAAAGGAAAGGGAAAAAACAAACGACAACAACAATAATAACAATAGTTAGAATATACAAAACAAATTATGCAAAATGCAATTGCTCACGACCCGCTGACCAATGCCTGGACAGTGCCCAAGCAGAAGCCCCTGGCCAGCTTTCCCCTTAGTTTATACACTGAGCATGACATCCTGTGGTATGGAATAGCCCTCTGGCCACTTTGGGTTCCAGCTGGGTCCACTTCCAGCTTCTTATGCCCCCCGGCCTTCTCACTGGCGGGGTGGTGTGAGAAGCTGAAAAGTGTTTACTTAATGTAAAGGCTGCTGAGCAGCAACTGAATCTGTGTGATAGCAACATTATTTTTTGAAAACGCTGCCATCAGTTACCAGCCATTTCTTCCACACAAAGCTCAAAGATGAAGTAGCTGGTGCTAAGTGGATATCACTCTGAGAGCACAGGTGTCTTGAGGTATGAGAAAAACTCGAAGCCCCAGAATGGAGGGTCAGATCCAATCTGTATTAAAGGCTATGAAGAAAGGGTCTGTGGTCTGTGTGGATACTCAATCAACTTGGGTTGACCTGGTAGGTCCTGGAAAGATGCAATGTTGACAGAAAGTACCCTGTTCCCTTGGCCAAAGTTCCCACAGGGAACAAAGCACAAAACAGAGACACAGCATGCTCTTTATCAAGCTCAAATCACTTGCTAATGCTCCATAAAGAGAAAACAGACATAGAAGACAGGCTTCATGAGAATTTGCAGAAAGACCCACTCCTAAGGCCGCATGGAACAATCCATGCAAATTGCTGGAGGGGGCACTGTGACAAATGAGGCCGGGAGAACAAATACTTGACAGAAAGTAGCAGATTTGTTTTCTAGTGCACCATTAATATCCTTATGATCTGAGACGAATGGGATAAAACCTAGATGTGTATTCCTAGGAATACTGTCCTGACAGTGGGACACATCTGGGACACAGCTTCCTGCGACCACATGAGGTGACTGGCCTGCAGTAGGGCCAGCACAGGTGGCAGTGAGGCACCCTTGTGTCTTGAAAGACACATCTCAAGAGAGGCAGCAGTGCCAAGTTAGCATCTCCACAGCAAGTGAAATAAAATAAAAGCCAGGAATTTTGTCCTCAGAGACAGCAAAGGTACCACTGACGAGGCTGCTAGGAGCATTTTACTTCTTGTTGAGCTCCCACTGTGTTTCCATTCCCATACAGGACCACTCCTTTGGGGAAAACTGCTGCCACTGGCACACCTAACCCCGCTGAGCAGGTGTGAGCTGTGCAGTATCTGCCTCCATCTAGTGGCACAGCTCGGCAAGCCGCACTGGCTTTGCACCCTGGTGTGAAGTGCATCTTATTGGTCTGCAGGCACACGGCTGAGCAGGTGCTACCATACACACCATCATTAGGGGAAATTAGGGACAAGATTTAGCAAGGGTGCTGCTACCTCTTCCTTCTTCACTTTATCCTACTGCATGCTGTGTCACTTTTTACATGCTCTTTCTAACTCCTTTCTGAGGACATCTAAGCACCTTACGTTACTCACATAGCATCTCGTCCCTCCTTTTCCATACAGAAGAAGAAATAGGTAACCACAGCATATTTTGTTTTGTTGGGAATTTGAAGTTTTAGTTGCTTTTACTACTGTTCTTTTAAATAAAAGTATATTTAAATGCATCTTTGCTGTTCCAGATAGTACAACGAGCAGCAAATGAATTCTCAAATGTGTTAACATTTCCAATGAGTCCTTTGACCATACACATGTAAAGGATAAGCTCTACTCCTGTTTTAAGAAAGTCGGAGTTGCTATCTAGGAAAGCTATTATGGGGACTTACCCAGTCATTTAGGTACCCTGAGCCCATTCCATCAACACAGAGTGACATTCTGAGAGGGCAAAGTCAATACCTGCAATATCTGGTATCAACACGGGAATAAGATCTCAGAAGAACAAAATTAATTGTATCAGCAGCCTTAGCAATGCATATTAAAGCTGTCAAACATAAAAAGTTCACAGATATGTGATAGGAAAGACCTGATAAGCTGCAAAAGTGTAAGTATGCCCTGTCCCAGTAATGTCCTCTTGACTTTTCCTTCACAGTGTTAACTGCAAATTTAATCCCAAATCTTTAATCTTCAGATTTAAAGTACTTGAAGATGCCTCTTTCTTTCTTGTTTTTATAAAATTTTTTCTTCAACAAAACGTGCCTCAAACAGGGTGCTCTTAATGGCCTGATCATGGTGTTTTCAGTTTCAGCAATGCCAATATGAGGTAGCTCCATTGACGTCAATGGAATTATTTTGGGTTTGTCTATTAAAGCAAAAATGTTAGCAAAGGACTAGAGAAAATATTATCTGTTTTGACTATTTTTAAAGCAGGAACCACCGCGAGACAGAGAACTACAGATAAGCACTGTTCGTTGGAGAAGGCTGAGGAAAATTACTAGGGGGTGAAAACTGAGAGTTTTCTGTCAGCCATAAAGTTTACAGACAATAAAACAAGAATCTTAGAGAAAAGCAGCAGGCTTCTCAGGTATATAGAAAAATATGGAAGTCTATCCACATCAGGAAAACAGAAAACATTTGTGGTCTTCTACTTGGCCACATGAAGTGACCTCACAGAGCTGCTATACTGAGTGTAGTGAGAGTCAGTATTTCTTCCATCTCAAAAGGCAACACACTCCCAATTAAATGTTGTGGGAGATTTTAAATTAAGAAGGATGTACATTTTTGCACAGCAAACAATTCAGTTGTGGAATTCATTAACACAGGGTATTCAGTGACAGTGCTGACCCAAGCTCATAAATGGAATTTGGAAGATTAAGATACATTTATGTATCCTAATGTTATAAACGAGTCCGGATATCAGCAAAAAATTAATCCGCGTTTATTAATCCGCAGCTGGGAACAGGGGATGGTGGGCAGTCCACCATCCTGCTCGACAAAACAGACAAAAAGTAATCCAACAACAGCCCTCGACCACACAAAGCTCACCCCTCTCACTTCAACAACCACCCAAAAAGCCCGCCCCCTTGCCACGAGGTCCCCTTTTTATATCCCAGTCCAATCTCCCAAAAGTCTTGGTCCCAAGTATCTGCTTCCTGTTTGCTCATCCTTTCCAAGGCTCCATGGGACATGTAGTTCTCCCTCCTAAGGCAGCTACTGGGTCTGTGCTTTGATGTTGTGTCTCCTTTCTGCCTGCTGTCCGTCTCTCCTGTAGTTCCATGAAATACATAGTCCTCCTCTGGGGCAGCAGCCAAACCTGTATATTGCTTAGACATACTCAAACACTTTATTAGTTAACATATTTTGCATTGAACTGAATCCCTTTTAATGTTTATAACACTAACAGCTACTAAACATGAGGGCATGGTGGCAAATGGGGCCTCACTGTCTTGCTGAAAGCCAAAGGAAGAATCAATCTAAATTTACCCAGTTGTGCTAACATTGCAAGACTTACTATAGGGAAAAGGAAGCACCTTGTCTACAGAGGCAGGATAAGGATTGCATCTAACATTTCACTGACTGCCCCACATTAGAAGATTGTGTGGATCTACTTATCTACCAAGATTTTAAGTTCTTTTCAGAATCACTGCCCCACCAGCAAGGCACACCACTCTGTTCTAAAGGCCATAATGAGGCTGAAAGGGATCTGTGGTACTACTGTGGGCTTTCCCTAGATGAAGCCTTGCCTCAAAGCAGAGATGTCTAGGAGCAAAGTACGGTGGTGCCAAAAAGCCAGTTTGCATTCAACACCAATCTACACAGTTCAGGCACGAGTTCACAGAATTCACAGAATTCACAGNGTTCCAATACTTTATCACCCTTTCTGTAAAAAACTTTTTCCTAATATCTAGCCTAAATTTCCCTTGACGCAGCTTGAGACTGTGTCCTCTTGTTCTATCAGTTGCTGCCTGGTGAAAGAGGTCGACCCCCACCTGACTGCAGCCACCTTTCAGGAAGTTGTAGAGAGTGATAAGGTCACCCCTGGTTCTCCTTTTCTCCAGGCTAAATAACCCCAGCTCCCTCAGCCGTTCCTCGTAGGGCTTGTGTTCCAAGCCCTTCACCAGCCTCGTCGCCCTCCTCTGGACAGTTACAGAATACAGTATGAGTAAGCATACTCACAGTAATGCCAAAAGCATGGGAATGCCAAAAGCATTTGCCCATTCCATTAACTGCTGTTTGTGAAAAAATTTGGAAGATAAAATTAAATCTCTAATACTAAATATCTTTTATTTTCAATTACAGGAGAGTGTCATGGTCATGTTCCTGACTGCACACTACTTTTGGGAAGTAATTCACTCCGAGATCAACCAGTACTCTGAGATCAGTGGTCCCCCAACATAAAAACAACTTGTTCATTACAAAAATGAGATTTGGAAAAGATAAAAACAGTGTTCTTGTCTTTTGTGATTGGACATAGGATCAGGAACAGCCTGAACCAGTACTGTCTCATCTTTCCTTGAAGGCAATCATTCTCATTACAGTCACAATATTTATGACTAGCAGAACCTTTCTTTCTCGTGATGGTTACAACAACTCATCACAGTTAAGGATGAAGGGGAAAAATATTGCAAAATACACTAAGAGACTGCCTAGTGTTACTTTAACACTCCTAGTGCTGCTCTATTTTTAAATATTTGGGGGAATATGCAGTATGAACTGACAGTGCTTTGAAGTAGAGCAGTATATAGTAATGGGGCTATTGTTGCTAATTGGGCTTATCAGAAACATTTTTGCCTCAAAATTCTTTTAATATTTTCTAGCAGTTCCAAATATGGATGGAAAGAGCAGTAGAAGAGGTGGGAAAGGATCATAATGTGCTGAAGAATTGTTTTAACTTTTTCTCTCTGGTTATGTTATTTTCTTCATTCTTACCTCCAGTGCCAGAAATAGGAATGAGGATTGATTCTTTGCATTAAAAGATTTAAGCTTTACCTCCCGGAAGCGAAAAGTCAGGTAATAACTTGAGCAGAAGTCAAAATGCTGGCTCTATTCTAATATTGGCACAATATTATTTTAAGTGTGCCTTAGTTTTGCAAATAAAACTCAACCACTTAGATTTCTCCTGGAGATAATTTTCCAAACCATTAGGTGATTATCCAGTTCTGATGCAAAAAGATCCCATTTTAATTTAGCAGTGAGCAGAATACTTCAAGATAATAAGAAATACAGTCAAGGAAGAAATCACTTCTCTTACTCGTATGTGCTATGGCTACGAAGCAGAATGTTTGTATCATATCACTATCAAGCTACTTCCATAGTTCCAGCAGCTCAGGGTTCATACACATTGCAAATCACTATCAAGATGATGGATAAATAATGGTCAGTACTTTCCACTGAGCTATTTGCTCCCACTATATGATGTCTACAGCACAGAAATGTGGGTGTGGGATCCTTTGTACACACTCCGTGTATGTAAAGTGAGGAATGGGACCACCTGTTTGGAAGTGTCTACCAGTTATGCAGATCAGAGCGGCTTGCCAGGTCAGTTCAATCACTTTTCCATGTTCTCTCATACAACCTTTAGAAAAGCCCATGCAAATTCCACCCCCCATTACAATGCCCATCTTCACATTCTGGTTTAACACTGGGTTTCAACAAAAAGGTGCTTAGGAATCCAGCAAACTCATCACTTAAAGCACTAATCCTAACCTTTGCATGCTGTCATTCTGAAATTTTTATTGCCCTGTTATGTCTCAGCTCTAATTTCTGTTGTAAATCTTTCAGTTGTTAGCTGTGTTTTCATTATGTTTATAGGGTATCCAAAATGATTTGCCCTCAGTTCTGTTTGTTTGGCCTCCTTGTTATTACAGAAGAGGAAGCAGTAAAAAATAGTACTCACCCCTCTCCCACAAATTAACTACATGCTAGTAGTACCTTGGCACTAGTTTATTTAACAACCTAAAAAATCACCAAACAAGAACTTTACTATGAATACCCTGGAAGCACTTATCAGACCAAACCCACTGTTTTTAAAAGGATCCTGTGTCTAGAGTATTTTTGTCAACCTGACTGACATTCCTCCAGGCACCTGTAGCTTCTGCACTTCACATGTAAAATGGTGCCACTATTTGTATTTGAATAAAATATATTGCAGTGCAATCTAGTTATCCATTCTGAGAATACCACTGTTTTTTCACATCTTCAATCCCATTTATCACTCATGACATCAAAGTTTTCTTTTACCAAGCAAAGAATGCAAAGAACCTGCATAAAAGTAAACAGAAATGTTATAAATCAAGGCTTAAGTGCCTAAATGCATTTTTGATTTCAAGCAGTAATTTAAAGAGTTGAGGCAGAAACACCGTCTGGTAATTTATGCTATGAGAGAGGTACAAACAGTGAAAGTTACATTATTTCCTGTTGGCACTTTATTTCTAGGCTAGGCCTATAAAGTACAGAAAAAAGTACCATTTTTGTAATTACTTCAAATTTAATTTCAGGTATCAGAAGATATAAATTGTGCATTCACCAGCTGATGTGTATCATTCACAGCCACAGATGCTTCAAAGTGTACCTTCTTCAGTGTGGGCCACAGTCCCTTCCATAATCACAGCCAGATGCTTCAAGATATGTTCTGGTGGGGACTTGGCCATGGCCACAGGTGTTTCGGGGTGTCCTGCTCTTGAATGGATTCATCCACAGGTCACAGGCCCTTCAATTCCAGTTCCCACTGGAGTTCCAGCCTGTCCAGTACAGCAACACAGACAACAGCGAAGCCCTGGCCATCTGCCAGCCCAGACACATTTCCCTTGCTGTTATCAAATTGTTCCCAGGCACAGCAGAGTCATTGATAAGCACCACAATACTACAGCAAGCAGCAAAAGTAAAAAGCAGCCATTAATGAGCACTGGGCTCTAATATACAATCAGGCAAGCAAGCACAGGAGCCTGTCAATCAACAGCTAAATAGCAAGAACAGCTATGAATTCAGTCTTGAACATTTCAGTGAAATCTCTCATGATCTCAAACCCTTCAAGCTCCCCGTTAGGTGCCAAAAAGGACTGTTGTCATTTAACTTCAGAGGATTCCCAGGAATTTGTGTCAGCAAGTGACTTAAATGAAAAAAACTAGATTAAGAGAAGGTGGATGTACAGGCAATCACAGTGAGAAGTTCAGATATTTGGAAAAGCTGTCTCAAAGTAACAGGAGTTACTGATGGAAAACAGTCTCTTGTGATACTGGTCTTTGCCTTCTTGAGTCCTGCAGCACACTTTTTCAGTTCAGGACCAAAGTCTGATATTTCACCCTCATAGGTTCAGGAGAATGTGCTTTCCAGCTACTTTGTGTCATTGTTCCAGTATTGGCCTGTGTGTGCCAATATCATGGTGCTCACAATGAGCAGTGTATCAAAACCCCAAATAAGTTAGCAGCTCACCCCTAAAGGTGACCCAGTCTGTCAAACGAAATGATGGCATGACCAACTAATTTCTGTATAAATATTTCATCTTACTATTACAGTAGCTTTGAGCAGAAACAGAAGCAGAATCCTCTGGAATCTAAAACATTTACAAAATGAAGACTCACATTCCAGCATATTGCTGCAGTGACCTAGTTTGCATACATTTTCATGACAACAACAGACATATCTGCAGTCTTTGCTTAAAAAACATCAGTCATAATTACTACCTGGACACAGGATCAGTTAAAGTGGATGAAAGCATTTTAAGACCATCAACAGTGAGAGCATGGAATTCTATGACAGACATAATTTACAGATTTTTCAGCTGCTAAATCACAAACAGTATTTCTTGCTGTCAGAAAGAGTTTGGTTTGTGTTTTATACATCAGGACTGATTCACTTGTCTCAGCTGTTTTTCCTCAACAGAAATAAGAATAAACAAGAACATATATGCAATCTACTAGAAAATCAGTCTTATTTCAGGATACTCAATAATATTAAAATTTTAAAAATTAGGGAAAAAAAAGGAATAAAACTCGGCAGCCCCAGAGTTGAAGTAGACTGCTCAATGCTGCCTTCCTTGCAATGCACTGTCACAGAGCACTAGGCTCTGAATTAAGAGTCTAAAGTTAAGAATTTTTTGCAGCTGATCTAGAAAGCTTGGCTATTTAAAAATAAAAACATCTTATACTAATCAGCAAACACTTTTAAAGGAAGTAAAAGGACTGCAAAAGGACTTATTAGATAGGACTGTGAACAATGTATTGGTCGTACAAAAAAATTATATAAGGATTCTTTTCAAATAGAAAAAGAGAAGTCTGAACAGTAGAGACAGGGATGACAGTGAAGATCAGATACAGCAAGCCAGGCTTGGCAGAGAAAATCTCATCTTGGAAATTTCTGAGTGCTTTAACTGTGGCATTTTAATGTAGATGTTTTTTAAAAGAAATTTTGTAAGTTTCTGGGCCTTCCATTAGCCCTGGCTCCCCCAGTGCTGAGGTGGCCATGTCACAGGGGGCAGAATGTTGGTAGTGGCTGTGACAAGGGCCAGGAGCCATGTCCTCGGGTCAGTGGGATGAGGCAGGAGGGGTAATTTCATTTCAAGTCCACAGCTGGGATGTTCTCTTCTCTGTCTCTGTAAATTTTCACCTAAGGCTGTTGAAGGAAAACATTTCACCGTCTTTCATTCTTTCTCCTAGAAAACACCCACTGGGCATGGAATTCCCTACAGATTCATCTGAAGATGCATATGGCTGCTATTCCAGATTTATTAATTGCAATATTACCATATAGTGCATGAAATCCAGGGCAGACTTTATTAAATAGTTAAATAGTTTTCCTCCAATTTTTCATTTTATAGATTTTAACCCTCCTCCAATTCTCAGAAACTCATAAATCTATGTCAATGACAACAGGACAATACTGGTATCTTATAAAGATATCTTGGTAGCTTCCCAAAGTCATGGTAATTTTGACAAAGCATGTAAGACAATTTTTTATGATTCAGGTGTCTCTGTAGTAGATTATGTTCTGAGAGCTGGAAAAGCACTCTTTTAATTCCTGCTTAATTGAATCTCATTTGCCATCTTTCTATGACTATTTTTATTTTTATTTGAATAAAAAGAATTTTAAAAGTATTTGAATAAAGGAGACTGCTAATCAGATAATACAATGCAACTAATGCACAGGAAGAGAACACTGTCTAGAGAAGACTCACAGACTTACACTGGGAATTTAAACATCTGTGCTATTCTTTCCTGGCCCTCTGCTATGATTTTTGAAGGCACACCTCTCCCAGAAATGCCAGTGCATAGAAAAGAAGTGCATAAAAGTCATGTTTTTCAAAGCCAAGTGTGACACCCTCGTGCTACTCAAAGTGTTGAGAAACGAGATGAAACACAGAAGGACTGCTGTAAAAAGATCTGTCAGATAAATATTAGTCATGTTTTCAAACCACACTCCGAAATAGTTTTTTACCTTTTTAGTTGTAAGGGCATGCCAGCTTGTGAGATGACATACTACAGCTCCTACTAAGCTTAAGCTAACAAATGCACCACACCTAATCAGACTGGGTTCAGGATTTTTTTATTGCAGTGCAAATAGAGGAGAGAAGCAGTAGCAGGGAGACTGCATCATATTCAAATAAGAGCATCCATCCCAAAGCAAAGAGTTTACCTGGCTGTCAGTGCAGTGCACCCATTTGCATTATCCAGCTCCTCTGGACTCTGACAAGATCAGTCAGCAAAAGCTGCTTGCCCCACTTCTTATTAAATAACATCATCATCATTTAATATTATTTTGTTGGTAGTTATTATAATAATAACTAATAAGTTTTCTCATTATATCTACTGTTTCCTCAACCTATGTGTTTTTTCTCAAGAACTGAAAAGTAGAAATCCTCCCCAACCCAATATCAACACAATATTCAGCTGGGGAAAAAAGACAATTATTGTTTTCCAGAATATATTTGAAACAGAAATATAAAGAAAGCACAATTTTTATTGAATTTTCTTCTGCAGACTCTTCTAGTCCCTATTTGAAAACTGGTTTGGTTTTTTTTTACTCAGTAAATGGCCTTGATGTCATTAATTTTCTAGTATGTTTGCAAAGAGGCCAGATTAGTTTCTCTGGAACTAGCATATCTTCAAATGGAAGTTTTATTTGGGATCTTACTTAACTCTGGAACACTTTTCTCACAAAAATTAACACAGCAGTATGTTCATAACAGGCATGGATGAACGTGTAATGGAAACAAGGAGAGCACTAGGATCCTCCTCCTTCCCAAACACAAGAGAAGAAACCAAAAATTTTTAAAAACTCAGTGAACACAAGCCAGCCCCAGCCCCAGTACAAATACAAGACAGCCAAATACTCCTTGCAACAGCAGCAGTCATGCATGACCTGCAAAGGCCAGAATTAGGGCTCAGGCTCTTTTGAGCTGATGAAACTCAAATAACGCAAAGCAAACCAACAGATTGGTAAGAAAGGATAATTTTAGCAAAGGACACTGTAAGGTGCTGATGCTTCATGTGGGCACTGATTCTTAAAAAAATATAGCTAATCCTGGTTGTGTCAATTTAGAACTTAATTCCTTACTTTTTTTAAAAAATTGCATGAAGAAACCCAGATTTGCTAATGGCCTGGATTAAGGAGATTGACACTTTGGTCAAGCTGTGTTATCTCTCCTTTTACAAAGCTCAAGCATTAACTTTGCATTGCCAAGAAGCAAGGATTAAAGCTGTCCTTGCTAGTATTTCAGCAAAATATGTTGCATGTTCCTGTCTTTCCCTGATTGAAACACTTTGCTGTAAGATAGCAGTGTTGTTCTAACTCTGATGACCAAGAATACAAAAATGACATGACATGTGAAGCAAGGTGAGAACATCATTATTATTATGCTTGGAATAAGGCATTTTGGGGTGGAGAATAAAAACTAATTTAAAAGTGGGATCTGTACAGAGCAGACATCAAGCTAAGTACAGGCTGGGAGCAACTGCTCTGGTTGTAACCCAAATTAACGTTCCTTTAAAGAGCAAGACAGCTCATCAAGTATGTCAGCTGGGAGAGATGACAGATTCTAGAAGTGAACTTCCATGGCACAACAGTGGGTTACTAACTGATGAGATGTATAGAAAACTACAGTGCTCATAAAACTTTTACTGAGCAAATACCGAGGCCACAGTTTTGAACACTGACTGGAATTGGTACTTTGGGTTTCCAGGTTTGCCTTTGTAGGACTTTCCTGAGGATCAGGTTTCACAAGAATAAAAATAGCTTTCCTTCTTCCAGCTCAGTGTTTCTGGTTTTTCATTGATCGTCCTTGTGAGTTAACCCTATGCTGGACCTGTTTTGTTTCACCTTCACCATCTCCCCAAAGCCATTTTAACTTCTCATGGACAAAATGGATCTGAGATGTCTATGTTTAGGATCCATGGATTTTTACAATTCTGTTGTGAGGCTTTAATTTGTAATCCTTGTGTGAATGTCCTAGCAGTTACATGTCTACCTCAACAACACATGCACGACTCTTACCAACCAAGGACATTCCTCTAGCAGGTCAGATTGTACCTCTAAAAGAACTGCCTTCAGGCGGTTCCTGTCAGGGCTCTGAGTGCTCTGGCAAGACTTAACTGGTAATAACAAGCCCTGACCAACCTCACCTGTGACCTCCATCCATATGTCTATGCCCATTCATCCAGCAGCTCAATTTCAGCTCTTGCCTGAGCCTTCAGTCCCTGCCTGAACTGTGGCATAGCTGTGCCTGTCCCCACCTGCCCTGATTTTGAGACTTAGGTTTTGCTAAAGGGACTCCAGACTGACAAAGGTGGTATCCATATATCATGTCCCCTGGAATGACATTAGACTTATGGCATAGCCTTATTTCTAAGCCCTGTCCTGCTGTTCTTTCCCAACTGGACTCCCTGGATCAAGCTCATCATCTTGCCTGAGGCTGCTGGTGACCCAGTCACTACCACCACCCTGCCCCGCTCAGGTCCTGTGGAACCGCACTGGGTGAGCTTCTGTGGTTACACTCAGTACCCGTTCTTGCTGCTCCCTGACACTGGATATCGTGCAAAATTGGGGGGGGAGAAAAAAATCCTCTCACCAATCTTATCTTTAAGTGGGAATCTATATGGGAAATCATTATTTATACCATGTACCAAAAGTGCATGATTAGTCCTACTAAATTTTCTGAGAATGTTTCCTTCTCAGTGTAGGAACAACTTCCAGCCACCCCAATACTTTGCCAGAAATTTGCCTCCCACAGGACGACACCAACAAACACCAAATGAAACAAGACCACACCATAGCAATCAACACAAGAACTTCCAACACCACTGCCTTTACAGAGCAAGGAGCCTGTGCAATAGTGCATCATGCCTCAGTGCCTGCTAACTCGTCACTTCTAGGTTAGCTACACACCTATCTCCCACAACCCTACGACTGCTCTTTGTTCCATGTATCTTAACTACTCTTTTCCTGCAGATATGCAAGTTGAGCAATGTTAATTAGGATGTTCCCAAATAAGTTGTTTCCCATCTGGTTAAGCCTGATGTTCACTGGAGTTGTGCAAGAGCTAAACAACTTAGATATGTTAAAGATACAGATATATCTCATATAGAGAGATATATATCCTCTAAATATGTATAAATTTAATAAAATGCCATTTTTCCTCACTATAAGCTTTGTCTCTGTAATCAAACAGAGGCCCTTATACTTAGTAACATATGGATTACTAGTATTTCTAAGCTTTTCTGGAATTAGGCTAGCTGAAGATACTACTCCTACAGCCAGCATAAAGAAAATCTTTGGAGGATCATCTCAGAAAATTCACAGTAAAAAGGTGCATACTGATCCCTAGGTACCTTAGTCATGGAAACCACACAGGAAGCTCTGCAGAATGAAGGCATAAGAAAATGCTAGAAGTATAATGCATGCATCTATTTTCACTGATTGCAGACTGTGGGGCCTAATTAGAATTAAAAAAGAATGAAATATTTATTCACCATTTTGGTTCACCACTCGCTTGCTGAGACTTCCAGAATAAATGCATGTCAGCCAGTATGGAAGGGAGCCAGGTTTCACACAGTACCAGAGTACAGTTTCACTGCCGGCCTGTGAGCTCTCAGGTGAGGCACTTCATCCTCTCTGGCTCAGATACGTGGTTTAACACGGGAACACCACTGTGCTGCAGTGAATATAAATGTAGTAGTACATGTGAAATAGTCTACTGCAGCTTTGCTGCTGATCCTTAATTATCCACATTTAAAAGAGTTTTCTCTAACTTATTGGAAAGTAATTTGCATCGATGTGTAGTTTTCTTTCCTTTGATAAATATTTATCAAGTTGTCTTCACTCTTAAGAACATAGTAACAAGCTTCACTTGAAAGATAAATACCCAACACCAATTTTATGTTAGAAGTACCCATGGAAAATCGTAAAGAGCTGAACGTGGTTGTTCCCTTTCACTTTTCCCTATCAACTTTGTAGTCGCTTTCACAATTCTCTAAGTACATCGGGAAATTTCAGGATGCCTCCACGGCATTAACGCTGGTGACTTAAAAGCCTACAACAACCGGAGGCTGTGTGACACTCAGCAGCGCGCACAGCGAACCCAGCTGTTGGTTAGGTGGATGTTATTAACAAGGAGGATAAATCCACGCAGTTGAGACTGTACTGGCAGATGTTGAATGGTATCTGGAAAACAGATGGCCACACATCACCAGCCGTGAGCGCTGTTCGCAGGCGGTGCTCCTGCAGCTCGGCCCCGTTTCCACAGGTGCTCACAGACCGACGGGGCGCCACTCGGGTGGCACCTTGTGAAGCTCGGACATCTCTCCGCTTACTAGTCTCCCCTTACGGGCACCGCAGCACTTTGCCCCCCAGCCTGACCGAAAACGGCGGGACAAGCGAGAGAAAGAGAAGAGCCCACCTCGCCGCGCCCATCCCCGGCCCGGCTCCCGCCCC
>WEIT01029148.1:81668-105723 GCA_013389985.1 Dryoscopus gambensis
TTCTGCTCTCTGGGGCTGTTCTTGGGGTGGGGGGCTTTTAATGGGGGCTTCGGGCTCGTGGTGGCGGTGAGGATGGGACACGCTGGGCTTTGTCGCGTTTCTGTCAGGCGCTCGCAGCAGTGCCCCTTTGTAGTGGCCGGTTCTAGCAAATGCACAGCCTCGTGCCCGGGCTCAGAACACCACAGTCAGGGGATCAGCGTTGACAGGCGCTGAAATAAAGCGAGAAACATACAGGTCTGAGCTGCGGGAGTGGCCTTTTCAGAAGACTGACGTGCCCCATACAGTGCCACACAATTTTCCGAAGTAAAGAAGCCAAAAGATGATGGGTAGCAGAATTAACCTGCTGTAAATACTGTTGAGGAATCTCAGTCAGTCCAGCTGTGTTAATATGCTATTGTTTAATCTGGTGAAGTTGTAATATAAATTGATTCCAAAAAAGTAGAATGAGAAATGTAAACAGCTTTATAATTGCCCTTCCAAAAAGAAGGGCAAGGGTTTTTTTAAAGGAGTTTACAGATAACCAGATCTTGCTTTGCTGAGATCTTATGGCCTCCATTTAGCAACAATAGCCTGTCATTTGATGTGATGTAAGATTGCACTGATCTGTCTTCTTTTGTGCTCCTTCCTGAGTGCATGTGCTGATTTGACTCAGAGTACGATCAGTGCTGTCTCCTGGGGCACGGGTGATCTCACGTAACTCCTGACATGCAAATGTAGTCCTTCCTCTGTATGTGAATTGGTTGTCTAGAGCTCAGTTACGATATGTTGGAAGGAATTGTGCCCTTTTAAGGCTGAGTTTAATGTATCTGTTGAAATAGCTTTCCCCACCCCCCTCTGTACTTCCAGAAAGTACTGCTGAGATTTGTGTTGATTTCAGCAGAAGTTTGTGATTGTCTAATCAACGCTACAGGAGGAAGTGTGAAGCCCATCTCTGATATGCAGAAAGTGAAAGTGGTGGTAGATATGTCCTCACTCTGGTTAAGATTTTTGTGCAGACTGGTTATTTCAGTATAATGCTGCTCTTTTACTCTGCTGGACAGTTTATTTCTATGTGTCAATCAACTCAGTGGAAGAAACATCACCAACGTAATATGGTTTAGAAAAAAATCCTTCCCACTATTATGTAAAATCCATCTGACTTCCTGGTACCTGAGTAAGGACAATCCCCTCTCCCTGTCAGGAGGTGGTTCCCACCCCTTTCCTGTTGTGTTGAGAAAAGATAGCTAGTGACGTCTTCCAAGAACTTACTTTTGTACTAAACTACTCACACTAAAAAAATCAGCAGCAGCCTCCAGGCCTGAAAACAGGCATGATATTTTGATTTTAGTGTATCTTAGATTCCTAGGTGGCAGCAAAAAGTGGTGTAGCTTTTTGGTCTCAAGTTGATGGGGATTGAGCATAGGTTACACAGTCTGTTGTTTCCATCCATGCAGTGGTGTTTGTGCTTTCTTGTGCAAGACTGTGGAGTAGTTTCACAATGTTAAGGCATGAGGACCTGTCCACAATGCTGCTGAAATAATCCTGCCTAACCTCTCTCTCAGGATGACCTACCTTCTTGGTGGGTCAAGAACATCAATTCAAAGACAGGCACTCAAAGACCTTGTTGAGTCAAAAGGAAAGCAAAATCCCCAGAAAGCAGGGATTTGAAATTATAGTTTGTCAAAATTGCCTGGCAGGTGTTGCAATAGATTTGAGGTCAGGGGCTTGCTTTTATTTCAATCTCCAGAATTCTAATTTTATCCATTTCAACTGAAAGGAGTGAGTATGCTGATGGTGGAGACTACCTAGGGGATGGTTATATTAATGTTGCTGCACTAACATCTCTGCTTTAACCATTCCAGCACCTCCAGCAACTCATCTGGATTTCTTAGAGATTAGTAAGAGCAAACGGGTGATCTTTCTGATGGACTGCACATTGTCAGTGCTTCTGTACTTTTGGGCTTTTAAACCAACAAAAACTAATGACTTGGGCATAAAACCTCCCTCTATGCCTGCTATGCATCAAGCTTGAAAAGAGAAAATGCCCAGAGGAAATTTTATATATGACTTTTGACATATCCCCAAAATGAATGTGTAAAGCTGTGCTTAGTAAAAATGAGAGTTTATATACCGACATCTTCCTGCAGCATAAGGTTTAGGTACACTAAACATAAAGTGTGTGAGTCCTTAGAAGTGTGTTTATCTTTTATGTGAAGGTTGGAGTGAGCAAATTGACCTTTGTCACATGCAGGAAGTTGAATGAGTATTGCCATTCATTTGTGTAGGGTTCTTCTACCAGGGTTCATCTGTGGAGAATAGTAATTTGGTATGTGTCTGAGCTGGAGACTACAGATTCCAAACATAAATGTTATCTACTGTGTTGATTTTTGCAGGATTTGGCAAAATCAAGTCCATTTAACATCCTGTCCTGTTCATTTTTAGCAGGTATCAGAGCCATCTCTATCACTCACCCTGGATGTATTTGTCTATAACACAAGCATAAATCTTCAGTCTCTACCACTTGGGAAAGCCCAATTCCAGCTATAAAGCTGGAATAACTGGACTGATTTTGGTCTTTCGAAGGTTTGCTTATCCAAATTGCCTCCAACTCGCAGCTTTTGATGCACTAGACCAACAAAACCACAAGACGCCCTGAAAGCACTCGACCTGCCAGACTCTTGACAGGTGCTTTCACAGGAAGCATGCTTGCCTTCAGATACACCCCAGCCAGCCGCAGTTCTGTGGTTTTTTAGCTACATCTATGCCTGACCTTAAACAGAGCAAAACAGAAAATCATGTTGATCCCCCTTCCCTGACCTTTTCCAGTATGTGGTGCTCTGATCCAGTTTTAAGTTGGATATACCCTTGTGTTGGTTCCGTTTCATCGTGAAAAATGAAAACGAGATCCTTTCTTTCCTTCCCCTCTCTTCTGGGTCACAGGGCGAGTAAGCCTCAGCACAGAGTTTCTCTGCTCAAGATTCATGGGCCCAATGTTGCACAGGATGCTGTGGCCCCAGGAGCTCTGCTTCTGCTCGTGCACAGGATGCTGCAGCTGGCTGCTGCCTCTCTCCCCCCTTCCTTCCTGTACCAGCGCATGCGTGTCTACACCTGGCTCAGCGTGGATTTCTAACCTTTGCACTTCTGCTTCCTGGAGAAGGCCAGAACCCCTCCCTGTTTTGCTTTGGGACAATTGAACTGTGAAGCCTGTGGTCTCGAATGAGAGGTTCTACTTGTCAGAGCCATCACTGCATAAAACCTGTGGTGCTTTTCCCTTTGCTTAACCCAGGAGTCCTTTCTGCCTCCCTCTTTGAAGTCTCCTGCTTGTCTCTGCAGTGATACATGCAGCTTCAAACACAAAGGCACAGTCTCAGAATAGAGAACACTTTGGGGGTATTTTAAGATTTCCATATATCTCTCCTGTGCCATTCACTGCCACATGCTCCAATGTGGCATATGCTTCTGCAAAATCGCACTTAAGGAGTATTTGTGTTCTGAAGCCAATGTGTGTTATTCAGGTTAAGAAACTTATCAACGTTTGGGGGTTTTTAAGAAGGAAAAATTGAAAGTTGTATCTTTTAAGCTGGATAAGATCCTCAACATGTTTCAAGGTGTGCAGTCCAAGCTGATCTGACCTAAACTAATACAGTCCTGCCTTCACTTCCACCTCTGTTTCCTGCCCATCTCTTTCATCTAATTATATAGGCAACCCTTTCTGCTATTTAAAAAGTTTCTATGGAGAAAAAAACATAGTGTGCTGTTGAAGGGGGAGGTAATGTCAGTTTTGTGTCAGCTTAGCTTTTCCGATCAGATCACTGTTTCATGTGGGGGAACTCTCTGTGATGTAGAACAGCTTTTGCAGGATTGTGTCCTCTCTGGGGAAGCTTAGTTTAGCAGTGTCCCGTCCTTTGTTTGTTTGTTTGTTTACCCTAAGCTCCCTAATTAAACATAAGCATAACATACCTTGCAGTGCTGCCCTCAGTCTTGATACTGCAGGGGTGAAGTACAGTGAGTTATTTTGCAATTTGTATTTGCAAACCCTATTCTTCTGAGACCTTGACTAAGGTTTTGTAACCACTAAGGAAATATCCTATTTCTGTGATACTCAGTTCAGGTTATTTGCTTGTCTTTCACACGATATTAGGTGATTAAAACTGAACTCTGCTTGGCAAAGGCAGAATCCACAACTGATCCTCTTCTATGCATGTGAATGCCAGACTGTTCATTCTCTGGTTTATCTTTAGATTTTACCACTTCTTTTGAGGTGTGATCCTTCTCAGTCCCATTCCCCATCTGCCAAATGCTCAGTGGATGCATCAACATGCCCTTAGTCCCAAACTGAATGCAGCAGCTTCTTAGTGGAGCTAATTGTGTTACCATGTTGTCCATGTAATGCCAGAGCAAGCACCTATCTGCCTGCAAAGGCCTGGCAAACTTTACAAAGATTAAAGTGAGTTCTTTCTCTTCTGCTGTAGGTGATGCAGGTCAGACGTTACTACTGAAGGAAAGTGCCTGATTTTTTGCCTCTTTTGGTCTCATTTCATCTCAAGGAAGATGAAAACTTGAGATGGGGATGATAGGGAAGATAAAACAGAGGATGAGAGGAGTTCATTTGGTGGTTGGGTAGTATAAATGGTGTCACTTCTAATGCGCTCAGAGCAGGCTATGTGCTAACATGCTTTTATATCATCATCATAACTATCTCCTGTCTGTGGTAAATTAGTCATTTATATGCCCAAAGCAAGTCGCAGATGCTGTACTTTTTATTGTTTCTTCTTCCACCTAAAACTATCGTCTTAATCCTGTTTTCTTCTTTTAATGTAGGAAATGAAGTCACAAACAGCACTACACCCTTTACTTCGATTCCAGGCAATGGGTCATCAGGTAATACTTTCGGCATTTCTGTTGCTGTTCCTCAGTAGTATCGAGAAAAGCAGTATGCATTATTGTATGCCTTAAACTGTCTTGTAAAAATTTGCCCTTTATTTTATTTTGTTGAATTGTGAGCAGCTGTAGGGCAGGAGGGAGGTACTCTGATTGTCACATCTATTCTGGAACAACTAAAGATTTTTAAGGGGAACAGTAGAACACAAATCAATTCTCATATCCTTGGGTATCCCAGAGGAACAGTGAGAGGAGAAATAAAATGGGAGAATATTGTATATAGAACTGGAAACATCAATTTACAGTTAAAAGGAGGACCAAGAAGTCTGCTAGATTAGAATTCAGTGATCTTCAGATAAAGGCAAGGCATTTTTTTCATTTGAGTCAGTTTTGCCCTGTACTACTTCAGTCATCTCATTTGCTGTTGGCCGACAATACTCTGCTCGTTGACTCACTCTGTCATGTGTTAATTGCAATACTGACTCACACCCAAATTCCAGGCAGTAGATGTGGCTTCTTTTTGCTTGTATGAACATGCAGTCCACATCCAGAGCTGTCCCAGGGTTGCAGAAGTAAGCACTTGGAACTTGGGGAAAACACAAAGATATGTTCTGGTTACAGTATTGGGCCTGTGTGGAAAAGATTTAACCCCAGGCATATCCATGGCTTATGCTGGGATAAAAGTCAACATATCCAAGGAAGAATGTGTTTGTAATTGTACAATCATAGACCCTTTCTCAAAGGCAATTAAATCTGAAACCTAATGACCCAGTTATGTCAGTATAAGGGTTGAGTGTGCAGTACACAGTGTGGGGGGCTACTTGGCTGTGATTATACCAAAGAAAGAGCAAAGTAATTCCCTCTGTGATTTCCCCCCTGCCCTCCCATTTTTGGTAGGTGGTATGAAGATGTAAACTTGGTGCATTTGTTCTTAACCTGAGCTTGCACATGACATATATGCAATTGCAAAGAGTTTTAGACTAAACTTTTCCAGTGGTAAGAACAGCAGAACCATTCAAAGGAAATAGGTATAGGTCTGCTTCTTGACTGCAGTAGCTGTGTTGCTCTCCTCTTAAATCTCGGAGGTTATGTGCTTTGTTTTTCAGCCATGCTGAAAAGCAGCAGAGCTCCTGCAAGGCACATAACCCTGCCAGCTTGGGAGGGTGCTGTAAAAGATCACTTACTTCAGAGAAAAGAATGATCACAGAATGAGCATTCGCAGTAGTGCAGAATGAAGGGAGGAAAGTATGGGCAGTGCCACTCGCAGGAACAGCCCAGTAGATCTTTGCCAGGAGGAAGAGACGCTTAATCTATGAGAAATATAAAAGAGGGATGCAGCAATGAGGACAGAAGTGAGAGTGAGGAGTGCCTGAGAAACCTAGAAGTAGCATGAGGAGGAAGGAGGGCCAAGAGAAAGAGAACTGGAAATGGAGAAGTGAAACAAAGGAGGGAAAGACAAAACCACTAAAGCTGGTTTACATTTTATGTCTGGAAACAGGTACATTCCTAGGACCCTTTTTGTGCAGAGGACGTAAGTATGCAGTAAAATGTTTCACAGAGTATCTGTCTGCCCCTGCAGACAGACAAAGTACATTTCCAGCATCGTCCCAGTTTGCATCAGAGAGGAAACAAAATGGAAGAAAAGATCAAGGAACAGAAAATGGAACTGAAGTAGAAAAATAAATACTACAGCCCCCCCCCCCGCCCCGCCATAGTGCATAAGTAGGTTAAGAACATTAGTGACAGTATGGCTATTTACAGCAAATTGAATAAAACATGACATAGAAGTGGAGGAGAATGAACAGAGGACTTAGAGGACTTTTAAGGAATCAAATGCAGTCCATTTGGGCACTGCTGTGCCTTTGCTGCACTGAGATCTGGAAGCATTTTGCAAAGGGATGAAAACCATCTGCTTCAGGATGGGCTACTCTGCTGTATTCCCAAGTGTAGTCTCCAGACACAGATACCCTGAGGAAAGTATTGTGTTGCGGTATTTTAATTATAGTATGTTAAAATTAAAATGAATAATACTGATTTGCTTGTTTTGTTTTGTTTTGTTTTTCTGTGAAGACAATAGCAGTTCTTCCATTGTCACTGCATCATCCACACAATCTACAGCAACATCTACAGGAGGTATGTATCTGTTCACCTGTCCTTTACTATGAACCTAGAAGTTATCTCCAAACCTAACCCTGATCACACCAAATGCTAAAGAACAGGCCATCAAAAGTGGGTGTTTGAGACAGGTGTTACCATTTTAGGGCTGGAAAGCAGCATGTAAAACAACTCTGAAAAGAAGCTATATTGTTTTTCAAATTTAGGTACCATGCTTCATCAGTAATTACATTTGTGATGCCATTTAAACACCGGAATCAAAATTTAACTTCAAGGAAGAATTGCAAGAAGTTGGGTTTTTTAATGTGCACTCTTCATCTTTAAGCAAACTTCTTCCATTTTCATGAAGTAAAGGTGAATAGGTTGTTGTGCAAACAATGCATATCTGTTTAATGTTACTTCACAAAAACAGCTTTTGGATATAACGAAATCCTGGGAGCTTGAGTTTCAAGAATAGGACTCCATTTCCTTTTACATAAGACTCAGAATCACAGGATCCTCAAGGCTGGAGGAGACCTGCAAGATGGTCTGTCCCATTGTCAACCCAGCACCACCATAATCACCCCAACACCATATCCCCAAGTGCCACATCCAGAAACCTCTTGAGCATTTCCAAAGATGGTGACTTCAACACCTTCCTGAGAAATTTATTCTAGTGCCTGACCACTCTTTCAGTGAAAAATTATTTTTCTAACATCTAACCTGAACCTCAGTTTATTATATCAATACATAGAATATGAAAATTGAAATGATAGACCATTTTTGTAATTTCTTGCAAAAGTATTAAAAAATCAGCAATTCACATTATTTTTTTTTCTTGTTTAATTGAACAAGCACTTCAAGATTTCCACCCTACTTTCCATTCATTACTTTTTACAGGCTGTACTTGTATGAACAGGAATTTTAATCTCAANTCAGTATGAGATTATTAAAAAAGGGAGTTAAAAAATTCATCTTCTGGAAGAACTTGCACAAGCAGATTTCACTGCATTAGTAAGGACTGGATAAGAGCTAATGTCATGCAGTTGTTCAGGCTGTGATGCACAGATAGAATATTGCATCTGAGAGAAGCTAGTTCTAGAAACTGGGTCCCCTTTGTGCTAAGAGCCATGCAAAAGCAGAGCAGGAAGGTTCTGTCTACTTAAGAAGCTTTGTGTATTTGTGGAGTTTACTGCTGATAATAAAGTCCCAGCTATGTCATTTCACTTCCAGTACAACTCTTATGTTCTGGCTCTGTAATTTCCAGATAAGCTCTGAGCTACCACACTTAGAAGTTGGTTGTTTTTTTTCATTTAAGTGTAAAAAGCTCACTAGGAGGAAAAAAAAAAACCCACCTTTGCAAAGACCTTCCTTTTGATAGTGAGTGGTGCAGTGTTTCATTCCATTGCCTGCAGCGTAGCAATCCAAGCGTGTCCAACTTGGAAAGTCCACAGGTTTCTGTAATCTCCTTGTTGCTTTGTTCCTCTAAGTGTGTAAAACCATTGTTAACCGCAGTGTTTCACCCACCCTGTGCTCCTCCTGACTTCTGCACCAGCCCATGCAGGTTTCTTGGAGAGGTCTGAGTTTTACTAGTTTTGGATAATAACAGTAAAAAGAGGCCTGAGCCCTTTACTGTTAGGCACAGTATAAACCTAACAGTTGTGCCTTGCTTCACAAGGTTTGGTGATTCCCATCCTTCTGTCTTCTTTCTTCCCCTTAGAAACACAACACATTTTAATACAGTGTTCATCTATTTTGGTTATCTGTCTCAACCTCTTCAGAATAAAGACTACTGAGTATATGTGCTTAATCTGCTTAAAGTCTCTGACATTATTTTTTGGGGATGGAGGGGACGGGAGAGGAAGGAAACTCTTTGTGAAGAAAGCAAAAGTCTGTTTGATTCAGTCATTTGCCTTGCAAAGGAAAGTATTTATTTTTAGGAAAAGCATTCCATAATAACTTTGCATGTTAGCACAGTGCTTACGCAATTTGAGTTTTGTGCTCATTCTTGTTGAGTTAGAACACTAAGGGAGTAGTAGCACATGCTGCTAAGAATTCTTACCTATATGCTATATATATCTTTATTTTTTTATTGATGGATATAACATAGCTATTTAATACTTAAACACAGGTAGCAAACTATGTAAAATACTTGTCTCTTTTAAAAACAAAACATCATAAACCTGAACTATATTACTGGCATGCATCCTTTTTAAATAATAAAAATTAACTCAGGCAGTCAGGGTTTGTTTAGTGTAGCGTTCAGTGAAGCCCAGCTGGTCTTTTGGGGGGAAGGTAATTAGGGAAATAAAAGATGAAAGGACAGATGTTGCTAGCAAATATTCTTTCATCTTTCCTCTGTTTGTAAAATAGTATGGGTAAGATTTTTTGAAGATGGAGAAGAACAGATTCATGCCTGATTCATGTCAGCTTCCCAAATTCTCCAGCTGCCTCAGATAGCCTCCCACTGATGTTTTGAAATGACTGATGCTAAATACATCATGAAAGATTGGTCTAGAGATTAGAAAGATTTTACTGTTAAAGTTACATCACTAAGTTACATTTACTTAATCTTGATTAAGTAAAAAAAAAGGGATTCCTACGAGAAAAGAGAGGGGAGAAAAGTAATATGCAAATATGCTGAAATTCCTCATAGATGTGTGGGGTTTTTTCCATCATTACTCAGGTTTTCTCTAGGGTAATTTAATGCCCATGGAGTAAGTACCAACTTTGTGTGACATCATTTTAAAATGTTACATATCTAACAATTAGCCATTGTATTGCTCAGAAACAGAAGGCTTTTTGACACTCAGAAATCCTGGCTCAGAAACAACCCACAGAAAACTGCTGGACACTTGCATCCAGATTTGGCCTTCTTTGGTATCACTACATTAGGAATGCAGCTACCAGGTGTGGTTTCATGTCATGTAACTGTAGAGGGTTTCCATGTAGACATTTCCTTGCTTACTTCCTACAATGAGGAACCATTTGATATTTATGCATCATTGTGCCTTTGGGGAGTTTTACCTGTCAGTATTAAAATGTGCCCTGAATTTTATCTGATGTATTTTACGCATGCTTCATAGAGGAACTGAATTTTCGTAATTGTACAAGGTAAGCGAATGAATGTAGTGTTCCAATTGTTCCACCTCAGTGAATGCTCATTTCAAAGGGTTTCCTGGGTTTATGGCACAATACAATTACGACATCAAAGAACAGGAAAACAAATAGCATTTACAAAGGAGACTGTATTTTGCTATTTCAGTAGTTTTAATGCTAAACATCTCAGACATGTTGTGTAGGCTAGTTCCTTTCTGCATGTTTACACTGTTAGGTTGTTGAGTGTTTTTAAGTTGTTGATGCTCATATCAGTACTGGAAGCTGTGATAAAGCTTTGCAAAGACACAGCTGTAATATTATTCTGCAGAAGCATTTTAGGCGCTGTATTAAAAAAAAGGCAGAAATTGAGTATCAAGTTTACTCTAGAATTGAGGTGAAACTATTCTTCAATTATTCTAATTTTAGACTATTTCAAGAAAACAGGGATAAAATTAGATATTTGAATTTCCATATTGAAAAGCTTTTGAGGTATTTAAAATGAGCCCAGCTTGTGTGAGGCTGTAGAAATAATGCAGAAGTAGACAGCTGCAAAGGAGCTGTTTCTCTCTAGAAGTCTTTCATACATAGAAGCTATTTGCATCCTACTGTCTGCTTAGAGAAATGTTAGTTGCACAACAGACTTACATTTCTTGTTAGTTCCTTCTTAGAAAAAAAAGTAATTGTTTTACAGTCATTCTATCTGGCCGCCTTCCATGAAGGTTCTAAGGATTTTACTGTAAATACCAATTCCTATTATTCTTGAGTTTTGTATTGTGGTATTTTTATTCTGAACAGTTCATTAGTGTTTTCTGAGGAGGGAAGAGGAAGTGTTAGGTAAAAGTAAAGTAAAATACACTGCATGTCAGTGAAACTTGTGAAACAGCATTCCAGTCTTCGCTTCAACCTTGGCAAGGCAGCTCACTACTAAATAAATTACTTAAGCCAGTACCTTTAGTTTAGTTGAACTTTTATCATGTGTGGAAAACAGCTAGAACCTTAAGTTTCACATAAATACAGAATTCTCTGTGGCAAGTTTTAATGTATATGGAACCCTAGTAATGCTAATGTTTCATTCAAAAGCAAATGAAAGATTAGATGATTACCAAAACTGGGGGGAGGGCGGGGGCATTTTCATGCAAAATCTGTTCTTATCAGAAGGACTTTGTTGTCGGAAAAAGCAGGTGCTTCACACAGAAAGTAGCTCTTGATCCAGAATTTTATTGCATTTTAACATACTGTAAGTTAGGCATGATTCTATGGAATTGGTTAGTGTTATCCAAGAAAACAAAAAGCTGACTTCTAAAAGTTGTCATATATTACCCAGGTTTTCTTTCCAGCCTTTCCTTTAAAGAACTGTTGACCCTGAGGCCCAGAAATCAGAAGTTAGGTCTTCCCAAAGGCAAGTCTGTATGCAAGCCTGGATACCATGCAGTGGCATTTTCATTGTCACTCTGTTGTTCTATTTGAGCATGATAAGTGCTGTCTTACTCAATGAGTGTGCAGTTGATTATTTTTATGTATTTTTCTGTGTGGTATCACCAATAAAAATTTCCCAGGTATGTCCACCACCACCACTCATCTGAGCAGTACCAGTCAGCCCAACACCACCACCATGCCTGTGATCCTGACAAGTCAGCCCACCAAAACCAGCCAGACAGTAACACCCACCACAGCTTCACCAGTCACATCGCCGCAAGCCAATATTACAGTGGTGACCACTTCTAAGACTTCTTCCACTTCTGTAACAGGTGAGTTCACAGTTCAGGAAGCTCATAAAGGCTTGGATGCACGTTCACATGGATTGTAGAACAGTTAGTTTTACAGCAGTGTAACAAAACGAAGAAAGAAGGTATTTGCCTGCTGAAAAACAAGACTAAAGTGGGGTCTCATTACTAAGCTGGCTATAATAATCTTGCTCTGAGCACTCCACTTACTTAAATAAGGACTTGCTTAACCTGAGACACCTGACAGATTTAGGGGGAAAAAAGGTGCAAGTGGTCTGATCCAGCAGCCACCAGCAAGCAGGTCAGCAACGTAAAGGAGAAAGCCTTGATTTTTAATATTTTGAATATGACTTCTGCGTTTGTTCAGCTCTCCTTTCTGCAGTTTATTTGAACTCATCTCGAATGCTTCCTTTTTCACAGCTGACCTGTATCTCAAAATATGTCACTGGCTTGGTAAAAGACTGAGTTCTGTTAGCAATGTAATGAATGTTACCCTAACAGAGAATAGAGCATGACTGTGCATGAGTCACCCCTTTCGTAGAAGTTGTCAAATACAGTTTGACTGTACCCATTAATACAAAAACAGTGGGTGCAGAATTCAGTATTTCCTTGCACCTGGCTGTGTTCCCATCACTTCATGCTTGCACTTCCAAACACGTCGGGAGTGCTCACCTATCAGTGAAGCATCACTGGATAGGTGAAGCTGTCACCAGCAGAACTTGTAGTTGACCGTGTTACACTCAGTATGTAGCAAGTACAAATAGAACTGGGCACAGACTGGGTCTTGAGGTGGGAGTTTGTAGCAGATGTAACCAGTTCTAGCAGCAGAACAGCTGTGGCTTATCTGAGGTCATGTTGTCTGTGTCAGTGTTTGTGTTGGGCTGTGGAGCTGGTCTCACTTGGGACTGTGAGGATACAGTTCCATGAGACAAGGTAAAGCAATCCCAACAGCTCATTGCCACCAAGTGTTCTGCTCCCACCATGTAACTACACTGACTGACTTGGTGGCTGTTGGACCCCCTTGCAAGGTGACTCAGTATGCTCATCTGACTAAAAGCAACTTCCTTTTATGCTTGGGTTAATTTCAGGCCAGCTTAGTGAGTTAAATTGGCTCATGGAAGGTATGAAAAACACTAGAACTGGCCTATGAAGGGCAGGAACTCCATGTGTAGAAGGAGGGGAGAGCAGTGGAGAGAAAAGGCGGGGGGAAAAGGGAGGTGGAGAGGAGAAGGAGCAGTCAGTCTTTCAGAGACAGCAGCAGTTGGATCAGCTGTGCCCATGTCACCAGAATGTGGCACTTGGAGCCCTGGGTTTCAGTGTGCTTGACTTGTGTCTTGTCAGTTGATCTATGTTAAATTTGTCTAATTGGGCCTTTAGGTGATATGTCAGTGGGGAGGGCAGGATATAGGGGAGTCCCTCAAAACACAAATTTGTAAGCTCTGTAAAATGTGCCTTTTGTTTTCTTCTTTTCAGCCACATCAAAATCACAGGCTGTCGTAGCCAAAACCTCCAGATTTGATGTGGGCAGTTTTGTAGGTGGCATTGTGCTGACTCTCGGAGTCCTAGTCATTCTCTTCATTGGATGCAAAACTTACCACTCTAGAAGAGGCATTCAGTACAGAACCATGTAAGTTCCCAAGGGATTGTCCCTTGGCCGTTTATTCCTTTCTTGAGGGGAACAAGGAGAAACAAATGGTCAGAATGAACTCTGATACATTTGTTTAATGTATGTTATATTAATATCATTAAGAGATTTAACTCTGATGTTTTGTCTTTCACCACTTCCGCCATTCCTCATTAGTATTTTGCCTCTCTTCTGTGCATTTTTTTCTCTGATCTATTATATAAAATAACTGGTTTTTTTAAAAGAATCCTTGTCTTTTAGCTAGTCCGTGAATAGTTAACATTTCACTGGAACTTTTTCTGCAGTTTGCAAGATTACTACTTTCTCCTAGATTCTGTTTGCCTATTCATTCTTTGGTGTTTTCCTCTCCCTTCCCATTAATTTATAGTGAATTCTAAGCAAAATTGTACCATCTCACTTGCTGTTTATACTCAGCTCTACTCAGTTTTCTACCAGGCTTCAGGACTCGCCCACATTTAGTTTAAGAACCAGGTTGCTTTTCTTTTCCTCTTTAGTATTATCCATCTCAGTCAAGAAGCTTGTTTTAAGTGAGGTGATGTCATTAGACCTGTTGGGATACTGGTGTTCAGGCCTTGTTTTCACTCCATCTTGATTCCTGCTTACTGGTCATGGAATTAAACCAGTCCCTGCTGTACATTTACCCACAGTGGTGTTAGTGAATGGGTATTGTAAAATTCACATCAACAGCATCTTCAAAACAAAGGGAACCTGCTGCTGAGCTTGTGCAGTGGCTTTGATGAACTGTTACTACTGGTTATAGGTAAGACAGATGGGATAAACAGGCCTGAGCGACAGCTGATGTAAGAACACATGAATGGAATGTGAAAGACAAGATGTGAATGAGGCCAGTGAGGCTGGAGGAGTGTGGACAAAATGAAACTGTTCAGCTAACTTCAGGCTTGGCTCAGAGAGGACTAACTCCCAGATCAATATGCCCGTACCCCTTCCTAGCAAGGAGGCCTCTGCTCACAAAATAACCTTCTCAGCAGCAGCTGGTGGCTCTTTCTCTTGTTGACTGTTGCTTGTAGTGCAGAACTTTAATTACTGTGTTTCTCTTACAGTGATGAACACGATGCCATCATTTAAAGAGACTTCACTTCGGTGAAGACCGTGTTGGAAACCCACCTGGTCACACCTGTTGTAACTTCTGAAAGAGTTTCTTTCATAAAGATGATCACAGTCTCTAAACCTGTCTTGGGTGTTATCCTGCAGAATGTTGAGAAGTTTTTTAAACATCCTGATTTTTTACATTGGCTTTCATAAGAGGAACTCAGCAGTTTAGAGACAGTATTTTCTTTTTACAGTACTAGTAACCAGATTTAAAGAAAATCATGTATTGAGTCATTTTAAGGTACACACACAGCTCTCTGAAATAGCTAATTAGCTATTACTAATAGCTAATTACAGGCAATTGCATCAATGCAATTCTAAGTAAGTTCAGGGTGTTTTTTCTAAAGTTTTGTATTAAATTGTATTTATTTTGAAGCTTGATGTGAACTTTAGTTTAGAAATTTTGGATTTTGAACAACTCAGTTAATGTTTAATAGACTATAAAGGAGGTGTGGTTAGATTGACTGTATAGAAGGTGATAATGAGTACTTTAAATGTCAGTCACTAGCTCACCAGTGACTTGCAGACACTTACCTTAATAGTCTATATAAGGAGAGCAGCTGCAGGAAACATGGACAGAATGGAGATATCCATCCATAACCCTTTTCTCTAAAAGCTTCTCTTTTTTTAGCATGTCCTAATGAAGCTTGTGCAATTGAAGATTTAATAAAAATGGAAAAAAGTAATTTTGCCATCATAAATATAAAAAAATTTGAGAATTGGCTTTTAAGTTGAAGGTAGCAATCACTTGGCTCTTGGTTTTTATTATTACAAAGCTGTCTGCAGTGTTTTAGCAGCATTTGATAATCATTCAGAGTTATATAGAGAAGGGAAAACCTATAAGACAGCATTTTAGAGACTATAAACTGCATTTTTTCAGCTGTTTTCAGAACTTGGTCCTGCTGCACAGATGTACAGAGGTTGGTCAGAAGCCCAGCTGAAGGCACTGGGACATCCCTGAGCAGACCTTCAGCTGAAGGCGCACATGCCCTGGGCGTCCTGTGCAGGGTGGCTGGTGCTGCTCCCATGTCACTGCTGCAGGCACACTCGGGTAAATCTGCTGACTTCAGTAGGTGGGCACCTGACTGGCACTGCTGTAAGGAAGACTAGAACAAGGATCAGGAAACACGGGCCTGCATCTCTTTAAGTCACTGAATGATTGTTCAGTCTTGCTCAGGCTTCACTTGTAGACCCATCCCCTAAGAGGGTTGGTGTGGTGGGATTTGCCTGTCCTGGTTCCTGCTGGCACCAGTGCCCCATGCTGGGCACAGAGGAAATGGTGACAGGTGAGGAAGGTCACAGTGGGAACTGCACCTAGGTCTGTTAGGGGCTGGGGAGCAACTCATCAGGGAAAACATAACTACTCTGGAACAGATTGATTTGTTAAGCAACAGTTTATTCTGACATGCAATGTTAAAGTGGCCATATGGGTTTTTTTTTCCTTTTTCACATGCAGTAGTAAAACTCTTGTTTGCAAGGCACAGCCAACTCCAGCAAACCATGGCTAATGAGTTGTCCTGCTAGCACCAGCTACTCACATGAAAAGGGAGTAGCAGGGCTGTTTCATTTTGAGGGCCAGGGGAGAGAGAGTCATCTGAAGTAACTTTTAAAATTTTTTTTTAATTGTATTGTTTGGTGGAATATTACTGGATTTTACTTGAAGAGTTACGGAAACAATTCTTTCATAGAACTGTAATTCCTTATGTTGTAGAAATTAAGATAATTAAGTGCAACTCAGTTACTGGGATTGTCTCACCTCTGCTGTACAGACAAATGAAATTAAATCTTTGGAGTTACTACATCAATTTCAGTTGAATTTTTAATTTATTAGCTGGTTTTGTAATTCCCACAGTCATAACCATTGGATAAGAAGTGTTCACTATATATATTTTTAAATGCTACAATACCAGACCTAGTTCATTTTTGCCCAGTTTAATAATTTTTAATTTATTCTGTAATCTCATTACTACAGTAAAGCAAAAGTATGTGCTTAAGACCTCAGAAGTCTCAGTGCAAACATAAAACCTGACCTCCTTTCAGGTGTTTGGAATCTAGACAAAGGGCAGTGCAGTTGATAAATTTTACCTTTATTTTGCTTTCCAACAGTAAGTGAAACCCCAGCTTTGTTACTCAGGTATAAAGGGAGCTGGTGCTATGGTCATTCAGCCCTTCCTTAACTGAGCTTACCAGTACTGTAAAGATGACTGGATTGTCTCTTGTCCATCCCCTCGCAGGACTGTGTGCCGGTTCTCTTTCAGCGCTGGTGGCCGAGCGCTGCAGTTCCCAGCTCTGTCTGCCTTAGGAGCCCCTCTGGTGACACATCAAGGAACTGCATTTGCAGGGTCATGTTTTAAGCCCATCACCAGCCTTCTATTCATTATTACAGCTCTTTCACACAACCTCTATGCAAACCTTTTATCTCTCATATTCATGGGTTTGTGCTTCATGTTAAAGTGTTTTTCATTTAATACTACAGGCTGGGGGAGTCAGTCACTGACTACAGAACACACGGCCACCTTAGGTCAGCTATCATAAACGTTACTTTTGCCCTTCAAGCACATCAAGATCAACCTTACGGTCATCTCAGGGCTGCAGGATTCTGCCTTCATCCCACAGGTCTTTCCTTTTTATGCAACTCTCCTTGAGCCTGTATTCCAGTACCAAATCAAAGCACTTCCAGCTTAGTTGGTTTGATGGGGCTCAGCATCAAAGGCTTCAAAGCAGTCTGGAATTGCTGCAGTGCTATATTTGTGTTTTTATTTAAAAAAATCCCCAAACTGTTAAAGCGAGATCATGTTGCTGTGATAATATTCAGTAACTTGAACATTATCCTTTTGTAAATACTTCATACCTTTCTTCTTTGTTCAGAGCTCTTACATACTCATGCCACTCTATTTTTGCCCTGAAAAGTTACATAGCATTCTTAACATGCTTTATTAAAAAAGATGTAAGCAACAACATGACAGTATTGCCAAAAGCGAAGTGGAAGGGCATCAGAGACAGGAAGTTGCCTAGATAACTCAAGAGTTTAAGAATTTAGCTGTGATATGGAAGCAGAGGGAATGAGAATGGACCTGTGAAGAAAGTAAACACATTTTCTAGACAGCACTGAAGGAGTCCCAATTGGTGGTCCTCACAGCTGCTGTGGTATTTTCAAAAAATGTTTGTGCTCCAGCTGGGAGTACTGCTGTGCTCCAAATGCAGGATGTATGCAAGACCCCAGACTCTTATGCTTGAAGGGTCCCATGGCAGCAGCGAGGAAGCTGGGCTGGAGCATCAGTAAACACTGTGATCACATGTTCCATCAGAAACAGAAATGCAGGACTGGTGATTTAGTATTGTCTCAGGAAGCTGACTCTGTGCAGCAGTTACCTCTGGAGCAAGAGTGACAAGTTACACTTGAAGTAGTTCAACAGAACAGAGAGCACCTTCCATGTCCAGAATACATCTCCTACCTGAATCCCCATACCAGTGGCAGGATATCCCCTCTCTCTCACAGCTGGGGTATTCGGAGGAGATAACTCAGGCCAGATTAATAGGCCAGCGAGGGCTCAGAGAGCCCAGAAGGGAGTCATTCCCCAGGTGCCTGAGAGTCTGAAATGCCAGCCCCACTACACATCTTGGTATGAGAGCAGATGTGGAAAGGGATAAAGGAAAATAAACATCGGTGACCAAAAGACATGGTTATGTCTATAAAAGCCCACACAATTATCACAGAGGCAGAAGTCTCTTACACACTCCTTGGGTACGTGTGAGAAGATTTCTCCTCAAAGCTTGGATGTAACTTCGAGGCTACTTTTCTGGAAATTGAGGGAAAGGATTTTCGATGTGTACTCCATCAAAGAATTGGATGGTAAGAAACACTGGATCCTAAGTTTACTATTTCTTGGCTAGCTGTGAATTTAATGGAACCTTTAACTCCACATGTATAGTAGTATCCCTTTTTGTCTTATCCCTTTGTAGTAATAGTCTGTTTTAAATCTTACGTCTCTTAGTTTTGTGTCTATTAATAAATAATTCATTTTCTAATAGAGCAAATCAGCCATTATTAAAGAACTTGTGAATGGTAGTGGGTTTTGCGGTGCTGCCCATCTCAATAACACAACTGCCTGCTGCCAGAGGCCTGGGCAAAAGGTAGGAGCTGATTGAAACCCACATCATCCATTCATAATACCTGAGGTGGGATATTCAGAAAACTGAATGTGCAAGTTCAGTCCATCTGCAACATTAAACATGACACTGCACACCCCAGGCTCACTAGACGACAACTGCCACAACGCAGAATTAAAGGCTGATGAACACACTAGTTACAATTTTCATGTGCCTCTCTTCCGGTGTCCTGTGAGGGATAGAGCAAAGAATCAAGTTCTGAAAGCACAGTACTGTGGAGATACTACACAACCATTAACTCTTTCAGGCACAAAAAGCAGCAATATAAAGATTTTTCTTCTATATCAGGCGAATGGTGTTCCTAGGTATTTCCTACATTTTGGCACGTAAAAGCAGTGCTCTGTTACGAGTGGTGGCAGTCTGATCACTTGTGGGCACTGGAACTACATGATGTCTTTAATTTGAACAACACTGGGTTTCCTGGTCAATGCTTAAAAGCAGACAGAAGAGAGATGTGCATTCAGTCAAAAGAAGTACTCAGAAAAAAAATTCAGGAAACTGCTAATGAGACTAAAGTTGCATGGTAGTGGCTTCACAAAATATACAGCTGCTACTTGGGAAGCCTCTGTATCTTGCAGTATGTCAAAACTAGTATCAGAAACCACAGCTGCTGCAGGCTCGATCCCTTGCAGATGTGGTAAATTTCACTCCAGCAAAGAAATTGCTCATTTACAGCAGCTGGGAATACTGCCTTCTATTTGCATCCCACAGTAAGTCTGAGCACTGAACACCAACGATACCCAAGTTCACATCCTCCACACCCTCGAAGCCTTGCAAACACGTGCTGTCAGCTCCATGACAAGCCCTGGGCCTGAAACACTGCTGTCCAAGAACCTGAGCTGCTCAGTCAGCAGAGCTGCACAGGATGCTGGCGGGAGGGGGGCTGTGACCCGACCCGGTCCCCAGAGGTCCGATGGCCAGCTCGGGGACCCCCGAGAAACGGGTGGGTCAGGGACAAAGGTAAAAGAAGAAAAGCGCTTTTTCCCCTCGGGATGAAATCCTCGGATGTTTATTGGAACGTATCCAGGAAGGGAAAGAGACCAAGCACCCCACTAAGGGGTCTTTTGAAACCCGTGGGAGGAAGGGGAGGGGAAAGGATCATAACCGATGAGGTACAACATGATGTAGGGGGGCAGGGGCAGGATTTCCAGGTGAGGTGTAGGATTTCCAGGGGTACAACCACCACCATATGGGAAACGGGAGTGAAAAGGGACACGTCACGACTTGTTACAAACAGAACATCACCCAGGGCAATATATATCAGTAACCCAACTACATTAGTGCAGTGCAACAGGGCTGTTCATTGTTGTTTAACTCAGTCAAAGCTCTGGAAAATTCTTTCAAAGAAGGAAGGGGATGCAGAATGAAGTGTGAGCATGGTCAGCTGGTTCACAAGTGACAGAAGTCACTTGATCCTCTCCCAGTGAAACACTAAACAGACTGTTCTCCATGGTTTAACCTTTTGCCAGGGTTGTTTGCAATGTGCTACAGGCAAGCTTGACTAGAGCTTTCTTGGAATAGTACTGAGGAGAGCGTAAGTGCTCACATGCACAGCATTATCAGTCACGGCACCCTGTCATTATAGCAGGGCGCAGCAGAAAGTCATAACCTGTATCAGCCTTCCTGCCAAAACTAGGTCACAGAGTTTTACCCACTAGTTTCTAGATCGAGTTCTTCCACTCTCAAATTGATTCACATGCCTAGTGCAGAGAGCCAGTGCTGTTTGAAGCTGCTGAAGGGATATGCAAAAGCAGTCAGTGATGGGCTGACTGGTATGTTGCACGTCCTGAGGAAGATACACACAGGCATCACACATGACACTGAACGCTTTTTAAAGCCCTGTATATCCTCTCACCTGATCTATATGCAGTTAACTGCAGTGTCTGAAAAACTCTCACCCCAGAGTTCCAAAGAAAAATGCATTGCTTAAAACGTCTGCCTGCCACTATGCTTTTCCTATCCTCTTCCCTGGTCACAAACAAGGTGTACCTGCCTGCAAGTCCTTCTTCAGCTGAGCCTGGCCTCGCCAGCTCCCCCTGCAGGCTCATCTTAATCCATAGAAAATAAACTTGGTTCTAAGATTACTAATTTCTGGCCTGGAACAAATTAATCAAAGTTCAAGTCCTAAGCTTTCTTACTTAAGAAACTTTCACAATCTTTGACAACTTTTTAAGTTGTTACACAAGGCAAAAGAATTTTTAGAGACATTTCAAAACCAGAAAAGCAAAAGCACATTAATCAAAACTGTTTAAAACTACATGCAAAAAGAAAGGGAAGATATGTACGTGTAATAAAGTTGGACAGAAGTCTGCAATTTAAAAGAATTACAGCAAACCAATCTAGAGGTAAAGAATCCAGGTCTGGGCTGAAGACTGGGACATCCACACTCAGGCAGTAAGTGTGGGCATCTGTGGATGGAAGATGACTGACTTTAAATTAGTCTAGCAAACTGACTCCACCACTGCAGGACCTGATGCCATTAACCTGGCAGTAATCTTCCACTGTCTTACATGAAATCCTTGCAAACTACCCAGGAACACCTCTCCTTGTAAGTATTCACCATGCAAGTCTAGGGATAGAAAGCTGAAAAGGGTGAAGAGTCAACCAGTAAGGGAATAGGAGCTCCCAAATGATCAGCTTATAAAACAAGACCCAAGACTTCAGAGGTGCCTGAGATAGTGTATGATTGAACTGCACAATCCCTATAAAATTCCAAACACAGAAAAGTAGCTTTTACATTTAATCCCTAGCACAAAGACTGTATAGCTACCCTCTGTCACATCTTAAGGTCATGAGGACCAGGATTTCTGTCATTTGAAAATCAATTCAGAAAAAGGTATCAGATGCTGTTGGGGTTTTGGGGGCCTACTGTTTGTTTTTAAATAAAGAGAAAATCACCAGACAGTACAGAAGTTCACTTCCCCGTTCAAAAATGAAAGAAAGACAAATGGAATTAAGTCCTATTGTACTTTTGCAGGCAAACAACCCCAAACATCTGTCAGGAAAAGACAGCATTCTGGTCACTGCAGTCTACAGAGAAAAGTCAAAAATGGCAACAGAGTAAACAAGCCCAAGTTTGAGAAGTAGAAATATTTTAATTCAGTCTTCATAAAAACTATTAGTAATATATATTATACAAGTATCAAGACACAAATGCAAGTCCTGCTGTTCCGGCAACAGTAGCCTCTTTTCTCCTTAAGTGGAGAGGAAAGCCAAAACAGAAGTAGCTGAAGTTAATTAACATTAACTATTAATAACAGCAATCTTAGTATATTTCCTCACATCCACATGGAGGAAACTCGTCAAAATAGTTATGCTCCATTTTAGGAACTTAAACAAAAACTTCTTTGAATAAAAGTGACACTAGTGAAACTACTTTCCCTACTCAGAAAGGAACGCCACAAAAACCTCACCCTAATATCGAGTTAGTTTTATGCACAGAGAGAGTCTCTGGCACCGAAGGCCTTCTGTACATAATCATACACACATCATAAAGATTATACACTTTACTATCACAAAACTTTGTTAGGTAGCTGATTAATCCTCTACCACAATTTTCCATTCTTAAGATACTGCTGGCTTAAGTTTCAGCAGTTGGAGGATGGCAGGAACGAAGACATTTTGCAAATTTCCCTCTTTATGAAAGAAATGTCCGGACTGTACCCTTTATTGTCCCCCTGCAAATAGGGCATTTCCTAAGGGATGGTGCACACTCTTTGCACACCACTAAGTGACCACATGGAATAAAAACAATAGAAACTTCTCTGTCCATGCAAACTTTACATGTTCTTTCCTCTTGCAGTCTTCTTAATTGTTCTTCCATAGGTAAACCTGGAAAAAATAGTTAATTTTTTTGTCAGCCTGAATATGTGTGAATATATCAAAATACATTTAGAGTGTAGCCATGGCCCTTTTCACCTTTTATTTCCCTACCTGTATTGACTAAATAAAGATAGCAGTGAACATTTTCAGAGCTCAGAAAGTGGCATGCAAGGAACTAGTCTGTACTTTACAGTTCTGTGAGATGTTGGACAGCCCAGGGGTTGGAGGCCAAGCAGCGTTCACATTTTAGCAAATGCTGTACTTTGCTTGTTTGGATATCAGAAACACAGAACACAGCCTGACTGGTGGAGTGAGCTGTATCCAGGCTTGTATACCTTTCTGCGGTCTGGTAACAGATTAAACTACAGGACCAGAGCAAACTCAATCTCATGTCTGACAAGTTTTTATCTGCACAGGTGTTGATCAAGCGAGACCTCAGGACACCTATAACCCACTCTGGAAGAGCAGAGACGATACCTGTTCTGAAATGCTAACCAACTATTCATTCTCCACTCTTTACCAAATGCCTGAATGAGAGCTTGTATCAGGATCAAGTCCAGCATGTGCTGGTTGAATTGTTGAGCTCCAGAAAGCTCTACATCCTGTGATGTGCAAAAGCGTGACTAAGGCACAGGATACAGCTTAGAGCTGATAGACTTGCCTGCAAGTATGCACATGCACTTAACTTTTGGTTAATTTTTTAAGTCCATCATACTAAAGCAGAGTAAGAGAGGGTAAAACACCAAACCTATTTCCTAACCAAAGTAATTNTGCTTCATTTCCTTTCACTAAAATTGTATCTATCAGTTCCCTTGCCTGCAATGCAGTCTGAGTCTTCTGCTTAATAACATCATGCTCAAGTTCTGTTATCACTTTAGCTGATAGTAAACTCCCGAGGATTGGGAGGACACATGTTAAACGCTGGAATAAAGCCATTCTATTCTTCCGGATTAAGGACAAATCATCTGGAATGTAAGNCTTTACCAAATGCCTGAATGAGAGCTTGTATCAGGATCAAGTCCAGCATGTGCTGGTTGAATTGTTGAGCTCCAGAAAGCTCTACATCCTGTGATGTGCAAAAGCGTGACTAAGGCACAGGATACAGCTTAGAGCTGATAGACTTGCCTGCAAGTATGCACATGCACTTAACTTTTGGTTAATTTTTTAAGTCCATCATACTAAAGCAGAGTAAGAGAGGGTAAAACACCAAACCTATTTCCTAACCAAAGTAATTTTTTTTTATGTTAGCTGTTTGCTTCACAATAGTCATTAAGGTAAGAAGGTAGAATTTAAGGTACCTGAAACATCTTCTGTGGGAACATACTTGATGGTCTTCTCCACTAGAATAAAAGAAAAAAATCCTTATCATTTGACTAATCTATGTTCAAACAGCATATGTTTGTTTCTTTTCCTTTAGATTGCTGTGAGAGCACTGGTTAGACTTCTATAAAAGGAAATCCTTTAAAAACAAAAGGAAACCAGACAGACATACCAAATAAATCTTTGTAGAGCACAGGGTCACAATCTCGTA
>WEIT01029148.1:118610-130084 GCA_013389985.1 Dryoscopus gambensis
AATAGTCTCAAGAACATATCAAAGCTACACTGAATAAGTTTAGGGTTTTAAATCAGTCAGAAACTCTCGTTAATATTTACTTGGAAGATAAAAAATAATCAGAATGAGTTGCAAGAAGATCTTGGTAAATGTTGCATTCAATTCTCTTTTTAGATTGGAGAATCTGCTCACTTTTTTAAGTGTTATTGCCTGCTTCTAGGAATACCGTTTTGTTCTTCTGGTTGTATAACAAACATACATTCAGCAGGAGATAGGAACGTGAAGAATGCCAAAGCAGAGATGACTGGACTAAAATAAACCGCATTCAGGTGGAAATAGGACCACCTATATATCAAGGAAATCAAAAGGATTCTATTCAACTGCTTCAGATTGTATCAATTTAGAGCTCCACATTCCTGGTTTCTTTCCAAAGGAGTTGTCTTTCTAAACAGTAGGTTGTCTGCTTTGACTCCAAGTTACTTCCTGCAGTCAGAGTAAGGAAATTTCTCTGATTTCCCTCATTTATTCCCCATCATCTCTCTGCAGATTTTAACACCTTCCTAAGGTGTTTAATTTGCTTTAGGTGAGCTAGCTATTGCTATTCATGTCCTTGGGGAATTATTTATGTCAGTACTCCTTCAACTGAAAGAGAATGAGATGTGGCACTCTTTAATTTCCTTCGGATTACACTGGAGGTTTTCTACCACGACTGCTTCTAGGTTCAGGAAGATGTAAGTGATTTGTCAATCACGCTAAATGTGATTCCATCACACTTTACCTAGAAACTGAGTGATTGCCTTGACAAAGAGTTCTGTTTAAAAGGCCAAATACCTCAGAAATTAAATCGTCCATTCAGAGGCTACAGATACAAGATGAAGTTTCCCGAAGTATCTCCATCACAGCTTCAAATGGTACATAAGCACATGGGAACACACTAACTTCCACAAACCCACATACAAAGAGGAGCTTAAGCCTTCTATTGCAACACGCAAAATAAGGCCCTAATTCTGTAAGCAAAACCAGAAATCTGATCTCTGTGCCTGAGTTCCCAATGCAGCTCATGGGGAACTGATTTGTGATTTACAGCAAGACCAAAAAACCCCAAGCCCCTGTGTGCAAACTGAACAAGCCGTAAATCAGCTCTACTTGAACAACGATGGCACAAGCAGTTGTAGCAGACACAGGGTTAAATGACAGGAGTGGGGGCTGCTTAGGTTAATCCTGGTGTCAAATGGTACTAAAACTTCAGCCTGAGAGAAGCTGAGCTTTCCATTTTTGTCTTCTGCTGCACAGGACCATGTTTCTTAAGACTATTTTGAGAAATAAGAGGAATCATAGTTATACTGAAAATGCTTTCACTTTCACTTCGGGATTTACAGGAATAACTAAAGGTAATGTAGCGTGCACTACTGAAAAAAAGTTTCTTTTAGACTTTACTCTAAATTGTAATATTTTCATGAGAATGTATTAGAGAAAAAACATAGTGAAAACAGAAGAAGAGTCATGAGTCTTTGATAAGGAGTTAAGCTAGTATTTTTTGGCTAGTGGCTACAAACTGATTATTAACCTACATACCAGTACCCCCTGGATACATGTAACAGGAAAGGGATTCATGTGAGGAACAAGTGCCAATTGAGTAAATATAAATGGCTATTTATGACAAAGTTAGAAGACTGGGTTTCTAGAAGCTGGAATTTGCTCTCAAATTTTGACAGATTTGCTGTTAAATTGTTCAAAAAATTGAAAAGTTATTGGGGTGGAGTGGACAGACAGGTACATTCTTATACAAAAAAATGATTGCATAAATGAGATGCCAAGATCAGGCTAAAATGACACTAGATATCATGCTGAATACTCGGGTTTTTTAGTGGACTAACAAGAAAAATTGCTCTGTTCCGGGCATACTTATTCAGAAGGATCACCTCAGACTCAGAAAACAAAGAAAATACTCATGGGGCTTAATTTAGCATCAACCAGTGGCTGCACTGACCTAAAATCCATCTATCCCAGTACCAGCCAGTACCAGACATCCCTGGTATCAGCTAATCTCTTTATGTAATGAAAACCATCTCAGCCTCTAGTACAATAATCTGGACCTATTACCTGAAGTTCAATGTTACTAATTGTGATAATCCAAAAGGTCACTCCAGTCCTTCTGAACAAAGATTTTTGGGGAAAAAAATTTGCATGCAAATTGAAACATTCTTGGATCAGGAATTCAGAGTGGCAGCGAGCATAGCTGCCCTGGGAAGCAGGAAGGAGCTAGATGCTGTGTTCATTACCCCACAGTGCTGCTGAGGCAGAGGGTACAGTAGCCTTGGAGAAGCAAAGGGTCCTTTGTTTCGCTGTTATTTCAGCAGAGAAAGATCTTTTTCAGCTGAAAAAGCACTGTCCTAAAGATCGCTGAGATCAAAGGATGTGAAGAGAAGGGCCGAGGTAAATTTCTCCCATCCTTCCACTGTGCGAGATTCAAGAAACAAAGCACCCCATTCCTAACACACAAGAAGACTATAAAAGCATATTTTCAATAAAAACAAAAACCTGATAAAATGTGCTCATACAGCATCTGGAAAATTAAGCCCCAGCCTCTGAGGCTTTCAGTCACTATTTTAGTAAATATTAATGTCATAAGTTGACATGAGATGGATTTTATCCTGCTCTGAGAGTAAAGCACATATTTAAAACAGAGTAGACCACCAGTTCTGAGGCACAAGGTGCTGTGCTCCCTTCAGGCTCTGGAATAGTGGAGATTAAATTGCCATCTAAGAGCTGGCACAGAAGTAGTCTCTGTATCAAATGTGTTGAAGCCTTAAGCACACAGCATGATTTCTAGCACCACCTGCACATTGAGAAGTACAAGTGCAAGGGTCTGAATAAAGTACCAGTGTCTTGAGGCTTTATACTGGCCTCTTGCCACTTCCTTATGACTTCCTTAGTTTGATTTTAAAGAAAACTAATTTTTATCCTGTCTCAAAGCTCTTCCTAATACAGTTTTGAATGTATATCTAACTAGGATCATTGACCTTTGTCAAACACATACTGTAGGTCTCCAGAACACTGTCTCCTTCACTTGGCCACACAGTTACAAGCACAAAATAAGCTACTGTGAGGACATTTCCAAAATTAAGCAGGTTATCTTCCTTTGAAAGTATATACAAGAGTTTGGCATTGTCCCAGGACTGTAGGAGTTCCTGGTTTTTGTGATTCTGTTTTTCTTACTTGGAAACAATAGTGGTATTCATGCCTAGGCAGTTCATGAGGTTACAGCTTCTGAGGCTGCGTTTCTCAATACGCAGCAATTGCTATGAAAGATGCAGCATACTTCAGTGTTACCACAGTGATTTCCCTTCTGCTGGCTCCTATGGAGTAATTTAAAAAATGCATTTGTTTTAAAGTGAAACTTTGCATGTACATACGAAGCTGCTCAATCCTGCATCCAGACATGTAAACCTACGGGCCAAGACTTTGTAGACTGAAATACATACACTTTGTGACTGTGAGCGCTATTCTTTTGTTTCTGTCCTTTCAAATCTCCTTCCCCCTCCAGTCAGCTCCTCTCTACCCACTGCTAATCTCCTGCACACAGAAAATGAGCGCCTTTATACAATATTCTGTTTGTCAAACGTTGTTTTGTCGCTTTAGTTATTACACACAAGTACTCTTCAGCTGACAAGTTGTCAGCTGCATTGTTCGCAGGTTGTCAGGCCTCCCACATTACAGTGTACTTGCCCAGCCTCAGAGAGAAAGACTACGGCTTTTTCATAGACAAAGACAAGCAAAAAAATTCGCTGTAAACCAATTTCTTCTGTTCAATAAATAGCTGAACAAAAGACAAGTCTCTGCAAAGCGATGCATGTTTGTCTTCTGTAACATAACACTATGGCAGGCACTGCACTGAGCTATAGAAGGCAGGCATGCTACAGCAGCTCTGGAAACAAAAAGAGCTGCTGACCAACAAAACTCTTGGGAAACACCAAAAAAGGGTGCAGAATCTGAATGTCAGGAAAGAGAGGGACAAAGGTTACAATGATGCAATTGGCAAGAGAGAATCATCTGGTAAAATGTATAAGGGCTATAGAATAGATATTTATATCTGAGCTGGTCAGTCTTTCTAGTCGAATGAAAAGAAGAACATGCCTTTAGGATGTGGTTTTGTATAAAATCCTAAAATAGACATTTAAAATGGATTACATGCACGACCCCAAAGTGTCTTTTTCTCTCTGTTGATTGCTGAGGAGGTGAGAGTGTTAAGGCACTAGGGAGGCTGTTCCAAGGTCTCACATTTTTGTAACATCATTAGGAGGCAAACAAAACTAAAATCAGAGGACAAAGGAAAAGGATAAATGAGTCAATGATTGTTCCAGATATATGTGTTTTTTAGTGCATGGTTTACGTAGCAAAAGCAGGAACCCAACAGTTGATCTCATGAACCAGACCTGTGGTCTTCTGCCATTTCTAGGAACTACAGAAAATACAAGAAATTCTAGAGCAGGAAATCATGAGTAAACACAGCAGCTCTTCAAATACTTTTTTCTTACTGTTTCTGTCCATCTTTCACTTTTGCTTCATCAAGGACAGGATTCAATTAAAAACTGCAGAGAAACAAAACTAAAATTCTTCCTTTTGGGGCAGGAGATCAGAACACAAGATAATCAAAGGTATCTGGTTGCTCCCACCAAGGGCTGTGTTTTCCAGAGTGTGATATATTATGCAGCATGACAGTGGTATTTTATTGCCAAAGAGGCTTCAGTGGAATCCTCAGTGAGGTTTCAGATTGGTTTCTGGTAAGTGAACTTTCCAGAGGGCAGGATATTTGACAGCATTACCCTCAAAGTTTGTGGGAGTCATCTTTGAGTCTGAAGGGATGTGAGAGTTCATGGACTGAATGTGGATCTCTCCAGCCCATGGAGCCAAGGACTCAGAGGAGCGATGCACACCACTGCTGTAGAGCTAGAGTGTTTCTATGGTGAACATCTGCTATTCCAACAGAAGGATATTCAGCAGGCAAAATCCATCCCTGAGGTCCCTTGGGGTAGCTGCAGTCATCCTAAGTGCTGCAGGCCACACACCTCAGTGGAAGGCTGTTGTGAAGAGAATGTGGATACAAAAAAGCTGCTAGCAAGAACTTTTCTTGCTAATTTCTAATCGCGTGAGAAATTTTCCTCTCTCACAGGAGCTATCAGTAACGTTTTATAAGCTATGGACACCTGTAACCTTGCTAACATTTGTTTATAATACAGTAGAAAATTATGTTGAGAATGGATGTTGTAAGATTTCAGCCAATCACCCTAAGGGGTGGCTGAGGCATTGACCAATTACGCTATGAAGCAAAAAGTCTATAAGAAGAGTTGTAAATAACGAAATAAATCACTCCTGCATCTGAATTCCTGCCTGCTGCATCTCTCTTCTCCTCTCAGCTCCCACGGGACATAGCAACAAAGAGAGGGAAGCAACACAGCCAGGCTCTTTCATGTCCCCCATCCCCTTCTGCACCCAGCCACTGTGGAGCCCACAAGGCCCTGCCTCCCCATCTATGTCCCAAAAGGGAGCTGCAAAGAGCCATCTCTGTCCCTGAAAGAGAACTTACAGGACCTTGTTGACTTGCAGCACAGGAGAAGCCAGGATTCAGGTAAATCTGTGTTTCCTGGGCAGCCTGTGAGCTGGAAGAGATCCAGCCCAGGCAGAGCACAGACACTGCCTGACTCAGTGTCACCCACACGCATCAGTGTGGTATTCAGTTCAAAGGACAACCTGGGCACATCATGTCCCTGCCACATGGCCACATTCCTGGAGCAGGAGATGGTTCTTGGGCTCTTCACACAGAATTTGATTAAGAGGCTTGTGCAAATCAGCAAGTCATGGGCTGTGACCTAGGCAATGAACCTCCAAGGCTGCTTCCTGTCACAGGAAGTTAATGAGGTAAAAATTCGTATAAAGAGGGAGAACAAAGTACAGCATTGTCTGCAAGGTTTTAACCACCCATGTGCCAAGTGCTGAGGATGCCCTGAATTTTTTCATCATACCAGAGTTTAGAGGTACTCTTGCACTTTTCCATACAGAGTTCTATTACAAGAATTCATAGAATCATAGAAAGGCTTAGGCTGGAAGGGATCTTAAAGATTATTTCATTCGCCCAACTGCCATGGGCAGGGACACTTTCCACTAGACCAGGTTGCTGAAACCACCACTAACTCAGCTGTGAACACTTCCAGGGATGGGTCATCCACAACTTTTCTGGGCAACCTGTTTCAGTGTGTCACCACACTCATAGGAAAGAATTTCTTCCTAATATCCAATCTAAGCCCATGTTCTATAGTCACATCACATACTATAAAGGTTTTTCCTCAATGACTTCAGAGAATCCTCCCCTTCAGTCATACTAGCCAGTTTTTGAGTGTTGACTCTGAAAATTAGGGAAACATTCCTGGCAGTTCAAATCCCAGTCCTTCTCATAGTGTGCCACTCCACACAGTTGGCTCTCTGCTGAATGCTGAGATTCAGCTCAACTACACATTAGTTTAAAAGAAATTGAACCTGAAGAGAACTGGGTATCACAGATTAAACTTCCGGGGGTTTCACCCTTTTTTTCCCCTATCAGTTGGTTAACAAAAAAAGAAAATATTTTCCCCACCAATTTTGCCTAGCAGAGTCAATTCTTCTCTGTCAACTCTTTTTGAAAACAAAGTAGGGACCATGCTTCATTCACTTTTTCTCTCAAATTAACACAGAATCCGAAATTAAGTAAATTATAATCACCATTAGAGAAAAAGATCATGGATTTGCTAATCTCATACTATGTAATTAGACATGACAAGTCTTATCTCTCTTCCACTGGAAACATAGCAACAGGGTACAAAGCAGAGAACCAGGGAGCTAATTTGGTTTCCTGACCCTTGGATTTGCATAGTTTTTTAAAGCAGTGGCTTGAGCATCGCACAGAGCACAGACACTACCTGACACAGGCCGGTGAGAAAATGCCAAAAAGGGCCTGGTGGTGTTTTAGCACCACCGGGTGGACAAATAAGGGAAAAAAAGTTCATTTTTGAGACTGTATGCATGGGTGTGCTGGCAGGCAATGGTCCCACCTCGGAGCAGGAGCCCTGAGCAGTGTCCCAAGCTCACCCATGCTGTTCTTCTTATCGACAAGTATCTCAGGAACTTCTCACACAGTTCTTCACCAGTTTAGGGGGTTTTGTTACACTGCACGTGATCCCAGAGTCTGGAATGTCATACCAGAAAACATGAGATTTGCAAATACAAACATAATATCTGTAATAAATATGACCATAATAGAAAACAAACACGATCTATAATTTTTAATTCACAAATTCAGTTGCCTCAGATACTGCTCAGTTCAAAGGATACTGCTCAGACACTTCTCAATGTTTTCTGCCAGTTTTGTTTCTCCCTTGAAATCAGTGCCCTGGAAGGTAAATTAGTGAGTTCCTTAAATCACAGAAAAAAAAGCCCTGCTTAATGTAGTGTTTCAAAGTGTTTCTAACATCTTGACTGTTCTGTGGGTTTTTGGATGGCAACTGTTGTGGGTGGCTGGCCTTGGACAGCTTTTAATGCTGTTCACAGAAGATATATGAAGACATGTAGCAGCTGCAGCTACGTAAGAACTGCTTTCCCCTGGCACCAGATAAGATAGTTTGTTGAATTAAGTAAAAGTGCTCTCACCCTCCCACCTATATTCTGTGTGCTTTACTGGCACACTTCTGCCTAAAGCTTTGGCCAGCTCTGTGCCCTGTGACTTACCTGTTACGGATCTGTTCTTTGGATTACACGGCAGCCCAGAGAGCCCTTTGTGCTACTCCACGAGTGCACATGCTGTCTCTATATGGGGCGCTTACCTCTGGCTGACATAAGCCAGGGAGAAAGTGAAAGCACAGCCCACTCTGGCTTTCACAGCAGCGCCGCAGCAGGACCCCACGCTGGCCCGTGCCCCCTCACCAAGCTGGTGGAAAGCAGCTGGAGATGGCTCCTTTCCAAGAGGGGATCTTCAAGATGATGCAGGAGACAAGGAGAGGCAAAGCTCCCAAAACACATCCTATAAAAGGGTAACACTTGGGTGACTGGCGAGTATCCTTTGGGATACCTGACCGCACTGCTGTAGCCAACAGATCTCTCCTGGCAGCAGCTCCAGGGCACACTACACACACCCTTTCTGCAAATTCCACATTTAACAGCACGTTTGCTGCTTGCTTATCACACACAGCCTGCTTAAAATAGAAGCATTTGAGCTGACGCCTCAGGTCCTCTCAGCATTGAATGAAGGAGGAAAAAAATCTCCTTCAGAGATTCAAAGTGTACAGATTGTAGTTCTTGCTGATCTCTGTCATGTACTTCTCCTTTGTCCCACTCACACTGCACTGAGGGTCAAGTGAACGACTCAGTCAGGTCTGGCAGTGGATTTCTCAGCTCTTTATAAGACATCAGAATACTTGAATCCAAAATAATACAGCCAAAGTCCACTAGTCATGTGCCTAAAGAAAGCAAGGACTCTGACCTGTATTTTGCATGTGAAGGTAGTTTGGTGGAAGAAAATCCATCTCCTTCCTACCTGCCACTGTACCACACCAGACATGGCATTTATATCTTCAGCCTCAGCACTCCATAATCCTTGGCTGCTTGACAGTCGAAGCATCCATCTATAGGAAGACTGGCAAATCATGGCACTATTGCAAGTTATCTATAGCCCAGACATGCTGGTTGTACTCATTTAACTTCAGAGTAAGGAGGGAATTCACAACAGGTCCTGTGCATCCCGGTTACATGAGCTGTGCAGCAGGCTACCAGGCCAGGGCAGCTCAGCATGCTGGCCCAGGTGCCAGGGCTGGCTCACCTTCTCAGCTGGTGGCACACAACGGCAGCCACAAGAGCACGACTTCTTACTTGCTTCTGGGCACTGCAGAACTCATGGGGCTGGAGACCTGAGCACACTGGGACACTGAAATTAATCCAAATCAGCAGGGATGGGCAATCAGTGCGTTAGATCCCATGCAATATGCCCTATCACAACAACCTCAACCACTTTCCCTCTTCTAAAACAAATAATGAGTTGCAAAAACAAGCTGGGCTGAAGGGAAACCTCTGAGCTATGGACTTAAGTAAGGGAAGGCAGTGAAATCCCTGAAAGGCAGTATTTTTAAAAATGTGTGTCCCTAGAATTTCTTGCTGCTTCATTCCAAGAGGCTTCCCAACCCTTGCTTTACCAAAAGTTGGCATTTTGGATCATTTGAGTCCTCCGAAGTGTTGCATACAGGAAGGTGGGTGCCTAACTCAGGGTCCAGCCTCCATTTGGAATAGGAAGATCCTTAAACATCTGGTTCTCAACATCTGGGAGTTCTATTACAGAGCTTGTTTAGAAAGCACATTCGATCTTGGTTCTGGCTAGAGCAGAGGGCCTGCATTTTGTCTCTCCTCCCTGCGCTCTGCCAGCTGTTTGTGTACCAGCTTTCTGTGTACACAGACCTGCTGCTGCCAGGTTCCTTCAGCAGTTTCACAGGCCAGCATCTGTGACCTTGTAGTTCCCAGGCCTCCCTTGGAACAAGGCTGATTGAAGGAGAGATTGTACTGTCTCACAGCTGTCCTGGTACCTCACAGTAAGAGGAGAAGAGATACAAATGGGACCACAAATGCATTTGAATACAATGAAGTTGTTGTTCCAGCTCACCCAGCTGTGGCAATGACTTAAGGAAAGCAAAGCGCTTGTGCCTTGATTTTCATACTAGGAGTACAAGGGCTTTAAAAAGCTCAGATAGAGTATTTGACTCAGGTCTCTGTTACCCCTCTTGCCATGTGGCTGGCTCAAACCCTCAGGCTCTCTCACATACTGCAGTTCTGTTCAGAGATGTAGCAATGTGTTTCATTTCCCAACTGAACTTCCATGGAAATACAGCCTAGAGACCTGAACCTGCCTGGCTTAACAACACCCACCATTTCCCTGCCTGGGGACCAACCAGCTTCTCACCCTGTCCCCTCCTGATCGTCTGATCCTCCCCAGGAGGCCCCCAAAAGCAGTTAATGTTCTCATTCTGAGCTTGTTCCTCACAAACACCAGTCCATGACTGGGTAACAGAAAACAAACATGGAAAGGAAACAGGACAAGACCCAGCCAGCATGTCCCCACACCCCACATGCATCACACCATCCTGCTGCACCACATCCCTCTGTTCCATGGTGCCACCTACCAAACCATCCAATTACAAGCACCTTCTCCAGAAGACAGCAAAGGAAGAAACCAGAAAGGTAAAGCATGTAAATAGAGGGTAGAATCATAAAACCCATAAATAAAGAAAAATGTGAATTCCCTGCAGTTCTGATTTTCTGTCTTGGTCACCTTTCTGCCATCTGCAAACATCTTCAGAGCAGGATTCAGCAGCTGCGCAAAGGCAGACATCTCCTAAATGCAGTGTGCTCACTTTGCTCAGAGCGAGTGGGAAAAGAGGTTTGCACTCCCAGAAACCCCAGGTAATTGCACTGATTAGTGTAGACTGTAGATCAGTTTAGCAGCCCATAATGTAAAGGAACCTGCTATTGAAATGTAGCAGGCTGGTTTTGAAACAAACGTTCTTGTTCAACAATTGCAGCTGGTGGAGCAGTTCTCATCCCAGCTAAGGGAGATGTCCATTCTGATGGCCAGGATTAAACTGCTGGGTAACTCTACACCTCAGGGATTCATCACCATTAAGCAGGCGCCAACGATTTAGGTAACTCTCAAGTTACACCCACCAGTTAACCTGAGAGCATTACAGATGCAAAACCTGGGGGCTCATATCTGGGGGCTCAGTGTGAGAAGTAGCTAGAGCTACCATAAAATAATGCCTGGGTATTGCTTTTTCATGAAGATTATAGTCTAACTGAGTAAACATCAACCCAGGGAAGCTGTCATGGTTTGACACTGGGCGCAATGCCAGTGCCCCATGAAAATATATTTTTACCAATAACTGCTGTGAGATGTGATCAGGAACAGAGCAGAGCAGGCTCAAACTTAGAAATAGAAGGAAAAAAAAAACTTTATTAATCTACACTAAAGGAAAGAAACACACAGGAAACAGAATGAAAACTCTCCGAAACATTCCTCCTCCTCCCAACTTCCACCCTTCACACAATTAGACAAAACCTTGGATTTCCTGATGAGTTAACAAACTCAAATAATCAATTCTCAGTCCATCAAAGAAGAGAGGAGTCTCTCTTGTAACCCATAGTGTCCTTCCATGTCTGGTGCTCTCACCACCATCGATGGACCGAAACTGCTCCCAGGATTCAAGGATGCTTTGCCAAGTACCACAGGCTCCTTTTCTGGGACAACCGTCCCCCCCATTTTATAACCCCTGGGGCCGAGGGTCTCTTTTTCCCTGAAGAAAGAGGGCAGCACCACACCCTCTTCATCTTCTCTTCTTCACACTTGGCATCACTGCAGCAGGTCACCTTATCTGGCATCCAGCCACTGCATCCACCTAAATGCAGTCTCATGTATTAAAGACAGATTG
>WEIT01029148.1:130226-158845 GCA_013389985.1 Dryoscopus gambensis
AGGACGACACCATCTCCTTGTCTCTCCACCCTTCCATCCTGCAGAAGCTGGCTCAGTTCCATTTCCTTCCACCCTCTCTCTCTCTCCGGGCTCCGGCCTACCTCTCATCCTCAGGCCGCATGGCTTCAGGCCACATGGCTGCCCCTCCCCAGCCAGGCCCAGGCCCAGCTTCAGGCCTCAGGCTGGGCGGGGGAGGACATCTGCTCCCTTCTACAACCGGAACACAAAAGGAAGTTCCTCTGGGATTCTCTCCTTTATCTCCCTATGTTCTCAGAGGTGACAAATCTCTTCAGTGGTCATACCAGGTGTCAATATTCAGTCTGACCACTGATTGGTTTGACTATAACTTCCTTAAAAAACTCACTTCCTTTTCAAACCAGGACAGAAGCCCCACAGCCTGTGTTATGCTAGATATCAGATTAGATAACAACAAACCCATCTCATGGATTTACAGCTGTAAAATGGCTGAATCCTTTCTGCAAGTGACTGGGCAGACTTTTAAACCTCCATGAATCCAAACTGGAGCTGGCTGACCAAGTTGTCCTGTAGATGGTTTATCCTGTGCCATTGGCGAGCAACAAATCTCCTAAATATGCCACTGATATCTACTATCTTACTTTTAAGCTTCTATCTGAAGATGATATAAAGGAGATTCGAACAGTGTCTGTAGATGGGGGTTATACACTATTAGGTTTTTTAGTTGCCTTTATCTGAAGCTCATTCATGTGCAAAATTGTAAGTCAGTACTTCTTCCTTGCTTCTCACATGCAGATTTTTCTTAGCATCAGGAGTTTAAAAAATCATTACAAAATAGGCAGAGAGTGAAATGAAGCATCAATTAATATTTCTGATTTGGGGAAGAAGCTAGATTTTACTAAAAGTGCCTCTTTAAAATGGAGCCACTCTAATCTAAGATGTCCATGGCTTCCTCACTGATTTTTTGCCTTCTTCCTTTAAATAATGGTTCATCATCTGGAAGCAGCTTTACATAAATTGCCCAATGAAACTCAGTATCATAAATGTTAATGTAGTCAGGATCACATGAATTCGTATATTTGCCTCTTTTTCATAATCCCTTTTTAAAATGAACCCCAAATATTCTCAACTGAGTTGAGCAAACCTTTTCAGAGACGAATATTAACAGAATGAGGAGAAAAGAGCAAAAGACAAGAGATCTCAGATAAAAATGTCACCCAAATTTGACATTAGAGAGCTGATGGGAGAATACAAGTGCGCTGCTCCAGATGGCAGAAGCTGCAAAGAAGGAAGAGCATGGCTGTAAGAAGCAATGAAGGGAAGCTAAGGAGAGATGAAGGAGGATGAGAAACAGACACTCCAGGGCATGCATCCAATTCTTCAGGTTACGTAAAATGAGTTTTACCATTTATGCACTTCCCTCCTTTTCTGGGTGATGCACATTGCAGATAGAGTTGGTAGCAGGGCTTGCAATTACCCCCGCCTGACAGTTCTTGTTACAAGCTCCTGCTTTCAGTTGCTGCTAAGTTTGTTAGATGTTACTCATCCAGGCTGAAATGTCTTTTGCCAAGGCTTGGCCTCGGGCTGATTCTTTCCCCTTCCATTTTCTTTTGGGAGGAGGAGAGGGGAAGGCAGTTTCAGTAAAAACCGTCCTGTGGTTTCCAGGGCAAGATTAGGCAACTGTTTATTTGAGCAAGAACTTGAAATTTGGCAAAACAGGGGGGTAGGTCACCCCAATGCCAGAAGACATAGCCAAGTTATAAATGTGTTTTTAAAAAGTCTCAGCTCATGTAGTTTAGCAGAGACTTGTCAGCTTGGCAGATGAATTTTCAGAGGGTTGTGTCAGCACAGGGCACAGTGTGTACCCTGCCAATTTCCTGGCCCTCACAGGACTGTCCTCGGCAGAGCTGGATGATGCCTGCCTCCAGTGCTGCCACAGGCCTTGAGCAGGGCAGGAGCTGCCTCTGGGTGCCCAGGCTGCCACTGCCTTGAGGGGCTTGAGGCTGGAGATGGGTGTGAGCAGGGAAGTGGGGCTGAGGTAGCAAGGTAAGAAGGCACTTGGGTAACAGACCACAGAGAATCAGACTGTGATGACATAAGGAACTGGAAAGAAAACTGCTAATGACCCAGCCTACCAAACAGCCCAGGACCTGAGGTGGCGTGACTGGTGGGACAAGAGGAGCCGGGTGGTCAGGAGGATGGGGAAGGAGAGGAAGACATCTTGCTGATAGCTACCATGTCCTTCTCAGAGCCCAGAGCAGAGCTGAGGTCACCTCCAACAGAAATCTGGAAGTCAACTGGCATGTGTGATTTTTCCTGCTTGCAGGGTCCCCTGCACTGGCTGAAAACCTGTAACTACTTTTCCTTGATTAGGTCTAAAGCTTCAATTCTCCAGCAGAGGGACGGATTAGCACTTCTGCTTGTTGGAGCACCTAAGCTTGGGATCAGGGCAGACATGTCTGCCGTCTGTCATGCACGCTCTCCCCTAATGCTGCCGGGGAGATGAGGAGTGGAAGGTGGTGCAGAGCCAGACTAGCTGTGTGTGTTCCCTTCTTTGCTGCTTGCTGAGGAAAGAAGAGCAGCTGTCCCTAGCCTGGGCTGCACAGAGGTGATCAAAGGCCCTAACGCCAGGTGTTGCTGCCAGCCCTGAAGCCCAGCACAGAGCAGTTGTGGAGGAAGAATTGAAGAAAGGCCAGAAGCAATGGCCATGAACCATATCCTTACTCCTGGGTCCTAATGATCTCTTTCTGCCCCAGCCAAGTCAACAGCCAGTGTTCTTTCACAACCCAGTATTTTCAATAAACATAAAGCTAAACCTCTCTCCCAGTCACGCCAGCATGTCTTCATTCTGCACCTCAGCATCTTCCCAATACCATTTCCACCAGTGGCCATTATCCCTCAGGCCTCAGCTCCAGTATCCTCTGAATATCCCAGCACCCTCCTGGTAACTCAAATCCAGTGACAGCCCTCTGGAGCCCTTTTGGCTCTTGCATTTTATAAACCCTGTTACTCTGTAGCCTCTATGCACTCACACTCCATTCATCCCCACATCACCATGGAGCCTGCTCCAACAACCCCCTCATCCCTGGTGCTGCCCAAGACTCCAAGGCCTAGTTCCCAGTGTCATCCTGAACACCTTCTCCAGCCGCCTCCTCCTCTTCATGCAGGGGAGGTGGACACAGACACCTCACCAGCAAAGCAGAACAACACTTGTCTGACTTTTCTAGATACAGCCCACTGTCCCCAGGGTTGGGGTTCCTGCCAGCTGACTTTGGACACCTGGATTCAATCCAGTGGGTATCAGTTTCCTTTACAGTGATCAATGGAGATAACTGGACACTTTTAGGGTACCACTGACCTACCTGACTTTAGATATTTACTTGAACTGCCCCAAAACCACCATTACCTCTCTAATCACTCTAAGTGGAGACAAGAATTATCTCAGTTTAGATGTGTCCTCTGCTCATAACACAGTCGGGCACAGAAATGCCAGGGCGGTAAGTGTTATTGAAAAGCAGAAATAAGGGAAAGTTCCAGGAATGATTTCTCCACCATTTCCACCCTTGTTCCTAGAACACACCATTCTCGGTTGGGTGTTGTTTAGAATGCATTAAAGTGTTATCGTTTGTTAAGGTCAGTATGTTCCAGTTTGATCAGCTTGACCAGAAAAGTTGGTTGAAAGTTACAGAGGCTGGAGAATGGAGGAGACAACGACATTACGCACTGGAGAACTCCAGGGTGGGCTCATGTGTGGAATTCTCTGAGCAGCTTTCCCTATTGAAAATGATAGCGTAGGGATGGAAAGTATCCAAGAAGGGATGCAACGGCTTGGAGGTTCGGGAACAATTTCACACAAGGACTACTTGAATGAGCTACAGCTTCTCAAGAATAGAGAGGACTAAGAAAAAAAGATGAAATATAAATAGAATAAAGTGAACAGGAAATTACTCCTCACCCTTTCTTCTGTTACAAAAAAATCAGACAACGTCAAATGGAATTAGTAGGGAAGAAGTTCAAGACAAGTAAGATGCAATGATCTTTTCTAAAGAGTCAGTCAGGCAAAGAGCTGTGTGACTCCTTGCCACGTGACGTAGTGAGTACTGAAATGCTCACCATCTGTCAGGAGAGCGTTTAAGGTTCCCACACCGTGCTCACAGTCTGCAGTGTGTGACAGTGCTCCTGTACTCTGGCCTTCAAACAGATGTGTGTGCATCCGTGTCTCCCAGTGCTTCCAGCCTCTCTGCTCTTGGCCACAGCTGGAGAGGGGGTACCTGCCTCTGCAGAGCTTTGCCCTAGGTGTTTCTAGGGGAAAAAAATAGTATTTAAACACAGTTCACAAATATATGGATAAATGTATCTAAGATTTTTGTCAGTTGATCTTAAACAGTTGTTTTCAAAGTTTTACAATAGAAAAACTGAAAATTATTTTTTTGTGTGTATTGAAACAAGAAAATCTGAAGTTACATTGTCTTTCAAAAATTAATCTTAGCTCCAAGCTTCTTTTGCATAGCATAGGCTGGTTGCTCATTCACTGAATATTTTCATTATGTGCTTCTGTAGGGAAGGTAATTTGTAGCCATATTTACTTGAAGACTATATTACAATGAACAAGCATAAATAATGTATGTGAGAAGGCAAGGTAGAATTGCCTGGCAGCCTTCAATCTGTTGTTCCTTTGACTGCTAACTTGGCAATTTATGTAGGACAAGTTATAAACCAAATAATCCTGAGGTAAGGCTTTCATTGCATACACAGTGCTGAATGTATTTATTTTTTAATTCCCTTCAGGTCCCTGAATGGAATGCTGTCAGAATGCCAGAGTTTCAGCCAATGTGATTTTTCATACTGCAAAATCTTCTTTGTTTAGTTTTAAATGGAGCTGTCAAATCTCCAGTGATGACTGGGCCAATGTTATTTTACAAAGATACCAAAAACTATTGAAACTTTTCAAGGTCTCCTGAAAGTTTCTGTGTAAGATAAGGCTGTTGAGGTGCACTGAGTGACATCCAGTCACAGCTTCTCTGGAGGCTGACAGAGGACCTTATAATCTCTTGAGGTTTTTCTCTTTCTGTCTGGTGGTTTAGTAGGGGACATGGTGCCCAGCAAGAGCTGCACGCTCCTTTTGAACACTTTCAGCAATGGTGATGCCACCACTTCCCTGGGCAGCATCAGGTGTTCCAACACCTGACCACCCTTTTGGTGAAGAATTTTTACCTAATGTCCAATCTAAACCTCCCCTGAGGCCATTTCCTCTTGTCCTGTCACTAGGTCGCTGTGCAAAAGCATCACCTGAAACTAAAGGCTCTGCAGGTTCCCCTCCAAGTGCCTCTGCAGCAACCCTGAGTAGGGAAACTCTTGGTGGCATCTCAGCAGCACCCCACTGTCATGGAGGAATGGTATCCTTAATGCACATCACCCACTTTCCAAGGGACTCGCAAAGGCTTTTTCTCCCTTTATAAAGGGGCAGGCGGGGATTTACCTGAGTTGGGAGAGAAGCAAATCTCCTAATGCTCTCCAGCTCATTCCCTCCTTCTTCTTCACATACAAGTGAAGAGGGGGAATGAAGGAGGAAACTGAGCCTGCTTCTGGAGATGAAGCAGCTGAAGATCCAGTTAAAGCTGCCAGAGAGTTTTCTTCTTTATTTACTACTGCAAACCAGAATGCAATTGCCAAGGATTTAGTTAATCTATCATAAAAAAGTCAATTAACCTAGACGGCTGATGCCTTTCTTTGTATCACTACAAGTGACACATCCTTTTGCTGCTTCAACATTGGTGGCATGAAAGTTTTAACAATTAAAAAAAGCTAAAGTAACCATTTTAAATTTGTAAGTATGCGCTGTGAACAACATAAAAATAGCTTAGGATGCTAGAATCATTCCAAACCAAACACAACCTAAAAATAATGAAGTTAAATTTAACAGAAGTCAAATATATTTAAGATCCAGGAAATGTTAAGCTAAAATAACCCCACTTTGCTCTAACTCTAAGAAGTTATTTCAGGATCATAAACACTATTCGGATTTATATTGAGCTAGGATTTGTTTGAGGTTTCATCTATATATTTTCTTCTGTTTGAGATTCTGGCCTTTACAAATGTTCAGCATCAGGAATTCATGAAGCAATTTAGCATTTTGAAATGGACATTCCCAATTGACTATTATGGTTAGAGCATTTTTTTAGGAGGCAAGGGATTGAGGACAAAGGAAATTCTTCAGTTTAAGACATAACCATTTCAAAAGCTAAGCACTGCTCTGCATAAGAGAATTCTGGTTGAATAATGATATTTTTAAAGAAAACCAAGAGACATCTACTGCCATTTACTTCACACTTGGTAAAAACATCATTCAGTCACATAACTAATATAATCTATGATGAGACTCTCTTCTGATTTTCAAAACATCATCAAGCAGATATTCAGGTTGTATATTTGGGGTCCATGCTTATATATTACCTTTTTAAAATGAGTGTGGTTGCTACCAAACACTTCTCCATACACCTGTAAAGCTTCTGAATTAGGTAACACTATGTAGGATATATTTCCTTTCTCTTTTTCTTTTTTTATGTAAGCAGCTGGTGCAAACTCCATCTCTCTAAAAATTCGTTGTCAAGAATTTTCTTCTTTCCTGGGAGATAGTTTTTATTTATCTCAAATTTTCATAAACGTGGGTTGAGGTTGCCATTCTATTTGAGAGAAGAAGGGGAAAGATTACTGCTTCAGATAGGATTGGCTGCATCAATTTCAATTTCCTTTGGGTGGGAAAAAGTAGAAGAATTAGACCAGAAATAAAAATGGGAAGAGCCAGAAAAACAAATTTTAAAAAATCAGTTATTATTTGCAGACTGCTCATTTATTATGAAGGAGAAGAAGGGATGAAGTCCTAGCTTTTTGTGTCTGCCAGTGAAGAACTGAGATTCTCCCAGCTGGTAACACAGCAAAATTCACCCCAGTCTGATGTTTATGAGCTCTCTCTCCCAGACGACCACAAACTAATCTCATAAATGCCACAAAGTACAGAAAGTCAGCATCAGCTGGACAGCAGCAGCCCTCAGGCAATTTCAACAGCACGAGTGTCACAAGGACTGTCTCACCCTCAGCAGTCACTTGGTGGCTTCTCCAAGCCAGTTAAGCCAAATCTCTCAGCACACACTTCCTTTCAGATACTCCTAAACCTATATGGATATCTTAAAAAAATTCCCTTGCTCAGATACAGCACTGCCACAGAAGCCCAGCTTTTTCAGGGGATACCTGTTGTTAGTGAATTTAATGGGTTAATCCCATCATCACAGGATTTTTCATGGATGTGTGGATTTTGGAGGACTTGCTCAGGCAAAGATGCTGGGGCCTGAGTCACCAATTCACTGGTGGGACAGGAGATCCCAGTCTTTTATGTAGAGTCCCCGATGGTTTGGGGGGAACTGTGCTGAGAGGAGCACAGTGCACAGCGGGGGCTGTTGCAGGATCTGACACCCTGGCAGGAACACAGATGGATCAAACCAGATTGGCATTGTAGCATCTGGATCACTTTTCAACTCCTCCCAGATCTTTTAAGGCAAAGGTGGAATTTACCCTGTAAAGGGAAGGTTAAAATCATGGAACTATTCATCAAGCAAAACTGGATTCAGTTGTTGTTGAAGGTCCTGCACACAGCTCTGTGATTTACTGTAGGCTGGAAGCAACGTTTAGAGTTCCCTGTCACGGCTCTTAATTATGTTGTGCAGAGCTCCAAGCTTATTTAAAGTTGTAGCAGACAAGTATGATATGTGTGTTTAGGATCAGGGTGATTCACTCAGCCACATGAAAACCCGTGGCCTGCACTGGCAGGGGGACAGCTCAAGGACAGCTCAAGGTCTGCTGAGAGGGGGCTCTGCTGGTATCAACTGTAGTTATTCCCTTACTTTATTTAAAGCAAAAAAGAAGGAGCAATTTGAAGGTAGTAGATTTAAAAGAATTACTACTATAAATCAGGGCAAAAATCCAGCTAAATGGAGGAATCTGTTTTAGGAGCTGTGCTTCTTATTGCCCCATCAGCTGTGTTTCAATTTTTTTCGCCCAGACAGAAAAATAAGATAGGACCTAAACCAACAATCCTATTATTAACTTGCAATTTATGGCATAGCACAGCTGTCCAAAAGGATGCTGGATTACTGGCTCTGTTTGCTTTTATCTGTCCACATTCTGGCATGAGGCACTTAATTCAGTGTTTCTCAGTTTTTAACTGTGGTTGTGCTTTAATAATTGAACTTCACCCTGGGAATGGGATACATGTCTGACACCTGGCTATCACACCCTCCACTAAAAAAACACAGCAAAGGTGACATAATGGTTTTTTTGGTAAATGATGTAGAGACTCCACATACCTACTGAATGGATGAATCAAGCAATTCACCTTTCATCAAAAACTCTTTAAGATAGCTATAGAGGATTAGTGAACTTCATGGGAAATAACAAATGAATGACAAACGTGCTCTCATTTAAGTCATTGCACTGGTTATGACTGCATCCTTACTGGCACCTTTGCAACCACTTTTGTCAGTCCTGAGACCGACTACAGGTTCCTGTTCCCCTCTCCTGGCCAGACAGAATGGCATTTACCGGTTCAAATCAAACAGTGAATGCAGTTGAGGAACATCCCAGGGAGAATTTTCCAGGGTCTGTACTACCTGTGGTAACACGCTTCTACACCTGTGATTTGACTTGCGAGCATTTTAATATTGCTTTTTATAGAAAAATGTGTGCAGCTTCTAAAACATCACAGAGTTCAGGAACTCTCTGGTACAAATGAAAGATACCAGGCTGGCCAGGGCAGTTTTCTGGTATCCCAGAGTTTCATGGCAGTTGTAAGCATTGCCAAGTCCAACAAGGTGACACTGTTGATGAGCTAGGCTCCCAGAGAGGGCACTTGCACATTCAGGAAATATTTGGGGAGTTCTTAACCCAATATACTTTTTGTGGATGCCTTTCAAGCATGACTTGTTAGCTTGTAATGTGAAAGAAACCTTGAAATGGCTTGATAAAGCAAGTTACCTTCCCAGTGGTAAATTAACGATACCCATGTCACGCATTAATACAGACATGGAAGGGAGGAGGTTTGCCAGAAGTCTGTGCTCTATTACAGTTCAGGGTTTGGCTTGTGATCCTGTGCAGTACCCCTGCCCATCACTCACAGTGACTACTTCACTAGTCAGAACACTCAAATGACTCGGTTTGCTTTGCCTTTCCACACAAAGCAAACCAGAAGAACTTGCTTGTATAAAATGGCTATATTATTAATCTCTTGTTTTCCATATCAGGGAATCAAGAGAATTACTGCATTTTGTAGATCAGGCATCCTGATTGCTGGCATCAGCTGCAGTTAGTATGCTCAGAAAGATGGTGGGTTGTCTTTTGTGCGAGATGGACGTGTGTCGTGCTAAGGAGTTCTCTGCTAACTGGACTCCAGCACTACTTGAAGGGAATAAAGTATTCCCATCCCTCTTTCCAAAAATAGAAAAGGCAGAGACAATACTCCTTAAGCCATTTGCCAAAATGATAAGGGAGATGAGCAAAAACCACTCCCAGCAATACTTTAAGCTCACCAGAATGCTGCTTTACCTATTCCAGCTGACGCTGCTGATCCCAAACTCTTGGAGTCCCATCCCACCTGTGCGGGGCAGCAAGAAACAGCAACATTATCTTGCCTGCATTTTGAAATAAAATCATTTGATGGGAAAAAACCCTAACTTCTGAAGGAAGTGACAGACTCTTTGATGGTATCACCTAAGTCAGCATGCCCAGGCCTGAAACCCCACCTCTCACATGTTGTTCGCTGTACATTTAGGTCACTGAAGTACATCTCCAGGGCGGGGCTGTCTCCTGAAAGCTTCAAGATACATTGCTTCCTGTCTCCCTAATCAGCTGAGCAACGGGGTAAATTTAGAAACAAAAGGCAGCACAGCAGTGCTGGCAAATGGGTTTAGTGCACATTAAAACCTGTTTTGGAGAAGTCAGAACAGGTTGTGCATGTCTGCAACTCAGGCTCTGAGCAAAATAATAAGTGACTTGCATACATTTAACACCTTTCATCCTGAGAGAGCCTGCAGTATTTTACATAATAGGAGTTATCACCTACCCACCCATGAGCAGGCACCTGTGGAAGCCAGGCCAGGCTGCACAGGCCAGATGGGGCACAAGTGTGGTAAAGAGGCAAGTGAAGATGATCATCTCTATTCAAAAACACAGGAGGAATTTAGGTGGGCACATGAAATAGCCAGGTTGGAATTTAGCCAGGAAAACAGTGTATGAAATAGTCCTTGCTTGGCAGTAAGTACAGTGAATTATTTAATGACCCTGAGCCAAACACAGAGCATTTAATCTTAACTTACTGAAATTGCTCCCAAACATGTTTATATTCCAAAAAGTTCTCTTTCAAGTCTTCTGAAGTTTATTTATTCAAGGGCAGAAGTGCGAACAGCAGAAAGTGAGCTACAAGGAAGACCTTCCTCAGTAGGGAAAAAAAGAAAAAAAAGTGTTGTAGAGAAAGTTTTGAGGTGAAGGGGCTGGGAAATATGCCACTCCCTTAAGGGAAATACATACCAGTAAACAAATGATGTGTAAGTCTGCAGGCTATCATTTTTACCATACTGCTCTACACCAGAGAACGTGCAAAAAAGTCTGTTCCATTAGAAAGGACCACACACTTCTTTGGCTGGATTTTTTTCCCCCTCTTACCCAGTTTGATGCTTTTGTTTTTGCCAAGACTGGTATCTGGGCTTAGCTTCAAGCTCATCAGTACTTCTCCCCTAGAGCTGGAGCCAAAAATACATCTTTTCCACAAAGGCTGGATGATTTTCAGGATGATTTTACTTCTCTGCAGGAGGTTTTTCTCCTACTAAGTGGGAGCTGTGCTCAATCTATTGTATCTTGGCCACACTCGAACTTGACTTGATGGGTTAATTCAGAGACAAACTGCACGCATGCAGTACATTTAGTCAGAAGACAGATAGCAATAAAGCACCCCTTTACCACAGTGGAAATATTTTGTCCAGTTTATTAAGGCAGTCCACCTTATTTAAAGCATGCAAATATTTTCAATAGAAGAAAAGAGCAGGCACCAAAGGGCATCTTAACCAGAGAAATAATCAAAGCTGGACAAATAGAACTAGCAAGTTTTCTTGGCTTTAATTTTTTGCATTTTTACACCAGTATGATTGTCCATTTTAAGGAGTTACTAGACAATTTGCAGGGTCAGAACTGCACCGTTCTGAGGTGTTCTGTTCTTGGCTAACAACAAATTGCAGGAACAACAGGGGTTACTAGCTGGTGTAAGGAAAGGGTCCATTGACCTGAAACTCTAGGAACCTGCATTTTCTAACCTAGTCCTTGAGCTCCAGCAGCGGTCCCAGTTCTTTGACTTGGTGCTCAGGAGTGGACCTCAGAAGTCAGCTCCATCTTCCAGTCACCCTGATGATGCCTTATCCTGGGCTTAGAATGAAAAGCCAAACACGGTTAGAGGGGAAAAAAGGGATTTTACCTCAGAGTTTATTAAGGATCCTTAGATCCGGGCAGGAGCACCCCACAAGAATGCCCCCCCTGGACCGAGGCACGGAATGCACGTTGGAAAATGCACACCAGAGAATACACAGAAAAGCCCCCTCGCGATCGTTTGCTTATACAATTATAGACTTTACATATTAGCATATTTATCATAGATTTTCCAATGGGAGGCTCAGGAGGAGCCCCCTCGTAAGGAGTGACTCCCCTCTGCATAGATTTATCTTAGTTTACAGAACATGTTCTGGAGAAGACCTTGGGTCTGGGGCTCACTGACCCCCTAATTACGAAGTTTCTAAGATGTTTGGTCTCTTGGCTTAACAGAACTTTGGGTCTAAGCTAGTTATCGAATTTAGGGAATTACAAGTATGTGGGCTAAAAGCACTGAGGGTACAGAAAAGCTGCATAAAAGCATATATTAAGAGGGAGATGAGAGAAATATATGAAAAAGCAAAAATTATTATGGCATCACTGAGGCACAGGGTGCTGTGCTCCAGGGTCAGCTCCATCCCGTTTCTGAGAGATGCTCATCAAACTTGTTCTTTGAATGCTGCCACAGTGGAGCAGCTACTACAGCCTCCTCAGGCACCCCAACCAAACAGCCAGAAGAGTAAAAGAAGGTTTTCCTAACCTAAGGTTTACCTTACTCCAATGTAACTTCTCACCATTTACTACATGGAGGATAGAGTCATGGTAGCACTTGCCTTTTACTTGAAGATACCTTTCCCCATTTACTCAGCTTTTTTGTAGATAAACGGGCCAGCTACTTTAATTTTCCTCTCTCACATTTTCCTCATCATCACTGCTTGCCTTTGGACCATGTTGAGTGCCTGTCTTTCGTCAAATGCTGTACCCAAAAATCTGACCAGCACTCCAGCTGCTCACCTATATGAACCAGCATAGGATTCCTTTGTGCTTGTTGTATTTGCATTTGTGCATCCCATGAGAGCATATACATTTATCTGCCAGTTAAATAAAAGATAAGTCAATTTTGTGTTGTTCTCCTGAGCCACAAAAGCAATTTTATCTACTGAGCTAGTAGGTTCTAATTTATGATTCCCATAGCTGACTACTTCTTAATACATATGTGTGTATCTGTCTCAACTGGTTTGTCTCCATTTTTTCTCCAAACACTTCGAGACTGTCAGGTCTCGTCTTATGGCACACTCGAAGCCCCTCCGAATTTTGTGTATTTCTAAATACAGTTCACAAGTATATGCAAAGTATTAGTTCATATAAATGCATAAAATGTAAACATCTCATCTGAGATCTGAGCATTTGGATAACATAGTATATCATCCATTTTTACAGATGACACAATGAGGAAAAAAAAAAGAAAAAAGGAAAGCCTAAGATAGTAGCCACTGGAGTTAGTTCTAGAAGCAGTCAGAGCACTGTTTGCCTATTATGGGATATAAAAATCTTCTCTTTGTTTCAGTAGCAGGCTAGGTCCAGTGCAAGCACAGCACAGAGTCCAAAGGGCTGATTGAATATCTAAGGTCACATAATCATAGAATCACTGTGGCTGGAAAAGACCTCCAAGATCACCGAGTCCAGTCTTTGACCGAACACCCCCTTGTCAACTAGACCATGGCACTGAGCACCATGCCCAGTCGTTTCTGGAACACCTAAATGGATAGTACCTCCTCCACTCCCCTGGGGTGCTGAGGGGCCGCTCCATCCCCTCATCCAGATCACTGATAATCAAAGACATTGAACAGGTTTGGTCCCAGTACTGAGCCCTGGGAAATCCCACTTAAGCCTGGCTCCCAGCTGGATGTAACTCCAGTCACCAACCCTCTCTAGGCTCGGCCATCCAGCCAGTTTTTCAGCCAGCCAGCTGTGCACCTGACCTAGCCATGAGCAGCCAGCTTCTCCACAAGAACGCTGTGCAAAAAGGTTCAAAGGCTTTACTGAAGTGCAGGCACACAGCTTCCACAGCCTTTCCCTCATCCACAGGCAGGTCACCTGCTCATAAAAGGAGATCAGGTTGATCAAGCAGGACTTGTCTTTCCTAACTCCATGCTTCCCAGATTTCTGGCTTCAAAGGCACCCCAAGTCTGCTTCCAGTGCCTGGACATCTACTTGTCATCTTATATTCCAGTGCTGCTGTCCTAACAAAGACATACGTAGCAACAAAGTCAGAGCACAGAAATAGTTACACTCAAGTGCAGAGTAAATCCATGTTAATACATTTTAAAACAGTCTAGGCCCACCCATGGAGGCATCTTAAATCTTGAAAACCAAACGAAACCCTAGCAACTATCATGGGATCTTGGGGATGGGGAAGTAATCCAAAAACATCTTAATATCTATTTAAAGAGAATAGCTCAAGCAAGTAGCACAGTATGTGCTATGTGTTAGTGGAACGTGGCACTCCATTGTATTAGGCACCCATTAGGGGTTAATCCTTGCTCTAAGTAAACTCTTTGCTCCATAATGTACCAGTTCCAGCCTCCACAGCCACACACACACATCTCTGTTTGTGACTGTGCAGTTACAGAATGCACACATCAAGGTGCAGAGCAGGGATTATGCATTAAACATGAAGGTAAACATCAGTGTAGGCAAATCTGACCTGCAGCCAACTTCCCTTCGGTCCCAGCGTAAAAGCAAAACATTCTCTCTCACAGGGGGCAGAGACTGGCAACCCTACTTCTCTTTCCCCAGCCCTTTGATTTTGGGTTTTTTGTGTGCAAGGTGCCTTTAAGTCCCCAAAAGTTGACTACTCAAGACTGGTTTCTTGAGAGGCAGCATGATGGAATAACACACGTGTTCATATCCTCTCATTATTCATTCTGGTTTTCTGATTGAAAGGATCCTACATCACACCTAAAACCCTAAATATTTAAAAATAGGCAACAACCATGCAAACTTTGTAACTGGGATGACACTTTTGCTGTTTTTTTTTTCCTTGTGAAGCCTAGAACAAATATAATGCTAATGAGAATATGAGTTGTCTTTAGGCAGGAAATCACTGTTTATACATAGTGTGTCTATGTATAGACACAGACACACAAATGCATGCAGTGGTACTCTATGCCTGTATATATGTATAACGAGACAAGATTTTTCTCCCCTCATATTCATGATCAGTCAATATACTTTTACACTTCAAGGGTCACTCTGGCTTCCCAGAAGCAGCTCAACAAGAAATCTCAATCTAAAAAATAACTAAACACTTAAGGGCTTAGGCACAAAAGTTTTCAGAGAAGGAAGAACTGGTGCACATTAATCTGTCAGTGGTAACTGTGCACTCTTTTCTACCAAATAGAAGGGAATTGAAGTTAACTGGTGAGCAGCACAGGAGGGCTAACTCGAGTCAGTTCACCCTTCCCACTGAGTGTCCACATGCCAGTGGAAACCATCATTTGACATGCACCGATATATGACCTTTCTATAATGCATTTCTGAGTTTAAACTTGTAGCATGTACCTTATACTACATTGCAAAGATTATTTTCATATGGGGTGATGTCACTGAGTAGAAGCACCCTGGAACAGCACAGTTTGAGAATGAATTAATAGGAAGCACTTAATGCTTAACCCTCAAAGCATTTTGCAAATATTTAACATTTCAGTACTCTCAGGACACAAGTACAACCATGCACACAGCTTTCCTGGGAAATGGTAAATGCCTCGCTCGAAGGCACAGCAGGAAGTCAGATGTGCCATTACAAGGTGGGAGCTGTCTTTATCCAGGGCAACGTGTACCCAGGTAGATTGTACCTGACTACATTTTAAAAAACATCTTTATCCCCTTTCAGATGTCACCAGTGCAATCACTTCAATAATGTGGTCATTATTAGATGTTAGTGACATTGAAAATAAAATGCAAGTGAATGTGAAGTGTCAAGACCACCAGATGTCTTCAAAGCGAGACATTTCCAAGAGCAGCTAAGAAACACGGGCCTCATGCAGCAGCAGTAAACGTCTGCTTCCTTCCTATTTTCATGAACCCCGCAGGCTCCATTACTTTCTTTTCAAGATGATGATAAAGCAAAATCCACATATTGTAATAGCAAACTTAACAGTTGTAAAGAACCTGAGCCTTACTACAATCATGGATTTTCATGTAAAACCAGCTTGTTTTCCAAAACATGGCTAGTATATGGATGAGAAGAACTTGGATGCTGATACTACTGTTTGGGTGACAGGTTTTCTAGCATTCTTGCCACTAAGCTGCAAAGAGAAATTTCTATTTCTCAGTGATCTATTGGTGCTTATCACATTCATATTAGATAGAAGAATCTGTATCTACAGAAAGATTACCAGATCCTGAAAGGCTGTTCACAGGAACAAAGACCTTTAAAAGGAGAGTCATGTTTTTAGTGAAAAACAAACATCTGAAAAATAAAGGAAGCCACAGTTTTACACACTGGCAAATACAAATCTAAACCCCAGGGCTTTAAAGCAGTTGCTTCAAACAGCTGTGGGCAGGGATGAAGGGAGTGGCAGGTACAGGCTGCACTGACAGGGGAGCTTTAATCAGTCCAGCAGCTGTCACCTTCTGTAGCACTGACACTTTTCTCAACTACAGCCTGAATCTCTCCTGTATGGCAAGAGTCAGGCTGCTTTTGCCAGCAACTTCTCAGACTACACAGCCACTGATAACCACTTTCAGGCTGAACCCCACTGGCCTAACCAGAAGTTACCTCACAGTTACTGCCATTTGCTGTGAGGTATCACCACCTAAGTCACACCATTTCTTAGCACTGTGGGTTTGGGATTTTGTCATACACAAACATAACCAGTTACCTCGTTTCTACTGTAGACTTTGACAGTCCAGGATTGCAGCTGAACCTCTGAGAGGCCTCTGGGTCACACTTAACAGCGGATGATGGGTATGAAAGGATTATATCATTTGAAAAATCTGAAAAGGGCCCCTTGTCAGTTGAGAGAGCTGAGACAATTGTATTTGCATGCCTAAAAATGAAACTATGAGAGAAAGACTGAATTACTCTGTCAGCTTAAAAAACCCCATCATGGCCAACATCAGGTTAAGTGCTGGGTAGGAGTCCTCCAACAGGCACTGTGGCACTCCCTGCTCCTTCTAGGACAGCTGGCTGCAGAAATCAAAGCAATGGCATAGCAAACTTTGCCAGTCTCAAACAAGAACAGGAATCCACCATTGTTCAAAAAAATTGTGCTTGCCAATAACCGTCCTGTACCAGGAGTTGGGCAGCAGCATGTTTGGAGTCAGACTGTAATTTCCGTATTAGATTACAGACTTCAAACAGCATGGCAGCTGGATTTCAGAAAGGAGGAACTCTGCTCTCTTCTGGGGACAAACAGGACCTAGCATTACAGTCCAGTCTTTAGGTGTTAGGAAATCAAAACTCACAGACGGTAAATACAATAAATAATTTAAAATACACTAGAGCAGGTCAGAATTAACATATATGGGAGGAGGAGAAGGAGCATTTCAGGTGAGGTCGAACGTACCATTTTTATGGAGCTCTGGTTTATTGTTGCAGAACACTTAAGAAAAAGCCTCTCGGGCTGCTCCTGACCCCTCCCTTTAAAAAACAAAAGAGAACAACCACCATCCCCCCATAAAAAACACACTTGCTAATAGACAGGAAAATCCCATAAAATGACTTTGCCTCTTGTGTTCTAATACAAGGCAATTTAATACAGAAAATACGATCATCAGAGTGACCAACTTCATTCCCACATAGAGAAAATAAAACCAGTCTGTGACAGCCTAGATCTGTAGCATTCACTGTTACAACCTCTACATTAAAGATAGGGGAGTATGTCTGGAAAAGTAAAAACTGCGAATTTTCCACAAAATCCATTAGGCAGCTTTGTGAGATGTGTCAGTATTTATACGTTCCTCACTCAACATGCTCCCTCAGCACCTAAAGAAAAACACATTGGCTGTTTTATTTAAGAGGCATTAAGTACTGGATATGGCACTTGGTACAAAGCTCTACCCTCTGTTCTAAAGACAACTTGATTCTTCAATTAGTGTTGGTTTTACCATTTCACGTCAACCAAGATCTCTCATCTTGTACTGACATCTTCCTATTTTGATGACACCTAAATTTAGAGGGTGCAGATAACCCCTGTTAGCAATAAGAAGTGGTGACAAGGGACAGGATGCACACCTTTCCTCCTCAACAGGAACATACACACTCTGGATGCTGATATTATAAATAAAATCAATGGCCCTGGTTTATCTCTGAATGAACCTCCAAAACAGGAGGTGCTACACAGATCATAGCCTGATCTCAAAATAATTATTCTGTTGATGATCCAAGATGAAAAATGCTTTCTTTGGCTGATAACTTGCACTTGTTTCATTGGAAGCATATTATTTCTGGCTTACTGAAATGAATACTTCTTATTTTTAACTAAGTGTTGAAAATATTTCAAAGAGAATTGCCAAGTGAGCCTGTAATACCGGGACCAAATATCCTGTTTTGCAGTAATACAGTCTATTTAGGGCTGCCTCAGAAGGTCACTCATACTTCAACTACTGCAATATGTCACCACCTTATAAATGAGAGTGATATCAGCAAACAAAATTGGTGCCTTATCATTCCCTGGCACTGGCCGTCTACTCTCAGGTGGAAGGTGTGATGTTACATTTAAATTTAAAGGATCTGGGTGACTAAAGCTGGCTATGAACTCAGAAGTACAAGACAAACAGGTAAAACCATCAAGGGCTGTACCCTTAACTAAGTAAACACACAAATGTGCTGAATTCAACAGGGTTGGGCCATTCGGTGCTGAACAGTAACAACTCTGGAACTGCTAAAATGCTAACAGTGTATGACTTTGGCCTTTCCAAATTGCACTGCATTAAAAACCCCCCATCTTTCAGATCTTCTGTTATTTAGGAGGTCAAAATTAATGAAACCTGTCAAGATATTTTAAACTAAAATCTTCAGGCACTTTCAAGGTATGTCATTACATATTTCACAATTCATAAGTCAAAACTTGGAAGTGAAAATAGTGTGTCTTTATTGATAGTCTGCCACAAATTAATGGATAAACTTAAGAGTTAGCCAGAAAATATATCTGCCATCCAAACATGGCAAGTATTATCTGCAAAAAGCAGATGCTTTCTTCTAGTAGATATCCAGATGTTCTGTTACCAGGTCTCACTATAGTGCCATATGCAATTAAAGTATTGTTTTACACAAGCTGCATGATGCTCACCGGAGTCCCTGTCTCTTCACTGCTGCAAGCACACAGAGAGGCAAGCACACTTTAATGTTAAGCCTTTACTGAAGTCACCGGAACTCATTTGTCTCCCAGGTGAGCTTGCACACTGTATTTGTGGGACTGGAGTTTATGACTACAAAAGCAATGACAAGGGGGACAAGAACAGACGCACTACAGTAGGCATTCCAACAATTCAATGCATCTATCTTACTGAAGGAAATCGTATCTTTACATACTATTGAATGTTAAAAACAAACAAAGATGTTTAAGCACAAAGTATATATTTATACCAAATAAAACAACTGAAAAAGTATTACATAAAGAAAAATAATGTAACAGAAAGTACTTAAGTACCTAGCTTACAGTCATGCTCATATCTAAAAATAACATTGTTAAGTAATATATATAATTTTGGACATAATTCTCTAACATACAACATTATTCTGTGATTCTAAATGTGGAGAGTACTTTTTCCATGATACAGAACACAAATTATTTTATACAGGCACACCTGCTAGTTTGTATAAAAAACATGCTTGTAAGTGAAAAGGTCACTGTAGCACTAATTTACCATGTAGGGTTAATCATGTTGAAATTCTCTTCGCCTTTTGCATTGGTGAGCGCCAACACTGAATGGTACAATATTTGATCCATATGATTCACTGACACTGCAACCTATTCCCAAGCAGTAGCCCTGCCTGGGTGTTAACAGTACAGTTCTGTACAGCCCCATCTGTCTGCATATACTGTATTTAAAACTAAAAGCTATTACAATTATTACAATGATTTCTGTTTCAATATATACATCAGTATAAAATACTACCCAAAACACTTTTGCATTTCAAACAATTTTAACCACTTCATCAAACAATGCATTTGCAGAATTAAAAAAAAATCCAAATTAATATTGATTGCCAACAGTACAGCATCTCTATGGTATGTTTCCTAATAAATGAGAGAACGGAAATGTCTTAATTAAAATAAGTATCACAAAACATAATTAATGTTAGAGCAGTTCAAGGATTCCCAGTTCGTCAGTATCTACCCTAAGCAGTGCTACCCAAATACAGTATAAGCCATTTAGTGTTTCTACAATGAGAATAAAACATTCAAATATTAAAGCTGTGACAAACACACAAAAGCAAGGAAAGATAATTTGTTCTGTACTCATTTCTGTTGTAGCAAGGTACAGCACGTCAGGAGTTTGCACTCAGTGCATAATATCGGGCTGCGTGCATGGACTGGGGAAGGAGATGCTGGAGAGCAGCGCTGCAGAAAGGGCCCTGGGGGTCCTGGTCAGTGGGGAATTGAACCCGAGTCAGCAGTGCCCTGGCAGCCAGGAGGGCCAAGCGTGTCCTGGGGGCATCAGGCACAGCATCGCCAGCCGGGCAAGGGAGGGGATTGTCCCGCTCTGCTCTGCACTGGGGCGGCCTCACCTCCAGTGCTGGGGGCAGTTCTGGGTGCCACAATATGAGAGGGATATTAAGCTATCGGAGGGTGTCCAAAGGAGGGCTATGAAGGTGGCTCCTTTGGGGGAAGACACTCCTCATGACTGAGGTCTGTTCAGTCTGGAGAAGAGGAGACTCAAGAGAGACCCCTTTGCAGTCTGCAGCTTCTTCACAAGAGGAAGAGGAGGGACAGGTAAGATCTCTTCCTCTTGAGACCAGTGACAGGACCCGAGGGAATGGCCTGAAACTGCGTTAGGGGAGATTTAGGTTGGATATCAGGAAGAGGTTCTTCACCCAGAGGGTGGCTGGGCAGTGGACGAGGCTCCCCAGGGCAGTGGTCACAGCACTTAGCCTGACAGAGCTCAAGAAGTGTTTGGACAACACCCTCAGGCACATGGTGTGAAGCTTGGGGTGTCCTGTGCAGGGCCAGGAGTTGGACTTGATGATCCTGATGGGTCCCTTCCAATTCAGCTTATTCTGAGATTCTCTGTGTGCTATGATACCTGGATACAACTGTGGAACACAACTGAAATAGAATCAACACTGAATTTCCTTGCTGTTGTGGTTTTATGTCAGATCATTCAAGTTACGAAAACTTAGTGTCTTTTTCTTTTCCTGAAGGGAAGGAGAGAGAGGAATTAATGATGAAATTGCAAAAATACTACTAAAATCCCTATCTTGGACACAATACACTGCTTTAGGAGCTACTGTGTCATTGCACAATATAAGTGGCCTATTAATCGCTGAATTATTGGTGTAGCAGGATATATATCATTGTGAATGTGTTTTAAAAATTAGTATTTTAAAACTTGCCTGTATCCCAGAACAAGCCACAAAATTTTGTGTTTTTCAAACACTAATATGTTTATGTAAAGTATTAAATGTACATTTATAGTGGCACATTTCAAATCTCTGCCTCTACCGCTTCAGTTTTTAAAATGGGATTTGCTTAAGAGTTTTCATTCTTTCCATCATCCTAAAACAGAATTATTTCTGAAGCATAAAAAAATCCAAATGGCAGTAGTATTATGATGGGGTTTTTTGTTTGTTTTGCTGATTTTTTCCTAGCTTAAAAAATAATCAATGTCTTTAAAAAAATGCAAAATAGTAAAACCCAAAAAATCTCTCCTCAGGAGAACCTGCTGAGAGGTTTTTTCCAAAACTAAGTTTCACGCTTACAGTATCTTTATAGTCATGTTATACACCCTTGAAAATAAAGGCTCAATGTTGAGAATGGTGACAGGCCCTTAATTATAGAGGTGTTAATTGGTGACACTATTTTTCATCAGAAAAAAAACACAAAAGCCCCACAAAAATTCATAGCTTATATTGAAAGTTTGATTCATGCTCGCTTTGTTTATTTAAAAATACTCTTTGGAAACTTGTGTCAACTCCTGCAGACAACTTAGTGATACGTCTTTTCCTGTTAAAATAAAAATAATTCATATTCACCTCTACCCCACGCTAAGCTCTACTACTAATATACACTCCATTACCTGCTCATGTCACCATCTAACACGTATCTTTACATTCTTCTACATATAGTGTCCAGGGCTTATTTTTCACCAAACAGAACTTGGTAACTATTACACTTAGAAGTTTTTATTGAGGAGTTTTTTGGTGTTCTAGCCTTTTCATTGCAATGCATAGTGATATTAATAGTTCAGAATTTTTGTGTGTGATAACATATGAGAAATTTTTCATAAATTTTTGTTTCCCATTAAGAATTTTAAAATCTGAACTCACTTAGAGACCAAAACTGAAAACCAGAAGAGGGATTAGATGCAATTTTAAAATGGTTCTGCTACTTTAAAATGCATTTAAAATCTGTACACATGACACAGGATTCTAACTTTTACATTGCTGTAATCAGATTCTACTTCAAAGTCTTGCAAATACACATGAAAAATAAGCCACTGGTCATGAAATCTAATGATTACATTCAAAGCTAGCCTTTTAAAAAAATTAAAAAGTTACAGGCAAAACATACTGGTTTATGTACTCACTAGCTTATCAGGCTACAATAGGCATGGTTTAAGTATAAAAAAAAGCAGACAATTCAGATTTAAATAAGACTGTGTGAAATCAGAAAAAACCCTTAGATTTCACTATTAAAAAAAACCCCAGAACACCTATAATTACTTCCCATCCTACAGCTACAGTTAAACCAACTAACAAAAATAATCAAAGTATTTTTGACAAATGGAAGTTAGGCTAGAGCATGTGGCAACAATCAAAGTTCATATATGTTTTTATGTATAATGACTCATGATTTACTATAACATAAAATATGAACAAGAGCACTTTGTGTCTAATGCAAGAGCTACTAGTAAGAACACTTAATGCCAAACAGTCTTCAGCCCTCCTTTACATTGTATCTCCAAATCAGTATTGACTTCTTTTGACCAGATACATCATTTTTGGCTTGTCATCCCAGTATGTCATGTTTTACCACTTGCCACAGGCAGCAGGAGACAACTAGCTGAGCAAACTACAAGCAGTGACATGCAGAAATTAACTCTCAAATCAGAGTACTTAGATAAAATGATATGCAAGCGCACACTAGGACAAAAGGAATGGCATTCGTCATCCAAAATAGGCTCATCATCCCTCCCCACCCCCCTTGAACAGTAGTTGCAACAGCAATAGAAAAAGATCAAGAAGATGTCTGTTCTTCAGAGTCAACTGTGGAAAAAAGTCAGCAATATATAACAGCAGCGATGGACAAGGAAGAGCAAACCCAAAGAATCTTGTTGAATATTTGTTCATTTACTTTTTCTGAACACAAGCCAAAGTGCACCACACTGGCTTGTTCTGAACTTCAGATACAGATGTCCTAATCTCCTTAGATCCTTCACAGATTTAGAATTCAGTCTCCCTGAGGCCCCTATAACCAAGTAAGAAAACTCTCTTTATCTAGCTTGGTGGCTGCCAAGACAGATTCCATGTCATTAAGGATGTCAGAGCTCAAAGCCTCTTGCAGACTTGGCATCAGTTCTTCTCCTTCTATATTCATCCCATCTCCTTCCAGTGTCCCAAGGTCCACATTTGTCCCTGGAATGGCTTCAAGGTAGTCTGGGAAACGGTTCTGATGGGATGGTATGTTACTTTGGCCGATACTGTCACCTAGTTGTAACACAAAGATGGATATTAAGTATACTGCAAGTACCAAACCGACAATTTATCAGGACAACTGGTAAAGGTTAATCATGTACCTCTTGCATCATACAAGCAGCATGACTCATAGAAATCCATCACAAACCCCAAAGACAACTTGACTGCGTACAGATGTGCAAAGAACATGCCTTTGTTTCAAACTTTCACCTACTGACCCAAATCTTACAGATCTTCAGTGTCATTTAACATAATTTAATTTTTACATTTGAAGAAAAAAGACAACACTGAGTCAAATACAGTTTTGAAGTAGTATTAACAACACTGGATGAGGTACTATTCTTAGCTCTGTACAACATTACTTCAAAAAGTAAACACACTCAAATTCCTTGTAAAAACAGGAGTGGTACTACTTATGAGCAATTTCCCCATCCTCCCAATACAGATGATTACAAATATATTCTTTCACAAATCTAACCATAATGTTTCTATTACAGAAGTAGGGGAAATAGAAGAAGGTAGAAAAACAATGCAAAAAGTATCACAGCTTTTCAGAGTTACTTGTTTTCACTGCAAAGGGATACAAGTGTAATTTGGAAAACATGCATTGAAAATGTACACAAAACCAGACCTGTATCCATCTCATCAACACTGTTCAGGAAGTCATCTGGGGTTCTGGGTACACTGTAACTGCTCATGCTAAGTCCACTATCTGTGCTTTCATCTCTGGAGTGATATGTTCCACTGTAACAGAACAAAAGGAGGGAAAAAAATGAGGGTAGAGCACTGAAGAAAATGAAATAAGATGCTTGTTTTGAACTAATTTATGGGCTTTGAAAACATTGCTACCATGAGAAATCCTCAATTCTAATAAAAACCTGAAGCGTTTGTTTGCGTGAGACACCTGGGTTTTATTTTATGCAGACCTTTGCCAATTAAAACCATATTATTTAGATTCAATTTAGCTTGATGAGAACATACTTAAGCAGCTTTAAGAAACTGCCTACTTATGTTGTACATAATTTTAATCTTTTCACACCCACCAGAAGCTAAAACCTTTCAAAGCATATCAGATAGTCCATAATGATTATAAAAATAATAATAATTATGGTGCACCCTTTTATGCTTCCATAAGGAAAAAAAAAATACTTGTAACTAATGTTCCCATGTTTAATCAACCACTGAAGTTATATTTAGATCACTGCTGTTATAAATAGTTGGAACTCCTTTAGCAATTCTTCAATTGCTTCCCACTGCTCCATTACTACTTGTTCAGTCACACATGTCAAGGCAAGAGAGCACCCTAATATAAATCAAATACTGGTACAGAAGCCATCCTATAAACAAACTCTGCTCAGAAAGATCTTGCTGACAGAACAGTTAACCAAACTGATGGCATGGGGCCTTACATGACTTCATTTTCTTAGTGCCATCTCACTGCCAGAGAGAGCAGCAAGCAAGACCAAGAGAGCCTCAGTGGAAAATGTGGGATGGGGCAGGGAAGCAGGCCAGTGTGCTGAGTTTATATAGCAAGGTTTTGCTAGCAGGGGTCTGCGGGGATGACTGTATGACACAGCATGAGGAGCTGACCCCACATCAGCCAGCTGGTTCCAGCCGTCCCCAAAGTGGTCTAGCAGCCCAAAGCTGAGCCCATCAGTGACAGTGGTGGTACCTTTGTCATAACATGTTTAAGAGGAGGGGAAAAATGCTGAACAGCAGATGGGAGAGAGGAGTGAGAATATGTGGGAGGGACAGCCCTGCAGACCTGAAGGTAAGTGCAAGAGGGGGGGGCAGGAAGTGCTCCAGGCACCAGAGCTGAGATTCCCCTGCAGCCCCTGGTGCAGCCCAGGGTGAGGCAGCTGTGCCCCTGCAGCCCCCGGAGATTCAAGGGGGAGCAGAGATTATTCACCTGCAGCCCGAGGAGGATCCATGCCAGAGCAGGGGGATGCCTGAAGGAGGCTGTGACCCCGGGGAAGGCTTGTGCTGGAGCAGGCTGACAGCATCTGTGGCCCCATGGAGAGAGGAGCCCATGCTGGAGCAGCTCTGCTGGCAGAAGCTGTGGCCTGCATAAGCAGCTCTTGAAGCCCACCGTTACTCCTTCCCCTCTGCATCTCCTAATAGTCAGTCTTCACAAAGTATTTTCAAAACCTGTATTTCTTCAGGTTATGGTAGCATTCACTGAGAATCCTTACTGATTTTCCATCCTACATCCTAAATGAACATCAACTTGATTTACTATTCAAATCAGCATTTGAAGACATACTGATCCTCCTCATGATGTACTTGTGAAGTATATAGTACATGCCTTTTTGTCAAGTATGAAGAACCAAAAAAATTATGAACAGCTATTCAACATTGCATACCAGTAGAATGCCATCAGCCATGTATATAAATATATAAACATATATATATATTTGATTCCATAAGGACATCTTTGCCATACAAGAAAGGAACCTAACATTTCTTTATAGATTAATCATGAAGATTTCTCTTTTTTTAGATTGATTTAAAAATAGAATCACCACACATTCAGTACAATCCTAATAATTAAACTATTTAAAACTTCTGTGAACAAAAATGCTGGTTTACTTTGTGGAACAAAATACTAAAAACAGAACTGAGACTATGCTGAACTAATCACTCCAGTGGAGAAGGCTATTTGGCTGTTGCTTTCATACTTGGAATGTCCAGCACTTCTCTTCAAATCACTCCTTAATACACATTTCCTCTTTCTTCAACAAGGATTTGTTCATTTAGTAGTCACACCACCCAAAATTACTACATGCAACTAAACAGCATTACCCAAAACAGAGTGGATTCTTCTTCAACTAATAATTGTTAAAATATGTGTATACAAAAGAAGACATACCAATTTAGGAGTTAAACAGAGAACTACCATTACTACCAATATATATCTAACCGACAAAAATATATAAACAAGTGTGGCAAATCAAAAGGTGAAATAATCTAATGAAGTCTGCACTGGTGAATATTCCTTTCAAAAAATCAAATATACCATAATGACAGTAAGTACTGAAGAGAGCAGGCAGATTTGACTATGCATTTTAAACCACTACTAAGTATTTTCTCAAATTGCTCCAATGTAGTGATTTTCTGAGATTTTTTAAATGTTTCTATGATATAGGCAGCAGAAAATATCAAACACTAAACTTTGAATATATAACTTTGGGGCGTAAATTTAGCTCTGTCTCACCAGAAACTTTATATACACTCTATAAAGATAGAAAGGAGCATTTCTGCAAGTCTGAACTTTAACATAAGGAGTACCAACAAGACCAACAAAACTACTGGACTGCTTTCTGAGACAGCAATGCATATTCACAAATGTCCTTTCTTAATAATCCCTCTCCCATACCCATATGACAGAATTAAGTGTGGTGCTGCACATACAACACCCTAGAAGGAGACAAATGTTCATACCAAAATGCAAATGAAGATAACCTGAACTGAAGTCAAATTCAGATTTTCAATATTTTGCACGGTGTACAGGCTACGTTTAAAAAGGCCGCAGTGAAACATATATGCAACTAGGCAAGCATAGAACTACAAAACATAAATTTGCCCTTTCTAGCTTTTCCCCCTGTTTCTAGTTAATGGGAAAGATCCATCACTTTATGTGGGTAGACTCACAATGGATAAACTGCAGCAATCCACTGCTGTGGCCATTTAAAACCTAAAGATGCATTTCCTTAGATCAGAAGACAGGCTTTGAAGATGTGAGGACCTGTATGATGTATGAGGGCAACAGCCTTTCAGAAGTCCAAGCTAGTATGTTACTATACCACATCAATACCATCATCTACCTACAGAGGCTTCCCATAGGAGAGCAAGTCAGGTTTAAATTGTCTTGTCTGTTTTATTTCTTAGCACAAGGCCAGCACAGTCGAGGCTCACATAAGAACATCCTACAGGATGAATTCCATCTAGGATAATCCCTCCAACAAAAAATCAAGTTTTCTAATCATAATTGTGTAGGAGATAAATCTACCCAAAGGGATTACCCAAAATACAGATATCACTTATCTCAAGCTGCAGCAGTTTCTCCAAAATTGTCATGTTTGGTATGAAGCATTTGCAAGCTGTAATTTGAGCAGTATTTCCAACAAAGTAAACACTTCAAGTCAGAAGGATTTAGGAAAAGTCTAATGAAAGACTAGTCTATACTGTAAGATTCTAAATCTTGAATGAAAATACCCACTTCAAAATAATACAGCATTTAAAATGAAACATGCCACTATTTGTAGACCTAACATTAGCAGAGTAAAAATACTGCTAAATACCTGAAGTAGAGGGGAGGGGTGAATGGAGAAACCTTAAAATGAACCTAAAGCTGTAATCCTAAATGTGCCTCACAGTTCATTTGATCTCACAGCGAGCTATTCACAAATTCTTTGAGTCAGTAATTTGAAATGACTGTTAGTCAACAGATTATGCAGAGGCAAACATGTTATGACTTTGAATAAAAATCTTCCTACAAGTCTGAACAGACTACTTCCTCCCACAGGAGACAGCTTTTAATCTTCAACTTTTACTAGACTTGCCATTTAAGGAAAGATTCATTTACAGCTGTGGCTCTTGGCACAGACAGATGTTCAAAATAAACTATTACATGTACCAAACAGAATTTTAAATCAAATTTCTTTCCTCTAGTAGCTACTCCTACAAACCTGTTAAGAAAGGGATCAGAACTATTTGTAGTCATTGTTCTCAGTTCCTGAGACATTCCAGGAGATGACACGGGGTTTTGAGATCCACCGTCTTGTTCCATTGTTGGAAGCTGGCTACGGAGAGCCAATTCCTAGAGCAGCAGGAGAGGGAGAAAGAGAGATCATGTTAGGCATTTGAATGCACTTTTTGGATACATAAACACACGACATTAGAGATAACTGATGCTTTCACTGCTTCCAGTTACAAGAGTTAAATGAAATTAAACTAAAGTTTCTGAGGACAAAGCAAGAATCTGTACTGGCTTCAATGAAAATGCAAGTTCCAGCAGCCATGCCCGACATTACAGAGACTGCACTGTAAATGTATTTATGAATATAAACATCTGTATGTTTACACAAATATTTTCTAGTTCACTGCAGTATCTTTCTGCTAAGTCTATACTTAAACCAAAACAAGAATTGTTAATACTATCTGACCCCTAAGATAACCTGTTTAGCTCTGCTAAACAGCATTTTATCCCGATTTCTTTCAAATTCTGATTTAGTTCCTGGCTTCCTTTGTACCTTTCTTGTTTCAGTCAGCAAACTTTCAAATCTTTCCCTAAAAGTTCCCATTCACTCCTCCTGTTAGAGGTATGCATTTGAAATTCCTGACCAATCAAATCAGTGATTAGTTCCATTAGTAA
>WEIT01029149.1:1051-47675 GCA_013389985.1 Dryoscopus gambensis
CTGGAGTGGCAGCTGTGGCTCCGTTGGAGCAGAGGTGATCCTGTAGAAGGGTCCGGTGGTGACAGGATGGGTCCAGTCTTCCTCGGGGAACCCAGTGGAAAAACCAGCTGCTCTGGTGTTCTGAGCTGCAGGTTTTATGCAGGTAGAGAGGCTTTGGCTCCTCCCACTGAGTGGAGCATCTCCCAGTGGGGTGATGTGATGTTATCGGTCACAAGGGGAGCCTTAAATGGCTCATTCCCAGGTGATATCCCCTTGGAGGAGGATGGGTGGAGGACGAGATAAGGAAGCACTGCCCCATCTGGTTTTAACGAGTGACCCATTAACAGAAGGCACCCGCCCTCCTTCCCCTGGAGTTACAGGAGATAAAAAAAATCTTCCAACCGGTTTCAACAGATGAAAATAGAATTACACATTTTTTGTTACATATTGCGACCCAAGACAGTGGGTTTGGCGCATTTGGGACTGTGCCAAACTCCCAAGTCTCGGGCTGCTGCAGAGTTTGGAAGGCGCCAGCAGGGGCTGGAGGCTGGGAAAGGCTCCGGGACGTGCTGGGTTCTGGCAGAGGTAAAAAAAGTGGGATAACACACATGGGAAGGGTAGACTAGCAAAGAGACAGCACCTGTGGGATACAGCACCTGTGGGAGACAACACCTCCCTTTGCCTGGAAAATTAAGATGTTCTATGGCTCCATAATGCAATTTCAGCTCTTTCTGTGAGATATTCTTGGAGAAATATTAAAACTGCCTCATGCCTGAAAAAGAAAGTGATTTAAAATCCAAAAGAACGGACAGAAGTTGCCTCCTTTCATCCCCAGAGACTCGGGCTGGGCTTTCAGCAACACATCCAACGCTGGCAGACGGCCCACACACCGCTCCCCACAAACACTTGTTCCCAGCCAGGAATAAAGATTCGCAGAGTGCCAAAGAAATCACATTTCAACTTCCCCGAGCACACCCCAGATGAGCAGACCCGAGGACTGGGCAGGCCTCCTTCAGCAGACAGCTGCACGAGGCCCCCCCAGTGCAGGAGCACGGGGAACATCAATAAACGGGGCTGCTCAGCACGGCCCCGTGGCAGCTCACGCGCTGCCGGCGTCAATAACAAAGATTTCCTCTAATAGGGTTGGGGTAGGGCAGGAGCACAGAGCCAGAGCCAGCTCAGAGCAGAGCATTCACACCGACAGAGCACCTCAAGCAGCTCTAAAGTAACAAAACGACGCAGAACGGCTGTGTTTTCGCACATGGAGCACAAGGAACCCAAAAATATTAATTCAGAGATGATAAAACCGCTGATTATTGCTATTTTCTGGGTGTGCTTGACTCATTCTCTCAGAGCAACACCGCTTCTCTTTACCATCCCTATGGCCACGTGCACCCGTGCCCAGAAATCCATATTTATGAACTTTCTTTCAGCAGACCAAAGTTGTTGCTCTGCCTCGCCAGTAACCAGGGTACAAAGACTGAAATAGGATTTTGCCAAGGCACAGCAGTTCTGGCTCACTGCCCTTTGCTGGTTTTCAGCTGGATGTCACTTCAGATTACCAGCTTCTGCCCAAAGTGCAACGCAAGCCCAACAGACCAATTTCTGTACTTTTCTCATAATTCTCCGTGCGCTGACGCCGTGTAAATAAGACGGGTGATGTTCTAATATATTTAAGGTGACACAGATCAGAAAAAAATAATCTTTCTTCTTCACCAGCAATCAAATCACATCCTGAGCCGCAATAAACCTTTAGGGTAAATACTTGAAGACTGAAGGATGAGTTAAGTGCGTAAAATATGGTTAAGTAATGAGTAAATAGGTGCATAAACTGCATAGAAATGTTTGATGAATGAGCTGAAGTCGGGAAAAATGATGTAGGGTAACATAAGGGAGCACAGCTTAAAGGGAAATATCCCCTAGCGGTGGCATATTAGATTGTGAAGTTAGATTATAATATCAGATTATATTGTATATATCTCTCAAAGGGAGAAATAAAAGCATTATCATTTAGAGAAGTTAAGAAATGGCTGGAGAAAACACCCCAAAAGCTCAAATATGCAGCAAATACCCCAGGATCTGAGGGGACAATCTGGAAAATAAATGGTGGCAGAGTCCTGTCTCCATTTTCACAGTTTTCCTGCCACGGAGACCAAGGAGATGGTACAAATAGGTGGCACATCTACATTTAAAAGATTTAATTTATATAATAATCTATATATTCAAATTGTATAAATAACTGTGTGCAGAGGAGAGGCTCCTCAAGCCAAGCCTGCTGAGATTCCAAGTACACCAGACCTCATTCTCCTCACAGGAGCAAGAATATTTCGGGGCTAATTTGCATTTCCTAGCCAGGGGCATCATTTGCAGGTGACTGAACAATCAATTAAAACAGCTCGAGTCGGTTTTTCTGTACACATTTTTTTTCACAGAACCAGGTCACTGCTGCTCATTCACATGGTTTGGGGCATTTTAGGCATTAATAACACCAAGTTCTCCTCAATTTCTGGGGCTGTCGTATGGATTTGCATTTTCTTTTCCCCAAGCTGAGCCCACCCCTTCCACCACCCCCGGCCATTGATCAGCCTGAGCAGGGTTATGAATCTGTGCTGCTGCAACTGCTCGTAACTTTACTAATTAAAATTTATAAATCCAGCGCAGAATTTTTAATTTTTTGTGACCAGAAAGCCATCACAGAAAGCACCAGAGGTGACTCCACAGCCTTGACTTGGGACAAAGTAAAAACCAGGTCTTTGAGGGTGGGAAAAAGCTGGAATGGGTTGCCCAGACAGGGCAGGGGTGCCCCTGATGCCTGGAAATATTCAAGGCTGGGCTGGACGGGGCTTGGAGCAGCCTGGGGTGGTGGAAGGTGTCCCTGCCCAGGGCAGGGTATGGAATGGGATGGGCTTTAATATTCCTTTCCAACCCAAACCATTCCAGGATTCTGAGGCAGCAGAACAGAATGGATTTGGGAGTCTGAATGGATTTTGGGATTACCCTGTTTACCTTGCCCCGGTTCAAAAGCAGTCAGCTCTCGGTCCACATGTTTTTTTATAAATTTTTTTACAATTTCTCTCCGTTTTACGTTTTGATCAAGTCCAGCCTCGTTCCAGGAACATTGTCAGCCTTCAGAATTTTGTAATGCAGATGCTCTGCTTTATTGATTTGAATTTAGTAAGTAAAGCCTTGTCCTTGCATTTACAAAATATAAACATTTAAAGCCTCGTGATTTAATTGTGTCATCTATTGCTCTAGTACAGCAATAAAGGCAATCATTGGCCACTCAGATATGTAAGGACATGTCTAAAACTACTCCTTTTACAGTTCATGAGGGAAAAAAAGCTGGAATCGAGAACATTTTTGCAAATCAAACATCTCAGTTAAAAATGTCATTTTGTATCAACTGGTACATTTTATTCTGGATCTGACAAGTTTAAGTAAGATTTGTATGTCTGTTGAGTCATGTTTGAAACCCAAATCAATTTGGAAGCAGCAAAAAAATCCAATTGCTGTCCTTTGCAGAATGTCAGAGTATCACCCTTCTGCAACCGTGCTGCCAAAGGAAATAAAGGAGAAAAGGTAAAGAAATGGAAATTGCGAACGGTCCACAGATTATTTTTTTTTTAACATGCCAGGGTAAGTGGGAATGGCTTCAAACTGAAAGAGAGCAGGTTTAGGTGGGATACTGGGGAGGAATTGTTCCCTCTGAGGGACTGGCACAAGGTGCCCATCCCCAGGAGAGTCCAAGGCCAGGCTGGACGGGGCTTGGAGCACCCTGGGGTGGTGGAAGGTGCCCCTGCCCGTGGCAGGGGGTTGGAATGAGACCTTTCATCTCCCTACCAACCCAAACCATTCCACTATCCCATGATTTGAATTTAGAAATAAAAAGAGGGACTATTTGATGTGTTTCTCCAGTGTCCATTGGGTCATATAGATTATATATAGACTTATAAAGATCCCAAGTGCTGCTGCTTCCCTGTGTGTCGTGAAGTCGCCTCGGGTGCCAGCTCAAAGCAAGCCTCACTCCTCCACATTTTGTGGGCTCTGAGCACCGCGTGGAGCTCCACAGACTGAGAACAAGCAGTGCCCTGAGGTGTCCCAGGCAGCTCCACCTCAGCCTTGCCCGGGCTGCAGGAGGAAGGAGGGAGGAAATCTTCGGGGCTGAAGTTGCTATAATTAATTTTCTCCGCGTGCACTTTACCCACACAATCAATTTGTCATCGAAGGAAATAATTTACTCTCCTCTCCGCAGAGTTCTGAGCAGCCAAGTAAAAGGCCGGGGGTACTGCAGAGTGTGCAATCCTGACGAGAAGGCACAAAACTCAGCGCTGCTGCAAACCCTCCCCTCGCTCCCAGCCCTTTCTTCCAGCTGGGCCCAAAAAGAACTTTCCATCAAAGCCAGGAGAAAACTATACACAATTTGAAACCTTGATCTGACCTCTTGTTTCCAAAGGGTTGTGGCTTAAACCTCTGGGTCCTTCCAGCTCCCTTTGTTCCCGTCAGAAGTTCCCTTTCAGGCGGCCTCCGCCGCTCCGGCCGCGCTCTCGCGGCAGCTCCCGCCTGCTCTGCTGGGACACCAGCGGCTCCCTGACCTTCCCTTCAAACAAAACCACACAAAAGGGAAAGGATGAAACCAACTCAAGCAAGAGAAAGAGTCGGAGCAGGCAGCGAGCGTTTCGGAGTTCCAGCAGGACTCCCTCACTCCCGGTGTTTTAACCCTCTCCCTGCAGCACGAGGCAGAGGTGCTGTCCTTGCTGTGCCTTCGAATAGATTTCATACCCTGAGGTGGATAAACCCAGGCAAAACCATCCTGGAACAAAGAGAAAAGCAACCAAAATCCCACACTGGGCTCTGTCGAGAGCGGCTTCGCAAAGTTTGGGTCTCTAAATGAGGAGGGAACTGACCCCAGGAAGGAAGATTGCTACGAGGGCTGCTGGGAAAATAAATCAGGAGGAACATTTTCATACCTATTCAGCTTTATCGCATCTGCCAGGTGACAAATTTTTGAGCTGTTCTTTAAAAGACAAAGCTTGGGAAAAAGTACAAAATATAAATATCGACTGTGATATAAAAACTGAGATTATTTTTAACACAGAAGCATCTCAGAAAATACAGGGGAAATAAAAGTGTTATGAATAAAACTCGTAATAATAATCTTTAAGCATAATAGGAGGGTTAGTGAGTCGTTGTGGGGATAGAGACATTGGAGTGCCTCCTAAAATGAATCCATTTTAAGGGCACAGGCTTCTGGAGATGTTTAGAAATCACATTTTGCATCTCACTCCTTGATAATGTTCAAATCTGAGCATAATAACCCAGCTCCCAGCGCTGTGTTCTCCCTGCTGCTGCCTTTTCATTTTACAGCCCCAGTTAAGCACCGTTCCTTGGAGCTGAATGGAGCTTGATGTCTCCTCTGCAGAGATTATTTTCACAGCAATAATCCAAGTTTTTCATTTGCAAGATCAGCCCATTGCTGATGAGGGAATATAACCAAAAAAAATAGCATCTGGTAGGGGCATTTTGGTTTTCCATCCATTTGTTTGCTTTTAATTGCTCAGACATTTGTCAGGAGAGAAGATGGCTGAGGGGGAACAGGTCTTCCCTGTCGTGTAGGGGTTTTGAATGGGGTCACTTTGAGTTCTGCAATTTTCTCCCCCCATCCTTTGAATCATCTCAGCCATAATTTGATATCCAGGGTCACTCTGCTTTATTTTTACCTCATGTGACTTGAACTGGGGGTACTACACAGCAAGTTGGGGTTGAATACTGCCAGAAGAACAAACATTGGCATCATGAGGAGCCCCAGGAAGGGTGAAAGGTCCTTTTAAACCAACAGCAGTTTTGTTGTGAACTAATATTAGGACTTAAAACTAAATCTTGTCCTTTTAGGGCTTTTATTGAAAAGTAGGAGACCATGCAGAGAGAAAACGAGCTTAAGATCAACCAAATGAATTTATAGGAAAGAGAAGTTACTGAGGTTGTGGAGCGTGTAAACATTGAATGAAAGTTTTCCAACCTCCTTGAGTGCTGACCTTGGCAATTCCACGGAACCATCTGCTCCTGGAATCTGTGTAATCTCGGGATCAGGGAATATGAATTTCCTAAGGGCTGGGTTCTCGGGGGAAACAGAGCCAGGGAAGCATGACCAACGATTTCCCAGCCTGGAAATCTCCAGAGTCATCAGCACAGACAGCGAGGGGAGGCTCTGTGATGCGCAGGGCAGAGCTGATTGGGAAACTCACTTTAAATGGATGCTAAAACAGGGAGAGACAGAGCTTGGCTGGCACTCAAAATTTAAATAGAGCATAAAAAGCTGTTACTTTATTATTTCACGAGGAACTAAAGGAAAGTAATCAAGAATACTTGTATACAACTTATTGTAGTAAAAAAAAAAGAGAGGGACTGTAATTCAGATTTTGGAATCCAGCAGCTTTATGAACTAAAGCAGCAATAAATCCAAAAATAATGAAATGAAATAGAATTCAGGAAGCTATTTAAGGACAATTTGAATTAAACAGCGTATTAGTGAGCATTTGAGTGAATCTATGTATTTTTATATTGCTGCAGCTCTTGGTTGGGTATAAACAGCAGGATAAAATAGGAAAGTTAAACTCCTGGAAATCACAATTACTGCATTTTATAATGGCAATTTATATTTACAGTGTTCACTGCTCAGAGCTGAAACTGTGGCAGCTCTGTCTCTTTGAAACCTGTTTACTACAAGACACATTTCCTCAAGGTTTACACTCAGTCTCTCATAAACAAACCCCACATGGATGGCCCCAAGGCTTCATCAGGACACAGAGTTTTCTCCAAATACAGGGGGATGTTTTACATCCCTGCTTCTGGTTGAATTCAAAGCAGAAATATTTCATCTATGAGTATCTTGTTCTCATTTATGATTTCACAGGAGAGCAGGGAGGTGCAGAGAGGTTCAATGAAAGGTCCCTCCTGGAGGAATGGATGAGCTGGAATCTCAGGGTTCCTGGGCTTGCTCACCTTCAATCCCCACCAAGAGGGGGATGAGAAAATCTCCATGGAAATGGGGTACTGACCACACATGGGAGAGAGAGCAGGGGAAGAAAGGCAGGGCAGGACAAAGGGGGAGAGGGAATCTCAGTGTGCTCTGAACACCGGGATTGTTAGTTCTCAAAAGAAACAGATCATAGAATTAAATGGAATTAAAGTTGAAAAAAACCTCCAAGATCAAGCCCAGCCTTTGGCCGATCACCACCCTGCCCTAAACCAGACTGCAAAATTCCACCTCTGCTTGCTTGAACATTTCCAGGGATGGGGACTCCACCACTTCCCTGGGCAGCCTGTTCCAAATCTTAACCACCCTTCCAGTGAAAAAAAATCTTCCTAATACCCAGCCTGAACTTCCCCTGGCACAAATTGAGGCCATTTCCCGTTGTCCAGTCTCTGGTTTGAAGAGGCTGAGCCCCTCATCACCGCGACCTCCTTGCAGGGACATCACTGCAGAAGTTTTATTGGAAATAATATTTTTTTAATTAGTGAAAAAAAATTATGAAGTTTACCTTAACCATCAAGGTTTTCTCTTCCACTAGAACAAAAAGATTTACCAGAGCTCTTATTGAGCTAAAATCACAAATTGCCTTGAAGTAAAAGCTGTGTGTGCATCTGACCTCGCGTCAGAGCTGAACTGGAACAGCAATGGTTCATCAGCCGGATAAACTTTATAAAAGCAGCGCATCAAAAGCAAGGAGGGTATCACCAGCACACCGTTCCCGTGCTTTAACTGGAGAGCTCTGCAGAGCCAAACAGGCAGCGAGAGAGGCAGGTGTGAGGGTGTCTTGCACCTCTGGCAGCCGCTTCAGTCAGCGGAGGGAAGGTGTGAGACATCAAAGCCAGCTCCGCTCTGATGCTGGTGGTGGCAGTCCCCACCTCACTGGACATCTGTAATTAGCGTCTGGAGGTGCCAGCGAGGAGGGCTCTCAGCTGCAGCCTTTGTGAGGGACAACAAAGCGCTGCAGAGATGCTTCTGTTTAGCCTTGATGCACTTCGGGTGTTTAAAGCAAACACAAGTGTTAAATACAGGCTATGAATAGACTGGGGAAAGGGGGAGAGCCAGCGCTGGAGCCATAGCACTGCAAGAGACGCTGAGAAATTTCTTTTGTGCTTTGATTTCTTCCCCTTCCCTCTCTCGGTGCTTATTAACCTGTTCCTGCTCTGCAGAGCAGCCACATCTCCGCGGTCCTGGCGTTTTCCCAAATCCATCACCTGCCTGAGGCAGCTCTGCTCCTTCCCAAAGCCTTTCCTACAGCTCCCTTTTCCAGAAGGATCGGTGTTACATTTCCCTGGGGAATGGTATGATCCTCTCGAGAGACCCCCACAAGCTGTAACTGTGTTAGCCCGATCCTTCCTTCCTTTCTGTATCCCATTGGCCCGGGGCCAAGAACCCACACCTACCGAACCCCAGACAAAACCCGGCTCCGCCCTTGTTCTTCCTCTTTTTCCTCCTCCATCTCTAAGAATAAACATAAGGAAACTGAGCCTCTGTGAATCTCTCGCCTGGTTTCTGAAACATCTCCCCTCTGCAGCCCCCCAAGACTGGGCTGGCCTGACGAGTTGGGGGCTCCCAGGGGGGAGAGAGTTTCAGATCGGTGCTGATCCCTCTCGGCGCGGTCAGGACCTGCCTCTGTGGGTTTGACAGCTGCCAGCCCCGCGAGGGACACTGAAAGGAGCAAGCAGAACTGCCCAAAATGCTTCTCTACTTCTGGCTTTTACATCAGATCATGGAATGTACTGAAACTGCAGTGACAGCGCGTGTTTGTCGCCCACAACCAAAACCAGAACCCTGCAAAACCCACGGAGAAGCCAACAGTTGGCAGATGAATTTCTCTCCCATTCCTCAGCCAGAGACTGTCTTGGAGCAATTCAAGGGCCACCAGGAGCCTCAGCCAGCTCTTTTCTCCAACAATCTTTATGCGTCCTACCCTTGAAGGTTTATCTCGTCTAAAGGTTTAGGAGTAAAAATTTAAATGAGGCTTCCCCAATTTGTTATTTTCCCAGAAAAACTTCTTCCCTGTGAGTATTAAAGGTGTGCCATTCTCTGTTTTCGAGCTGCAAGAAAATAGAAATGGGAGGAGGGGAAAAATAAATGAAATAAGGACAACAAAAATTGAGGCTGAATAACAGGAGAAACTTCTATTTCCTAACAGAGAGATGCAATAAACTTTGAGATAACAAATTGGTCAAAACAGCAGAAATAAACTACAGAGAACAGCTCCTGCCCTGGCAGGAGATGAACTTGTAGCCGAGCAGCTTTTATCCATCCCCAGCTTTAGATTGCACCAACAGAAGGAGAAGATGTTATGGATATCAAAGGAAATTGCTTTAGGGAATTCAGGCTCACTGTTGTCTCTCTGTCCTCAGGGATGTGGTTATGAAAGGAAAAACACCTCCTCGAGCTGCCACAATGGCAAAAGGGAAGAGAAATTCCTGTTTGGGAGATAACGTTTGTCAGAGAGGGGGAGACAGTGGCAGAAGAAAGTCAGATTTTCCCAGCTAGAAGCATTTCTGGTGTGACTGGGCCAGCAGGAACCTGTGACAATAAATCTTTGTTAAAGGGTTAATTGCCACCTCTCAGCAGCACAGGGCTCCCATCAGTGGGCAGCCTGAGGAGAGAGATTTCGTGAAAGGCAGCTTTACCCTCGTGATGTCCCAGTGGCTTCAGAAAGGGAATTGAAGTTTTGTAAAAGAGGAGGATCCTCCTGAAGTGTCGCTGTGCTGCCACATTTACCCATTTATCCCTTTTAGAATACAGGGATGTATATTATGTACAGAAAATCAAAACAAGGAGACTTCTCGGAGCTTACCTGGGGGAAAAAAGGAGAGCTGCGTTTTCCTGGAGGATAAAAGCAGTGTTAAAGTGCATCCTAAAATGTCCTGGTGTTTGGAGAAGTGCAGGAAATCGCTGAGGAGATGTTCTGAACATCTTTGGGGCGCTCTGTTTTCCCTCTGTGTCTCAGGGTTGGCTTGTACCCCCTGGGGACAGATCCTTGTCAGGGATGACAGGAATTTTCCCAGATTTCCAATAACGCCTCACAACACCGACACCTTTCCAACAACACTCAGATCTCCTTGCAGAGCTGTGTCAGCATATTTTTCCATGTCCGTGTTCCTGGGGAAATAGATCCTGAAGTGGCAGAACAGCAGGAACGACCTTGCCTGCAAAATGGTAAACCAGGAAAAATATTGCTTTCCCTCATAATCCCCCGTTTTTAAGAAACAACCTCCCATGGAGGAGGTGCAGACAACAGGAGCTTCAAACTTCACTTCCCAAAGCCAGAAAGCTCAAAGTTAAAGAGCTCACCTGAGAGGAAATCCATTTTAGCACTTTGCAGATAAAACATTTCGTTTAGAATATCCTCTCCTGAAGCATCACTGAGATTTCTCCTGAGGAGTGAAGTCACTTGGGCATCCAGGGAATTTCACATCAATAAAACAAGTCACGCCTCTCCTGCAACTTTTATGACTACACCCATCTCCTTTCCCCCTTCTTCTTTATTCCTTTCTGCTCCTCCTGCAACCTCAGCTCTGGAATCACTTAGGGCAGAAGGAAAAAATGAAGATTATTGAGGTCTGAGCTCCACAAACTGCTCCTCCTCCTCCTGCTCCCCCAGTATTCCTGCCACTGGGATCTCCACTCCACAGAATATTCTTTGGATGAAATCAAACAGTCTCAAATTCCCAGACCTTCTAACCAAAAGAGGCTGGGGTTAGATGGGATATTGGGCAGGAATTGTTCCCTGGGAGGGTGGGCAGGCCCTGGCACAGGGTGCCCAGAGCAGCTGGGGCTGCCCCTGGATCCCTGGCAGTGCCCAAGGCCAGGCTGGGCACTGGGGCTGGGAGCACCCTGGGGCAGTGGGAGGTGTCCCTGCCATGGCAGGGGTGGCACTGGATGGTTTCAAGGTCCCTCCATCCCAAACCATTCCATGACCTTGCTGAGACCGCGTGTGTTGGGCCGGGATCAATCTCGTACCAGATCCCATCTCACCACTTAAGTCCCTCAATTCCCTCTCCACTCCCTTTGCTCCCTGTGGCGCTAGAGGCCACAATAATGATGCGTGGACAGGAGAGATGTCAAAAAGAGGAAGAAGTCTCTTTATTGCTACTTTACAATATTTATAGATTTCTTATAACTACAGATGATTGGAAGGTGAGGTTGACACCTTCTCCGTCACATTGGATGGACCAAGAGTCCATCAACTTTCTCTATCATGGAAATGGAATGTACAACACAAGAAAGTAATTAGATAAACAACAGATGTTATTTACATAAAACTGTGAGAATCGTAAAATTCTCTGACTCCGAAATATGCAAACAATCAGAAAGGCTGAAAAACAGGGCAACAGCTCCCTGCTGGAATGCAAGAGAGGATAAAAGGCACGGAGCTGCTGTGTGGTTTGGGGACTCCTGCCGAGAGCTGAGAACTGCTCCAGGACCACAAATCCACCCCACATCCCCACCTGGGCAGGGGTCACCTCACCAGGACAGCAGAGCTGCTGAAAGCCCCGGCCTTCGGGTGACTTATTGAATTTTAGAGCCCATTATGCAGATCCACAATCAATTTTTAAGCTCAGAATTCAATATCTCCCGACATCAAATTTCCTGGTTTCCAAGCCCACGAGGATCGAATCTGCAGCTCATATTCCAGGTGCTCATTCTGTGACCCACTTTTATGGGTTTTACACATTCCCAAATTGAACCAAAGGCTGGAACCTGATGACTTTTTCCATCCTGTTGCCTGCGAAGCTGTACGTTTCCATTACCATAATCCTGAATGGAAATCCCATATTTTAAAGTGATATACATTCATATAAATAGGGAAATATTAAAAGCAAATTTGTTCAGTGTGTTAAAATCCCACTCTTAGCAGTCAGAGGTAATCAGTTTGTCATTCCACAAAAAGCCGGTGTGCCTGGAATGGAGCAGCTATTCAATTCCTTACTTTTCCCATATAAAAAGCCATTCTGGGATCACGCATGAAGGCTCCTGCTACAAGTGAGGGGATTCTTCCAAGCATTACACAGCATTTCAAGAAGCATTAAACTCTCACTCTCCCATTTTTAGTTCCTACACGTTTCATCAAAAATCCTGATTTAAAGTGAAGCAGTGAACAACAGAGTTCTAACAAAGTTTTCAAAAATAGGTGGTGAAAACCCCAAAGTGCGAGATACAAACCACTAAAACTGTGAAATATTGATTGTTTTTAAAATATGGAGCAATGAGGCAGTAATTTACAATTAAATACCACATTTAGCACGCTGTGTGTTCAGAATACAACTCAATAATATAATGCATTAATAACTCAATAATATAATATCCAATATTCCAGGGAAATTAATGTTTATATTTAGCCTGTTTATTAATGGCTAAGAGTGAAGCTGCTATAAATTTGCACCAGGGGAGTCAGGAATGATGCATTGCCCTTATTATTTCCCATTTAAAAAATTAATTTTTTTGTGCATTGCACCTGAAGTTCCCAGAGGTGCAGTTTTGTCCTCAAACGTATGGGTAGAAATTTCTGGAGAAATAAACCAAACTAAACAAATAACCAAGGAAAGCCACCAATCTTTGCTGTGTTCTGTATTCACACTCTGCGCTGATTTGTTTTAGGAAGAAATTATTTCCAGAGCTGTTCATCATTTCCATGTGAACCAATTATTCAAAATAATTCTGTTTGCTTCTGTCTCTGCCCCCACCTCCCAAAGCCTCTGGGCCCAAACTGGGGATGAAATATCCAAAAGGTGCTTTGCAATAGCATTTTATGAAAGGGTTGAAGTTTCTGCTCCTGTTTTATATCCTCACAACTGCCAGAAAGAGATTTTACTCGTGGCTGGGATCTGTCCAGGGCTGTTTTACATCATGGAATGGGAATGATTTAGCTTGGAAAAGCCCTCTAAGGCCATCAAGCCGACCAGCACCGCCAAGGCCACCACTGTCCCACGTCCCCAAGTGCCACCTCTCCGTGGCTTTTAATCCCTCCAGGGATGGGGAATCCATTGAGAGCCCTTCCAGTGCAGGAATTCTTCCTGGTATTCAACCTAAACCTCTCCCCGTGGGAATCGTTGTTTCCGCAGCTTGTGACAGCTGCGATATTTCAAAGTTTAGCGTGGAAATCTCTGTTTTGGTCTGAGAGGAGCAACTGTTGAGATTTGCAGTCGTTTCCCAGCCCTGTTTCTTCATGTGGATGTTTCACATCCCGTTTCCTGCAGGTCTCCCTGCCCACTCCCATCCAAGTGCAAACACATTGACTCATTCATCCCAGCTGAGGGCTGAGAGAAATCCTAGAAAAGATCCTACGGATGGAAAGGCTGCAACTGGGGGAAAATTCACACTCAAAGGGGTTTTCCAGCCATGGAATAAAAATGATTTGAAAGGTACAATTACACTCTCATTAATACTGAAATTATTCCCAAGGCAAACAAGGTTTTCCTGGTGTAGTTTGTGTCTGTTGGAGGGTAAGGGATATTTTGAGGGGGCAGAGAGGGATAATTTGAATTTAGTTTTTCTATACCTGATACTTTCATCTTTGCTAAATTATGAACTTCTCATGGTTTATTCTCTTCTAATTTTCCCCCTAAATTTTGGAGATTAATTGTCCTCTTAAAGTCCTGAAAGGTGCAGTGGGAATTAAAAGCGCGGGTGCAGATATAAAGGAAGTATTCCATGGCACCAGCAAGGGATCCACTGCAAATTTCAACATATCCTTTGTTTATGTCCATTTAATAAATGGGAATTCCAGGAAACCCTTCTGTTTGAACCAAACAGGGTGATCACCTCTCCTCCCATTCCTTGTCTGCATCAGAGACTGCCACAAACAGTTTTGTATGAAAAAAATAGTTTGAATTTTACACCCTGGGCATTTTGGAATAGAAAAGATCCAAGTGCTCCTTCCCTGAGTTTTCCCTACTTTGGGTTTGCTCCAGACCAGCTTGTGCCCTTCAGCTGAGTGAAAACCAGGCACGAGGCTGCCCTGCCACATTTCTCCCAGTTCCTGGGAATTAAAACCTTTTCTGTCGCATTTTTGGTTTGCGTTTTGTGCAGTTGTAAATTTCTTCCTTGGGCAGGAACTGAAATGGAAGCTCAAAGCAGCATTTTTGGCCTTTAGACTGATTCATTCCTTCGAAACATAAAAACCGTGGGCTGGAGCTAACAAGGGAAATACCTGTATTACCAAAATGAGGCGTTTTCCACAAGATGAGATTCTGGGTGCAAAATGCTCGAAGTGGAGTAAATCCTAAATTGAATTTAGTACAGAGACATTAAGCTCAATAAAAGCTGCCAATAAGAGCACTTTTTCCATTATTATGTTGCGTCCTGAAATTACATGAGATGAATAAATACAAGGATATCAAGAAATACAGTTTAAAAGATAATGTCAGCTGAAAGTCTGGCTTATTTTGCTTGATCCAAAATGAAATTGGAAGAGCTGATGGTAAAGATAAACACAATTAATTATTTCAGCCACTAGGAGTTAAACCCTTACCTCTGCTTTCAATCCAAGCTTCCTCCTGCCCCAATCCTCTCTCCTCCATTCTTTTCTTCCCAAGTCAAAATGAAAGAAGTTTTTGTGGATATCCAGTTATTCCCAGAGTCTTGTGGGACAGAGGCCTCGTGGCCAGGACTGAGCAGAACAAAGGAATATGGAACAAAGGAACACAAAATATGGTGAAGTTTGGGTCATGGCTGATACAACAAATGCAGAGAAGAGAAAGTTTCCGAGGAATTTTTTTAGGTGTACATGGGGGTTAGAGCAGCCGCAAAACATAAACCTACAAACAGAGCAGGAAACCAAAGGGCCTTGTTGGATATATGGCAGCTCTTGTTTTGTCACAGCACAATCAATCCTTGCCTCTTTCTGCAAAATGGCTCCAAAGAGAGAAAAATATACGGAATAACTGTCCTGAACGGAAAGATTTATTCACTTTAACGCAAGTTTCCCAGAGTTCCAATCCACTGGCCTCACTCAGACCATAATCACTGACCTACAAGTGATTCCCTGGCCTTGGCCGTGGCACCTCGAGCTCCCACCGTGGGTGCAGCAGCTTCACCTCCCCAGGAAGGCCCCTGCACCCTCTCCTTCCCCACCAGAGCGCTGCAAGCAATTTGACATTTCTGCAAGCACCCGCGGCCGAAACCCCGCATTTCCCACCAGTTTCCGCAGCAGAAATCCCGATTTCCGCGAGCCCGTTCCAGCTCCTCTTTTACATCCTCTGTTCGAGCAAACCCCTCTGATTATTCCACACCCTCGTGCTTTCCACCCCGCCCCTCATCTCCCCGCTGCACAGAGGGAAGCAGCTGGAACCCAATCTTGCCATTTTTACTGCCACCACTGCTTTTTCCTTTGCTGAGCGTGTCGTCCCGGCGCCCCCAGCTCCCAGCAATATCCGTGTTTTTCAGTAAGGGCACGGCTCCTGCGCAAATAACCAAGCACAGCTCCAAAGATAATGATGTTTTCCTCCTGCCACTTCTCACCCGGGGTGGAGGTGAGCATGTAAACCAGATGTTTTGGGCAAAAAAAAAAAAAAAAAGGTGAATTCCCAAACTCGTGACCCAGCAAAAGCCTCTTCTGGGTGTCTCAGGAGCTGGAGGAACATCCTGCATGATTTATAGCAGCAGGTAGAGCACAACAAACAGAGCATTAGACAGGAAAACAGGGTACTGCTCGTTTAATGCTATTATTTATTAATACCCATGCAAGATTCACAAGTGTTTCTCCATCTACTCGAAATAATAACTCTGACTGGTCCATAATTCATTTTTTTTTCCCCAAATTCAGGCACGCATTAAAATTCAGTTTGGTTTTGTGAATCAAGGAGGGGAGGAGGCAAAGAGAAAACCAGCCATGTTTTATGTGTTATTTATGCAAATACACCGGGCTGAGCAATAGAGACCCTGCTCACAGACAGTGCCTGGTCCTGGCTGCAAGAATGGAGGGAAAATGCTGGGAAATGCTTGGTTTTTCCTCTCTCATCTGCGAGTCAGAGCAAAGCATCAGCTGTTGGAAGCAGCTGACTTCGCCCCACGGAAGGAACGATCTGGGCTGTTCCTGAGCCCTGCTGAAGCAGAATGGATTTGTGCATGGAAGTGTTTAGAGAACACATTTCAGTGCAAGGAAAACATTGTGTTTTAAAGGATTGGGGTGACTCCTCCTCCAGCGTGCCCTGGGATCAGAAGGGAAAGGATTAAATACTCTCAAGTCCTCCCTTTCCCACAGAAAAGTGGGGAAGCATCAGTGTGAGGGATACTGAGTCCAACACGAGCCCTGCAGGCTTTGATTTGTGCTTGGCCAACGATTTTTGCTTCTCTTTTTTTTCCCCCAGCACGGTTCTGTCTCTTGTTTAGGCCATTCACAGAATTTGATTCTATTTTTTTATTCCATTTTAAAGAATGGAAGCAGTTTTCAGCGATAATATTAAATTGAATTTGGGATTTGAAGAGTTTATCATTTCAGGTCTTAATCATATGAGACCAAACACGCATAAATTGTTGTGTTTTACATCACTGGAGATCACCAGGTGAGAAATCAGTTGTAGGCTAAAAGTTCTAAGAAATTATCATGGCCACCATCCAGCATGGTCAGGAAAATTCATGGATTTACAGGAACTAAAGAAGAAATTGGCTTTGAAGAATAATTTTTTATGATTGTCATCATTTAGCTACAGAATTATTGTTTAGGGGATGTTTTTTGAAGACATTTGTAATCAAAAAGGGGGGTGGCCATGAAGAACACCTGTGGAGATAACAATAGATGCAATTTATAATCAATAATAAATATTATTTATCCTTCCGAGGAAACAAAACTCCACCCCAACAGTAGATATAACCCAACCAACAGAGAAACTGAGTTTAAAGAAGGTTCTTGAGAAAAATAAAAGGTTTCACTTGATAAGCAGCTCTTACTTAATAAAAATCTGAGTCTTGCACAATGGAGGGAAGGCAAAGACTTTGTTGGTGGTGCCAGAGGACAACCAGAGGTTGTCACTGATTTCCTCCTCCCTCCCCATTACAGAAATTGCACCCCCAGGTCGAGCTGGTCCATCCTGATCTCCTCTGGCAATTGAAGGGGCTCTGAAAGGATTAATAACCCTTGATCTAATTCTCATGACGTGTTCTAATACTCACAAAAGGTCCAATTCTTGCCTGGAACGTCAAACCCCCCAAGGAGAGGTGACCTCAGAGCTGTGCAGACCAGGATGTGGATTTTTTTCATTTCAGAAAATAATCCATCCAGGGAGCCTGGATGGAAATGAGGGGAGGAATCATTTTTACCCATCAATTTAATACATTTCTTTCCTCTTTTTTTGCATAAAACCTAACAGTATTCAAAGTACTTTTATTCTTTTAGGGCTTCAGGACAGTTCTGCCCACAGAAGACAAGAAATGCACCTTAATCTTCAAGAAACTCAAGGCTACAGAGGGGATTATATCCATTATTTTCTAGAACGCTGTCTCAATCCCAGAAGAGATCCAGTCCTGCAGAGTTTACCCAAGATTCCAGAAAATCTCTCCGTTATTCCTTGATTTCTGATTTTTATACAAATGGGGCAGGGAGCAGCTTCCCAATAATTAAACCACACCAGACTTCAGGGCTTTAAGTTCTGCTCTCCACACCCTTCAGCGAAGATGAAGCATTGCCTCACTTTCCTGGCTCCAGAGAAGGGACGATGAACCGAATCAAAACATCTTTTATCAGCTGAGTCCTGGCAGCTGCAGCAACGAAGGTTGTTGAGGAGCATCTGACAGCAACAACGTGGAACAATAAAACCCAGCCTTTTGCCAGGCGCGTGGCTCGGCCGCGGACAGGATGAATGACTGACACACGAAAGGGTCAAAATGCTTCTTTTTATGCAGCTGAATATTTGCCTTCGCCCTCGAGGCTCCTCTCCCTCGGCCTGCTGCTGTCCCAGGTGCGAGCGACGAGCCCTCGGAGTCGCTGGGTTCCTGTCACGTTCGGAGGATCACAGGAATGCAAGGAGTAACCCATATTTTAAAGGAGCATTTCAAAGACAATGTGCACGGAACCGTGAAATCCAGAGGAGAGGTTTATGCTTTCCTCTGGTAACGCTGCGTTGTGCCCGACTGTATTTATAGCGATTTTCAAGAGTTTGTGAAGCCAGAGAGCACAAAACCAAACAAATTGCATTCAGGGCATCAGTTTTCATCATTCCCAAGCCCCCCTGAAAGCCCAGACAGATTTGTTTCCGAGTTCAGGAGCATCACGCTCTGCTAAATATAACTTGGTGAGTGGATTTAGCTGGGAGACACTACAATGAAATTTCTTCCACAATTTTACATCCCTCCCAAAACACAGGATGCCTTTGAATGGAAACTCGGAGATTCAGTGGAATAAATCAGATTAATCCCTTTGGAAAGGCAGCTCAAGGGCAAAGACTCTCAGCTCTTTATGTCATGGGTATCTTAGAGATTGCATGGGCAAGGGGCAGGTGAGACTTGACTTGTCTTGTCATTATTTCATTGTTTTATATTAAAATTCCAAATCCTCCAAGGTGATAAAAGATCAGATTTGCTACATTACACAGCATAAACCCTCTGATTCCATCCCCACACTCAGAGCCCTCCGGGTGGATTCATATTCCCAAGGGATCTGCTGGGACACAGGACAATGCCACCCAAATTTCCATGGGTTTAATGCATTGGTTGAAAGTCCTTGGAATGTGGTTGGCAAGAAACAGGATGAAAAGAGGACAAGGAGAGCATGATCAGCAGCGGAAGTTTTAGTTTATATCCATTTCCTTTTTCTTATTCTAAAATCAGGTGATTCTGAAAAAAGAAACAAAGTCACCAACAGAAAACTCCACATAACAATCAAGTTTTATAACAGCTGCTCCCTTAGGAGAAATGCCAGAGGTGTGTAAAACCGCACAAAATTTCATCAAAATTAAAGAACATTCACTCAACCCAGTCAAAATTACAACAAAATGATCTGAACAAGAGCTGCCACTGAGAAACAAATCATACCCAGTGTATTAAATGCAGCTTTTCCTGACGCTGACAGATAAACTTTGGGGTTTGAAACCCTTCTAGTTACATTTATAAAGAGCCCAGTGGCATTTTCCATATTTGCTTCACCAAATCTCCAGGGAGGGCTCAGGATGAAGCACAAAATCTTTGAGAAGAAACTGAAAATAGCAGCTGAAGGCACTGTCAGATCTCAGCTCGCTGTGTCTCAGCAAAACACTTTTCACTTTGAGTTTCAACCTGATTTCTTTCAAGGGCTCATCTTAAAAGCGACGTTCAACTCAAACCACTCCAAGAAATGGCTTCTGAAAAAGCCAATTTTAAAATGCACTGCAAGAAATTAGAGCTCTGAAAGAGCAGAAAATACCCAGACACGAGTCAGGACTTATTGATTGTTAAGTCTGTGAACCAGGTAAGCAAAACCACACGGAGTTCTCCACAAGAGCTGGGAGGGAGCCTTCAGAAATTGTGGAATCTCCTCTTCCATTATTGCCAGCTCACCAGAGGAGCAATCCCACCACAGCATCAACTCCCACTCCGGGATGAAAGAGCAGCAAGAGATGGAGCAGCTCAAGAAACGTGATCTCTTTGCTTCCTCATCAAAATAAACATATTTTTTTTTAGGAAAAATATGATCAATTGGGTAAGAAATAGCCACACCTGCATCAGGTATAACCACGTGGCTTCATGGAGAAGCTTGATCCGGTGGTGATCTCTCCTGAATGCTCCTCAAGGCTGAGCTGGAGAGCTTAGATTAAATATCAGGAAAAATTTCTGCGCTGCAAGGTTGCTGAGGCATTGGAGCAGGTGGGATCCCCATCCCTGGAGCTGTTCAGGATACGGCCCTCGGGCTTGGTGGTGTGTAGGAGCTGGGGTGGGTTGGGCGGTCGAGATGGATGCAGACGAGAGATCTCTGGAGTCAGGTCTTGGAGCATGCGGTTTATTGCACAGGGCGTGGGTGCAGGGCCCTGCTTGGGGCTGCCAGCCCAGCTCGGAGCAGGCCCAGTAAGAGAGCAAAATTCTCATTACAATACAATAAATCTTCTTCTGTTCTGAATATTCTAATTTCCACTAACCAATCTAGTACCAGATACAAATCCTATAGCATTTACATGCAGCCTGTAAGAATCATTGCATTACCATACTACGTTATATTTTAAACCCTAAAAACTGCTCTTTGGACCCTTCTGCCAGGCCAGTGGGGTCTGCTCTGACCCCTGGACCTGTCTGCAAGCAGAGGGGATTGTTCCATCAAGAGGGGATTGCCTTCAGCCGGCCATGCCATTGTTTTCCTGCTGTTCAGTAACTGAGGCTTGGTATCTCAAAGCTTGCCTTCATTTCAATCTCGCTTATAGTTTCCATATTCTCAAAATCTTTTGCCAGGCAATCATATTTATAAGGCTTTCCTGTTTCATCTTCCCCAACAGTGGTGAACTGAGCCGGTGCTTGGGCTCGGTTTTAGAACCCTTTTCCAACCTTTTCCAAGCTGTATTCCAAAAAAAGCCTGGTGCAGCTGGAAGCCGTGGGTCAGGACGTTGAGGCAGCTCCTGGAAGAGGTGGATGAGACCAGAAAATGAGGAGAAAGGAGCCTTTCCCCAAGGCCTTGTGATCCCAAGAAAATTTGCCGCTTCAAGGGTGGGGTTTAGACTCTGGGATTCTAAATCTGTTTCCAACCCAAACCTGGGAAATTTCCCACTGCTGTGGCACGAGGATATCCTTGAATCAATTCTGCTTTTTCTGTTTCCAGCTCAGGTTCCCCTTGATTCCTGAAATATGGGACACAACAAGTGCAAGAAACTTCCCTTCTTTGCACCACAGACACCACCAAAATCACCTTTTTTAGCTGTTTTGGATTTCAGCAGCTCCTCTCACGGATTCCCACGTTCTGCTATGATAATTGAGATATTATTTCCTTTCTCCAATTTAAAACCACTTAATCCACGGTTTGTTTTTTCCAAGCAGCACTCAAACAGGCAAAAATCCTTGTTTGGTTTTGGACCCAGCACTGTTGAATCGGTTTTTTTCCTTTCCAAATCCATTAACTCTTTGTTAACCTTAACAATTCTGCAGGTTTTAACTTGGATTTTCCTACCACTTCATATAATTCCTGTAGATCAAGCCAACAACTCTTCCTCTTCAGCCAAGAAAACCTGAATTAATTTATAAGATCTGCCTATTTTTACCCCTGAATAATTTTATAAAGTCTGCCTCTCTTTGCTCCTAAATTTTACAAAACCTGCCTCTTTTTGGCTCCCAAATGTTATAAAATCTGCTTTGTTTTTGCTCCTCTTGTTTAGCACTTCCCTTAACTCATTAAAAACCCATTTCAACCCAGCCACCCTGGAACAAAACTGGAGGCTGCGAAACCTTCACAGGGCAGAAAAATGATCCCTTCATCCCAAACTTGTTCTGTCTTTCAGCAGTTTTGGAATCAATAATGTTCTTTAACCACCTCTGACACTTTGCAGTGCACAGCTGAAAGCTTGGCTGAGCACAACAAATAAATGAGGCAGAACAAAAAGAAAAACAGATTTTCAAGTGTTCCAAACATGCTTTTGTTGCATAAAAACCACTCAAAACACTCGTGTTTTGTTTTTTATAATCAACCCAAATGGATGTTTAAGGAGAGTTGAAGCACACATTAATATTTTCTGTGAGTAATTTGAAAGAAATGGCTTTTAACATGAAAAATGTGGAATATTTAAAGAAAAATAATGGGTCAGTGCTCCTATGAAATAAATGAGATCCTCTGCCATTGTGGGACGTACCCCAAAGGAAGTTTTTGAGGACAAAAAGTAAATTTTGCTTCCAATTCCTCTGACTTTGCATTATTTTGAATATTTTTTAATTAATTTTTTGAAGGCCATTTATTCCTATTTTTGCAGTTTTTCAATACTTACATAAATTTTTCCCTTGGTACTCAGCATTAGTACTTATAGTACTTATCATTCCTGTTATCGTAAAAGTTGTTCCAAAATCAGAATCCTCCTTTTCTCTATTTCAGCCGCAAACTGTCCCTAAATATTACCCAAAACTGACTGGATTTATTCAGTGGTGGTGTTTCTCTTCTTTAATTCCTTTTAAGTCTTCCAGTATTTAGGTATTTTTTAACCTTTCCTTCATTACATTCAATGAAAAAGACATTAATTGCCTGTCCAGGTCAAGTTTAATTGACTTAAATGTGACACCACCTCAGTGGTTTTAGGATGACACCACGTTCCTCATGAATATTCCACGTTTTACCTGGAGCTGGCTTGAAAACTTGGAGCTGAAAATGAACAATTTTCGGCAGGGAAAAGTATTGTACAAAGAGTGCAATCCTGATCTGGTGAATGGAGCAGATTCTCTGCTCAGACTTAATAATAATGAGAATAATGCTAATAATGATGGCATAATAATAATGAAACTATAATAATGATTAATACTTAAATAATGAAATAATTAAATAATGATGATGATGATAATAATAATAAAGCCAGCATTGGGTCCAAATAAAACCCATCAGGATCGCTTTTACAGAGCTTGATTTGTGCCACTCATCAAATTAATCCCATTTTCTCTTGTGGTACTTCCCAAGGTTGGAGCCTCAAAAGCTGCAGGAAAAGCTGGAACACTTTAAAACCAGCCCAAAGCTGCCATTTAGGATGTAAAAGTCCCTATAATTTATTCAGCCACAGAAAGTACCCATAAAATAAACATGAGATGGAGGAGAGACAATTTTCCCGCTATTCCTCCGTGGATCCTTGTGGCTTTTTCAACTTTCACTGTTTTAAAAGAGGCATTTTTCCATCTCAGGGTAGCCAGAAGTTTGGATAAATTCCTTCTGTTTGCTCCTTCTTCCCCAGCTGCTTTAAGTCCAAGACTGATCTTAATTGTCTCTCGAAACACAGGTCAGGGTTTGGGCTGAAAATCTGAAATATTCTTTCAAAACTTAACATGCTGTGATTAGAAAGTACTTCTGAAATTAAGATTTTCACTGAGAACTTTTTCCTCTGAGCCAGCAGATGCTGAAAGTCCTCGAGAGCAGAATATGATGAAGAAAAGGAGCTTAATTGAAAAGCTGCCTTTCCAAAATGAGCATCGTTTCCCAGGCCATGGATATTGCCAAAAGCTTCCAGAGGTAAAATAAAAAAACAAGGCTGGAGGCAAACAAAACTCTCTATATTTTTTTACTTAATAGTTGTAAGTTTTTTACCACATTTCTCACACAGAGGGAAGTGAAATTACTTTCTGGAAGAGAGAAAGGACTTTACAGCACAATAAAATCAGATTAAAAAAGCTAAACTAGCAATAGTAGCTGCAAAAAGAAGTTTAACACAGGGGCACACATCTACAAATCCAAGCCAGGCAGACAAGGCAAAGCCTTCCAGGAATATTATGGAGTAAGTTCAGCACTTCTGCGCCACAGATCCAGCCCTGTAAATCTGGTTTTAATGGAATGAGTATTTATGGACTTTAGGTAGGCCCAAACTTTTACCCATTCCCTGAACATCAGAACACAAAGCACTCACACAGATGTTGAAGCTAAAATCCCATCTCACCTGGATGATGTATAAAATCTTTTTATGGCAGAGCAGCAGCCAGGCTTTCCTGCCCCTGGAAAAGAAGGAGAGAAAGAGCCGTTGAGATAGTGCAAATTACACGAGATAAAATCCATCAATCAAGGCAGGCGGCGCTGAGCTGGGGACTGATAAACATGAGGTGTGCAGGGTACCCCAGTCTCAGCCCCAGAACATGCTAAAAAATATCAGGCAGAAAGTTGCTATCTGGTGGAAAATGACAAAGTTGGTGAAGCTTGGAAATTGGGGAATAATCAGAAAGGAATAGTGGAGCCACACGCTGAGGGAGTGCTGGTATCTGAGGCGGGGTGGGGTTTGCTGATAAGGTAGCAAAGATCTGGGTATCAAATTCAGCATCAGAGGCCTCACAGAGCGACTCAGTGTTTTATCAGGGGTGTTGGCAGAGGCCGTGTGGAGCCAGAGCTCCAGTGGGGAAAGCTCCAGCACGGATACAGGCCCTGAGCAACCAGGAGGGACACTGGGAGCTACTGCGAAGTCACGCGGCAGAAATTCACGTTGCAATGATACTTGAAGAAAACTTTCTCATCCTGCTGCATCCTCTTCATTCCCCTCTGGATAGGATTCCCCCTGCACTCTCTTCCCTCAGAAAAATCCCTCAGGAGAGCTCTGTTGCTCTGTTGAGGTTTCTCCCCTCACAGTCACGACCTCTGTCTGAGTTCTCTCTGAAGATCACATCAATCCCAACATTTTTAATGCAATTCCCAACATCACAAGTCCCAAAATATGGATTTCTGCAGGTGAGGGACATCGCTGGTGCAGAGGAGCTGATTCCCAACTCGTTTCCAGCTCCCTGCTCTGCTGCTCTAATTAGCAGACACGTCCACGCCTCATTTCAGCCCTCATGCTGTGCTTGTTCTTTAAGACATCCTAAAGCATATGCTCAGCTGCACATTATGGATTGAAACGAGAGCTGGAGGCACTCCAAAATCCAGGCCTGACCAAGTCATCTCGGGGAAAACGTCACTGCAGATGAAGCTGCAAAGATAATTAAGTCAAGTGTCAACTTACTTCCCCACAAGCCGAAGCTCAGCCACGGATCCGTTCCCAGAGGACACTGTCACCTCTGACACCAGGGAGAGAAATGGAATCAACTCCAGTGGGGGCAGCTTGGCTCAGGAATCGCTGGGATTTGCATCAATGGTGTCAAAGCAAAGCACATCCTATAGATGTGGGGTTAGATCGTCCTTGGAAACGGAAAGTGTTTTTCTTGCATTCGTTATGTCACTGTTAATGCCAGATCTGTGTAGAACTTCCCAGATTATTCCCACCTCACAGCTCTCAGGCACAGGGTGGGATTTTGGAGTGTCCCATGCAGGGCCAGGAGTTGGACTGGATGATGCTGGTGGGGCCCTTGCAGCTGAGGATACTCTGTGTTCTGTGATTCTTATCAAATTGGGTTTTCATTTTCTTTCTTGGATTGTGCTCTCCAAGCTGGCCCTATGAGGCCAATTAGCTGTTTGTAATTAATGACTTGCTGCTGCTTGTCAGAGCAATGCCCCTTGTCCTGAGAGGAGCACCTGGGTGCTCCCAGTGCTCTGCAGTCACTTCCCTGCTCATTTTGATGCCTTTCAAAACCTGGCATAGACACTGATACCACTTTCTGTCCTGGTAAAATTAGAATTCACGGTCCAGTTGTCAAAGGAAAAATGGGAATCCATGCAAAGACCTGTCAGTGTGGGAATTACCTGTGACTGCCACAGATGACAACTGTTAATTAATGTTTTTTTCTGAAGGGACGGTCATGAATGAACCCTTTTCCTGTCGGCTATGAGAGAAAACCCTTTTCAGTCCTGACAGGGCACTCGCAGACTCCAGCTCCTTCTTGGGCTCTTGGAGTCCTCAAGCTACGACTTCAAAGAGAAATTAGATATGAAATTTTAGAAAAAGGCAACTCATTGTATCTTTGTGAGAGACATTGGGGGGGAAACAGAATTCCCACAACCGGTCCAATGGGATGTGTAAGAATTCCAAGGATTAAGGACGTTGCAATTACAAAGATGTGCTGATTCCAACTAAACGGGACTGATACCAACTGATTCCAAAGCCCAGCTGAACTGCAGGAGCAGAGAGCCTCTACAGGAGCCTCTTAACAAATAACAGCCCTCCAAAAAACTGCAGAAGGGCAGCTTTAACCATTGGTGTTAAATGCACAGAGGAAAACTGACTCGGCATCCTGTGCGTGGAACAGCTGAACTAGCACACCTTCAACCCCTGCAGGGCCAAAGTTCCAGCAGCAGGGAATTCAGGGTGGAAAAAGATGCGTCGGAGTAAAAATTAGGGAGAAATGCTACGGGAAGGGGCCTGCACACCCTCCACGAGTCAGTGTTGGAAGTGGACAATACAAAATTCGTGAGTGAAACTGGCAGAGAAGCCTTAAACCTACGGAAGACATGAAGCAACAAAAATAACAAGAAGCCATCCTGACAAGATGCCTTTAAATAAAAGGATTTGTCATGGTAATAAAAAATATCAGCAAAAATAGATACGGCTTCAAACTGCAGCCAAAAGGAGCAATTCTTCCTGAGCAAAATGAGATCAAGGCAGGCTTGGAAGTAAAGACACACACAATGAGTCTAAATGGCAAAGAGAACAACAAAATGAAGGAAAACAAGGAGATTAGCTCAGGAAAACAATAGGCAAGAAAATAAAACCAGATATAACAACTCTCTTGGGGAAAAAGGATATAAAGTCCAAACAAAAGGAAGTGGCTGACAAAGTACAAACAAATGACAATGGATGGAAGAAAAATACAATTACAAAAAGGGACTCAAAGTGTTGAAATACTACAGATTTAAATAACCACCCAGTCGATATTAATTCCAAGAGAAAATGTTATTTTGCAGGAATAAATACAAGAACAGAGCGTGTCCCTCTCTAACAAAAAAAAAAAGTTCTCCAGCTCCCACGTCCTTTCGCAAACTTTCTAAGGAGATTTGAATGCACAGCTTTATTTCCCAGACATTATCATTTGCTCTGGGCTCCCATCAATACCATTACTCATGAGGCTTTTGTGTTTTTCCCAGCATTTTGTGAGTCAGCCAGCACAGGGCAGGGATAATTGACAGGAGTCACTCAGAAGGAACATTCCAGACGCAAAGCAGAGCGGGGAGATGAGCGCAGATATTCTGTTCTGCCCCTTGAAATGATATCAGAACGAGATTGACTTCATTTTTAAGAACAAGTCACTGCTTTTTGTGTGAAACAATTGGGAGAGTTGGTTTCATGATGGGAAAGTCTGAGTTAAATCCAACAATTATTGAAACCAATAGGAAAAAAAGGGCAAGTGGCACTTTTTGTGTTGATTTCAGATCTGTGAATCCCTTTCTGACATGTTAATCAGAAAGCCCAATAGAAATGAGGTTTCTTTGTGGTATTAATTTGTTTGAAAGTTAGACAACAGCCAGAGAAGCTTCATCCAACACTGAGTTAATCTTCCAGAAAGTTTCTCCCTTGTCCTAACCAAAAATGTGTAAAAAGATGGTTCATAAATGCATAGAGCTGACCAAAAAATAACCATACTTTATGCCAATCCTTATTATTTGAGTAAAACCTGATTTTTTTCAGGGCTAGATCTGAAATCTGTTCATAGAATCGTAAAATCACAGAATTGGTTATTTTGGACAAGACCTTTAAGATCCTTAGGTCCCACCATCAAGCCACCACCACCATGGTCACCATTAAACCATGTTCTCAAGGGCCACACCCATGTTTTTGGAGCACTTCCAGGGATGCGGAATCCACCATTCCCTGGACAGTCTGATCCAATGTTTTATAGCCCTTTCCACAAAGAAATTTTTCCTGGGTTTCCCAGATTTTGCCCGTATGGAGCCATCCATGGAAGTGGCTGGTACAAAGCCTGGCAGAGGATGTGCCCTTTGCTCCTCTCTGGAGCCACTCCTGCTCCTTCCACCTACTCTTTGTGCAAATATTGGGAATTAGATATTCCTACTGCTGGCTACAGATGCAAAAAGTGGAAGTATCCAAAACTTCAAGCGTTTTCAGAGGTTGAATTGAGGTTTGATGAACTAATAAGTAAAAATATCCAACCCCAAAAAAAAGAATTCTGAGGGCAGGTGAAAAGCTCTCTTGAATCTCTAGGTAGTTTTGAATTTTGACTCTTATTTGGGAGAGAAAAACGACATTGGTGAGGGAAGACAGATGGTGAACGCTTCATCCCCTTCCTGACCTTGGGATGGGCAAGGGGAAGAGTTCTTCCAGAAAAGGGGGTCCCAGGGACACCCCAACTGCCTCATGCTTTGTTTTAGCTGTTAATCCTTCTTTACAATACAAAATCACAGCTCCCAAGCCAGTTTTTGGGGTGTTTGGCGAGTTCTGATAAGTTTTTTTTCTCCTCAGTGGGTATCATTTAAAGCAACCCATAAGGTACAGTTTCTGCTGACCCAACAAATCCATCTCTTTAAAATTCAAGAGTTATTTACTCCTCACTCACAGTTCTCTCTTCCCTCTTTGCAAAAGACATAAAAAGCATAGAGAAAACTCATCATTCCTTCTTGGGTTACTGATCGAGTGGGTTCTGTGTGGAGTAGATGCAGATTTCACGTGCGGAGCCCACTGGGATTGTCTCTGTTCTGTTACATGGTTGAAAATATATCAGTTTTAAAAAGACCAGTGCTTCTGAAAGTGGCTTAGGCCATAAAAAGAAATGTACGCTTATCAGAACTAACATCAGGAAAGAGATAGGGAGGAGCTGGGTTATCTTTGGAGTGATAACAGCAATGGGAAAGCAGTATCTGCTGAATTTCCAAGCTGCATCAGGCACTCTCCATGCACTGGAAAAGCCTCAGGCAATTCTAAATATGCTGGGTTTATTCTGTCCCATGTCGGTCGCAGAGGCTGAGCTAAAATTAGAGCTTTTTTTCAGTTTAGTTTTCCAGGACCTTTCTCAAGTATGGTGAGGACAGGTTTGCAATAACTGGGTGTTTCAGGGTTTAACCCTCCAGCAGATCCATGGGAACAACATCTCCTGGTGCAGGCAGTTCTCTCCCTGCTCTCTGACAGAGGGAAGTCCTGGTAAACAGCCCTGGTTTAATGGTTATCACTGCCATAACCTCAATTCTCCCCTCACCTACTTTGCAATTCCATATAATCCACCCCAAGAACCAAACCCGTCTTCATCAGTCACAATTTTGTTGATGGCACCCAGTTCCGTGTTCTTGCATTAGCCCAAACTGCAGCTCCCAGCGATGGCAATTCCAAGGGTCTTCATTCCCAACCTCTTTTAAAGGCTCCCTAAAACAAGGAAATGAAAAACCTGCTGGTTGACCTAATTGGGTGCTGCCAGGTTGTCCCTCTGCTCCACCTCCCACGACCCATTAAGCTACAGGGCATCATTTCCTGTTAATTAAGTGGCTCAATTAGAGCATTTTGAGCTGAGCCTCCTTTAACTGTGTTACAACCAAGCAAAACCCACTGACAGCCCGAAACAGAGATTCGTGGTGAAATCCTGATCATCAGTTTAACTTCCTCTATAACCTCTTCTTGTTAATGGGGATCTCCTTCTCACCCTGGGATTTCCTTCCACAAAAAACTAACACAGAACTGCTTGGTCAACACATTTCTCACTTCCAAAGCACCAGTTCCTCATTAAATTAACCAAGCAAGGAAGCAGCCAGCCACAAACTAGAAATACAAATAGTGGAATAAATCCTAAAAGACTGTTAAGCAAACTATATTCTAGATTTACTTTGATGTTTCTTAATTTTGATGACCATGAGGGCTAAGTTGCGGCCTACCTAAATTTAGTTGTTACTGGCGGCACTGAGACAAAAAAAAAAGACCCAAATGAAAAACAACTCCTTAAGCAGAGCTTTTACTCTCAGAGTGTTTTGGGGCACTCACCTCTCTGCGTGCACAGCCTGGATTTGTCTCCTTTCCCTGGTGCCCTTTTCCCCTCAGTCCAAAGCTGGAGATCTGTTGAGCCAGGCCTAAGAATAGGCTGCAATTAAACCCTGAGGATGCTCTATTCAACCACAGTTCTTCAGGACAAGGAGGAGTCTGCCACATTCCACGGACAGCGCTCTCCAGTACGAATTCCCGAGGGGAAATTACATTTCAGTGAATCGGTGCAAGGAAAGGTGCTCAACTCTTTGCCATGGAAACAGGTGAAGGGACACGTTACAGAAGGAATTGTTTCGGTGGAGAGGCTGCGGAGAGCTGGCAAGAGCAGCAGCCCGGTTGGGAAACTGAAGGTGAGAAAAATGACATGTTTTGCATTAGTCCCGTGCAGCAGGGAGGAGATGCCACCCTCCTGAGCAGCTCTTGTCTGAAGCAGCTGCAGATGCGCAGACCACGCCATTGTTTGCAGAAATCAAGGTGTGATTTCATTTACTGAAACAAAACCGTGTGAGGAGGAATGTGGAGCTGAGAACAGCCCGACCCCAGCAGGTTCTTATCCTTGGCTTCCCCCTGCCATCCCCACGTGAGCTTCACAGGCAGAAAAACCATCCCTGAGACCAGAAGTGTGTTCAACAAACCTTCACATGCTCCCAGTCCATCACACCGTGGTGTTGTTCAGGGCTCTGATGGGTTTGATCCTTGCGTCCACAACCATCCCCAGCTGGAGCTGCTGGGCACGGCCATCAATCCCTGGGACTCGTGGCCACGTCCACACCACCTGGAGAAGGGAATCAGAAGGAAAGAGCACCCCTGCAATAATTCAATCTGCATAAAACACCTTTCCTGCAACTGCACTGTTCCCACTTGTCGTTAATTATGACATCTCCAGCAATTTCTTCGTTGGTTTGAAGGAGGGCGTTGTGCATGTGGGGATCTCAATCAATTCTTCTCCTCTCAGCACATTTAACTGCTGCAGAATTTTCCACAGCGATTTTGTTCTTCACAGCTCCTTGAAAAACACCTCAGCCTCCAATTTATTTCCAGTCATTAAAGCAAACTCTTTTGAATGGACAATATGATTTATAAAGTGGGAGAGATACTTTTATGCACTGCTTTATGAATTCTAAGGCTTCAGTATTTGTTACAGCTCTTTATTCATTTGGTCTGAAAAGCCAGGAAAAAAACCCTCACCACTGAATAAAGAGGAAAACGATTCTCAGCTTTCAAACAATGAGCACATCAAATTAAAAAATCATTTATTTCAGTGCCTCTCCTGCTGCACCGTCACAAGGGCACACAGTTGTGGAGCCTTCAGCTGGCACACGGATATTCCGTGGCTTTGAGGGAAAAACTGGAAGTGAGTGGCTCCAGCAGAGCCCAGAGGAATCCACAACCTCTGAAGTGGGACTGAAACTGCCAAGTTCATGTTTTTCTTCATAGAATCCCAGAATGGTTTGGGTTGGAAGGGGTCGTAAAGCTCATCTTTTTCCACCCCCTGCCATGGGCAGGGACACCTTCCCCTGTCCCAGGCTGCTCCAAGCCCCAATGTCCAGCCTGGCCTTGGGCACTTCCAGGGATCCAAGGGCCTCCCCATCCTCCTGGGGGGAAGGATTTCCTCCTAATATCTAATCCAAACCTTCTCTCCCTGACAGTTGGAAGCTATTCCCTCTTTTCTTGTCATTACCTGCTCTTACCCACAATCTCTCTCCATCTTTCTTGTAGTTCCCTTCAGGCCACAACCAGTTCACCCTGCAACCTTCTCTCTTCCAGGCTGAACAATCCCAGTTCTCCAGCCTTTCCTCCCAGCAGAGCTGCTCCATCCCTCTGATCGTCCTGGTGCCTCCTCTGGACTCCCTCCAACACCTCCGTGACTCTGGAGTCAAGGTGGTAAAACATCTCCAAAGTGCTAAACCACGTCCACCTTCTCTGGGGAAGGGAGCACAGCTGCTTTGGTGCTCAAATCCAGTCCTTCACTCCAGCTCTTTACAGACCCAGACATCCAAACCAGATCCCCATTTCTCCAGAGACCTGGAACAATTTGGTTGGCTCTCCCATACCGAAGCTCTTCATGCTTCCCTCCTCCTGGACATGCGGCACTGCTGTTGTGTGAGCCTCATGCCCAATCCAGGAGGATCTTTGCCATCCATCCTGAATCCTGTTCCCGCCCTTTCATTTTTCCCAGATAACTCTCACTCATCCCTTTTTATCCATCCATGACTCTTCCAGAGTTTTCTATCGAAGCTATTTTAATCTAATCTTTCCTGCTGGCTCAGGGTGGCTCTGCATTTCAGACCTCATTTATCACACAGCCACATGGCAGCTTTACCTGATTTCTGGGAACTGTTCAAATTTGCTGTTTATTGTTTTAAAAATCTATTACGAACCTCTTGACTCCCCTGCATTGTGCAAAGAAAAATAATTATAAAAATACCCGCTCTCTTTAATACCAATAATTTGTCACCTACTGAGAATTTTTTTCCAGGTATAATAGTAGTTTAACTCATTAACTTTATGCTAAGTACAGCAATTTCGCTGTCTCCCACCCAAATATTTCTAATATTAACGATGCAGCTTAGATAAAGTGATTTAAGCAGCTGTACATACAGTGTGCTTACACAACGATAATTAATTACCTCGAAGATTGAACTCCAATCTTTCACTTCCAATTACGCTTTCATCTTTCTGATGATCACCCTGCAAGAGTTCTCCTTAAATTCCATAATCCAGTTTGACATCAGGCCACCACGGACTGGGAGGGAGGAGGAAGGAGCCGTGTGCCCGGGAGCAGGAGGCCGGAGCAGCGGGACGCGATGCGGAAACGGGTACAGAGGCTCTGCCCTCACCGAGGGGTGCCAGGGGAAAAAATATTGTCGTGTTTGTCCAACAGCAGCTCTTCAGCTGCTGGCACGGAGCGAAACACGGAGCCCAGGGAAGGGGTTCCTGCTGGCTGCAGGGTGGGGGGATGCAAAACTGCCCTCTGCTGCATGCCCACCCCGCACATCTCCCCCAGGAGCTGCAGCAGCAGGGCCAGGAGGGCTCTGCTCCCCGGGGAGCTCCTGCCTTCCTCTGCCAGGCACTCAGAGCCTCTCGGCCTCCTGCACACGGAGCTGGCCCTGCCTGAGCTCTGCCTCCCCTCCCAGCTCCTTGGAGCGCGGAGCTGGGAAAGCACCAGCGTCGCTGGTGGACACAGAAAGATCACACGGAGACAGGAGAAGTGTCAGAAGAGGAAAAGCCCCCATTGTTGGGGAGGATGAAACAGGAAAGCCTTATAAATATGATCGCCTGGCAAAAGATTTTGAGAATATGGAAACTATAAGCGAGATTGAAATGAAGGCAAGCTTTGAGATACCAAGCCTCAGTTACTGAACAACAGGAAAACAATGGCATGGCCGGCTGAAGGCAATCCCCTCTTGATTGAACAATCCCCTCTGCTTGCAGACAGGTCCAGGGGTCAGAGCAGACCCCACTAGCCTGGCAGAAGGGGTCCAAAGAGCAGTTTTTAGGGTTTAAAATGTAACGCAGTATGATAATGTAATGATTCTTATAGGCTGTATGTAAATGCTATAGGATTTGTATCTGGTACTAGATTGGTTAGTGGAAATTAGAATATTCAGCACAGAAGATTTATTGTATTGTAACGANTTATTACTACAGTTGGCTGGAAGGTGAGATTGACACCTTCTCAATCACATTGGTTGGACCAAGAGTCAATCAACTTTTGTCCATCATGGAAAAGGAATGTAAATATAAGAAATGGTTAGATAAATACAAGCTATTATTTACATCAAACTGTGAGAATCTCTGATTCTCTGACTCCAAAATATGCAAACAATCAAAAAGGCTGCAAACCAGGGCAACACCCCAGGAGAGCTCTGCCAGCAGCTCTGTCCCTCTTGGGGAGGTCGGGTACAACACAAACCTTCTCTGCAGGTCAGAAACTTCAGGGCTTTAACGGTTTTGGCTCCACAGGGTAATATTTATAAAATTATACATTATAACCCATCCCTGGCAGTGCCCAAGGCCAGGTTGGACAGGGCTTGGAGCAGCCTAAGATAGTGGAAGGTGTCCCTGCCCATGGCAGGGGGTGGGATGGGATGGGGTGGGCTTTAAAATCCCTTTTAACCCAAACCATTCTGATTATAAAAAATAAGAAACGAGGCTTGCTCATGGTGCAATTCAAACACAGCTGAAAGCAGGACACCCCTTTGCCTCCACTGAAAGCTGGTCAGGAATTTCTGCAGCTTTTCCTTCTTCACTAAAACTGTGGGAGCCTCCCTTGCGAACATGAGTCTGGAGCTGTTTGCTCACGTGAGGAACGAGTTTAGGGCATCAAGAAAAATCCCTGGACATGGTCATCTTTACCTCCGTCAAGAAAAACTGCTTTGTCTTCTTTGCCAAATCTTCATGGCCACGAGCATCACAGAGACAAGAAAAAGTCTCCAAAATCCTTGACAACTCTTTCTCCTAAAAAAAAAAATGAATAGCAAAATAGATTTTTTAAAATTGTATTAATACGTTGTGCTTAAATTCCCTGAAATTGTCTTAAACACACACAAAATGAAAACTTCCAGGAGAAAATCACCACAGACTAGAACTCCGAGCAGTATCTGTCTCCAATAACTCTCCCCCAAGTATTCCCAACAGCTGAAAAAAACCAGGACAACTGCACAATATTCAGAACTTATTCCAGACTTGACTCAGTGGATTCTTTTTAAAACAAGCCCATTTTGCATATGAATTAAAATTTAAAAAGCACTAATAACTGCAGATGATGAGCACTAATCTTGGTCCTCAACATCAGCATCCCTGGAAGTCTTTCCCTCCTGCCTGAGCCCCACATGTTCAGAATATATCCAATTTTTCCATCTTTTATTCGCATAGGTAGGGATTATTCGGTTTATTCAAGCCAATTATCTCAGCGTGATTCATCATCATGATGCTCCAAAATAAAAGCAATCATGCTAAATTGGTGCAATTAAAATTTTTATATTTGGAGAGAAAAATTACCTGTTGAAACAGGAACTTTTCTCCAAACAACATCAGGGACTTGTTGAGCTGGCGTGAAACACTTTTTCCTCTCCCTGAAGCTCAAATGCAGAGCTCTGAGCTTTCCCTTGGTTAAATAGATGTAAAAATCAAGTGAAAAGCTCTGGTTTGCACACCAAGCCAAAATAAAATTGTATTGGCCCGTTTTAATCAATAAAATTCTATTTTGCAGGGGAAGCACTCCAGGGAAAGCACTGAAGGAATCGGGCAGGGACCCATAAACCACTCAAGGAACGAAAGGGGGAATCTTTCATTCCATGAGGTTTTGCCCACAGCCTCTCTCAGTTATGCACTTCCAACTGCTAATTAAATATCGTTTAATTGGCATTCCCAGCTTCTCTGGGCAACCTGTTCCACTGTTTGGCCACCCTCTGTCAGGAATTCCTTCCTAACATTTAATCTGCCCCCTTGTCCATATCAAAAGTTCCTCTCTCTCCTTTTCACAAGCATCCTTGAGGAGCTGAAAGGATTCAAATCTTGCATAAATAATATAAAGATTTACCTGATTAATGCCAATCCCTGATCCAAGTACAGAAAAATAATGATAAAGCAACCACAGAAATTAGGGATAGTGACTTTTGGAGCTCACGGTCATTGCAATTCACCTCAGATTCCTTCTTAGGGATGGGAAAGGGATTCTATGGATATAATTTCATTTATTGGCCTAATTCAACTGCCTGACTAAAAATTAAAGCCTGTTAAGGGCATTTCTCCAACCCCTTTTTAAACAGCAACAGGCCGGGGGTATCCACCACCTTCCTGGGAAGCCTGATCCAGGCTTCACCCACCCTCTCAGGGAAGAAATGCTTCCTGATGCCCGTTGTAAACCTCCCAGAAAAGTTCTGAACATCCCCAAGAGTCCTATCGCTGGATCCCGGGGGGGAAAGCTCAGCTGAGGTGTATTTGTGCACATATCAATACATATAAATACATATAAATACATATAAATACATGTAAATACATGCACGTGTGTTTGCTCTGCTGCTGCAGAGAAGCTGCTCTGCATCCCTCCCTGAAAAACCTTTGCAAGTGCAAAAGTCGCAGAGAGGGCCAGAAACCTCGAGGCTGTAAACACAATAAGAACATTCATTGCTTCAGCTTCCCTTTGATTTCCAGGGAAAGCAATTTGTGGAGGCAGTGGGCAGAAGGAAATGCAGAGAGGAGCCTGCCCAGGCGGGAGCAGGAGCCTCTGACTCCAGAGCGGCACAGCCAGCACAAAAATCCAGCAGCTCCTGATGAGTTCCCTGCATGGCAAACGCGTTTCTGGTGCCGACAATGGGCTTCAAACAGGAATTGATGTTCTGCTCACAGTGAAACGAGGCTGTGGCCAAACCAAACCGCAGCTGCATCATCTGGAGAGACCTGAAATGTTCGGATATCTGATTTTTTTTTAGGTGTCGCTCCACCTTTGATGGCGGCAGAACCCGAAACTCATTATGGTTCCCACGGCTGATCGCTCTGTTGGTTTCTCCTTTAAAAGTCCTGTGTTCTACCAGGGCTGAAAGAACCTTCAGAGCAGGATAACAGCCCAGATTCTGCAGGGTCACCCCATAGCAGGATGTTCTGCCTGGGATGGGCTGGAGCAGCTCGAACGATGCCCCGTTTGCAAGGCTTCAGGGGCGGATTGAGAGGGGCACCGTGTGCTGGGGTCTGGGGTGCAATTATCCTAAAACCCGTCTGGAGCCCCAGCCCCAAATCCTGACACCGAGGCAAAGATCTGGCAGAGGAGCTGCTGAACTGATCTGGTGACACGGGACTGGCAGCCAACCCCTTTGCACCATAAAACTTCCCACAGGGTGGGTTCTTTTAACAAATTCTTCCTTGGAATGTGTGGAGATTCCTCCCTTTGGTTTTGGGGATGCCCGTCCCGGGTACCCCTCAAGGCACCATCCTTAATCTGAGGTGAATGGCAATGACCGTGAGCTCTAAAAGTCACTATCCCTAATTTCTGTGGTTGCTTTATCATTATTTTTCTGTACTTGGATCAGGGATTGGCATTAATTGGCATTAATCACACCTCCTCGGAATGTGTGGAGATTCCTCCCTTTGGTTTTGGGGATGCCCGTCCAGGGGACCCCTCAAGGCCCCATCCTTAATCTGGGTGAGTTCCATCAACCCCTAGTAATTGTTTCTTTTTGCTAACTTTAATATAATTGCTTTGATATCATGCACTATCCTATCTTATACTATAACAATAATAATTCTAGCTTTTCTACTCTGTGGTAAATAATTCTGATTGAGTACCTTTTGTCCAATCTTTTATTGGAATAAATGATTCCCAGGCTCCTCTCTCTGAGAAGGAGTTCAGAAAGCCAGTGCTGGTTTCTCATCATCATCCTTCACCAGGATTTGAAGAATTTGCCAATACAGGCCAAATACATTATTTAAAATTACAGATTCGTAATAAAAAATCCAAAAAAACCAAACCCACCTTTTTCTCCCTGAGGCTTCCCCAGGATTTTACATGAGAATCAATTTATAATGTCCTTAATTGCTATTTGTACTATTTGTTCAGCCTCAGACTCCAAAGTGCTCCGAGGAGGAACAAATCCAGTGGAAATCGATGCCATGGATGTGCTCTTTAAGCAGCAGCTGAGGCAGAACTCTCCAGAGAGACAGGAGCCTTTGGATTTTGTTACGTGCCAGTGTTCGGGGAGGGAAAACATCTGAAAATCCCTAAAGAATTTCAGTTTCAGACAAGGTCTAACCATCACTTTTTGCTGTAGCAGCTCAGGGGGAGTTGAACTTGCCTTTAAATCCTTGTCTGGAAAAGAACGTGACACATGTCCTGAAAATGAGGAATTTTTCCCTGCAAAGTGCCCTGATCACCACGGGAGAAACATGGAGAAACACCATCCCTTGCTCGGGGGCTCTTGGGATTCTCCTTCACCTCCCCCAGGCTGAGCAAGGGAAAAGAAAACAACTTAAAAACTCATGTTATGGATTCCCCTCTGCCCCTCCTTCCCTTGTTTGTAGTTTAGAGCCGGAGGGAAAACGAAGCTACTTCATTATTTACTGCCACCTTCCGTGTGTGATTGCAGCCCAAGCGCACATGAAGCGATCCCAGATTCCAGGATCCACCAGGAAGGAGAGCAGCAGGAACATCCCAGTGCTGGATTCACGTGCAGGGTTTCCTCTGCCACGCTAAAGGCTCAGCTCAGCGGGTGAATTATCGAGGCAGGAGCTGCAAACGAACGCAAATCACACGCAGTCAGCACAAGGAAAATTTCCCTTTTTTTTTCCCCACCCTCTGAACTTCCAGAACGAAAGCAGGAAAAGCTTTGGAAGTGGCACCTCCTTGAGAAGGAGCCAGCAGCAGGTGCTCGTGCAGGCAGCGAGCTCAAAGAGAGCTGAGAGAGCCAAACACCCTTCACAGCTAAAATTCCTGGCTGGAATTATCCGGGAGGAGCGGAACCTGCTGGCTCCGTGCTGTGCGGAGCTCCTTCAACTCCCAGCAAGAACAAAGCCAGGGGTTTTTCCAGCAGAATTCCAGTTTTTGCCGAGTGATGCCAGTCCATGCCCCTCTCCAGCCTGCCCCAAGCTTGCGTTCCCTCAGAGGGAGTGGAGGAGCCCGAGCTGAGGAATATTTCCCAAATCCCACTGGATCTGTGGCTGAGCATCCCTGTCACTGCTTTTATTGGGATCACTGAGCTGGTGAGATTCATCTTCTGTGGCTGCCACCTCCCAAACAAGCCGGGAGAATTTGTTAGTCAGGAGGAAAGATGATGGGGGTTTATTATCCCTATTTTTCCTGTCCTGGAATGCACAATTCCCTGCGGATGCTCAGATGAGCAGGCCAGAACCCTCTGCTTCCCAAACCCCTGCTCAGTACACAACCAGCATCACAAAGAGAAGTTTAGCAGCAATTCCTCGTGAAGAACTAAAATATGAATTTATTTGTCTCTCTCCCAGCTTTGTCACCTGTGGCAAGCAGGGAGCCGGGAGATATTTTTCCCATTAACGAATTCCCCCAGTTTTGGTGGAACAATTTCAATTCCGTGAACTTCTCCCTGCTCCCTTTGGAGTCTCCTGAGAGTTTCCTGCTCCAGCCTGAAAATAGTGTCTGATTTTTCATTATTCCTTCCAGTGACAGCCCAGGTCTCTCTCACATCCCATCATAAACAATTTCCTCTTCATTCCACCGTCCACAGGATTTTTTTCCCCAATTCCAGTCCCCTTGGGAAGGAGTGGGAGGTTCTGCTCCTGTCCAGGGCGTTCTATCCCACCCTTTCTTTTCCAGAACTTCCCACCTCTGGGATATTTTTTTCCAGGTCTCCAGATCCTGATGAGATTGGTGCAGCCATCTCAGCCCTGGAATCGCAATTTTTGTCACTGAATCTCCAGGGTTTCCTCAGAGAGCTTGGGATTTTGGGAATTGCGGAACTTTAAACAAAGAAAACGAAAGGTAAAAAAAATAAATAAATCTCTGCGTCTCTAAGCCCAGAGTTTGTGTCTTATTGTTCTGCTGAAAATAGCTCAAGGTAACATTGCAATCTTTCAGATTTAGAGTGAAACCTCAAAAATAAAAATTTTCTCTGTCCTTTTCAGTTCTCTTTGGAAAAAATCCCAAATTTACCTGGAAATTCCAGCTGCAACCCCAACAGCTCCAATGCTGCTTTCCCCAGCTGGGTTTTCCAAAATTATTTTTCCTTGTCCCTGTGGATAATGAAGGATCATAGAAATTACTGGATTTAGAAATAAAACCAGGTTTGTTGAAAAGCTGAATATGCCAACCCCACCTCTGCAATCAAAGGTGATAAAGTCACTTTTCTTGTGATAAATAAATATAATTAATTACTTTTTATCTTCCTATTTTTCAGAACCTTCCCTAAAATCTCCTCACCTTCAAGAGTTTGTGCCATTATTTTAAAATTTATCCCAAAAAGTGAGCTAGCACTTTTTCTTCACACAATTAAAAAGAAACACAATATACTTTAATATTCACGTTTTTCTGACAGGTGCCTGAGACAATATCACCAAAACCATGTGAAAAACAAAAATGCATTCCAAAAATCTTACAGCAAGGAGAAGTGTCTGAAAACATCTTAAAATTCCCCTCACACTTTTGTTATTTTTGCTTTTACAGTGTTTTTAAGAGAAAGGCAGTAGAATACCAGATGCTTTAAAATCAGTTTTTAATGTCACGAAGCAGAGGACAGACACACACACCAATAATTTCTGTGTCATTTGATTTTTATAGCCTTTTTTGCATTATCTTTTTAGCCGCCACTGGGCATGAGCACAGGTTTTGTAACATTTAAGCAGGACATAAAGATATTTATATATACATAAATTTTTATACATATATTTATATATAAATAGTGACAGAGTTAATAGTTATAAATTAAGTTTAAAGGCTTTAATAGGGTTTCAGAAATCACTTCCTTTGTGACTTTAGCGCAGGAAGGACGGGGTAACTTCCCAATTTTTCAGTGGCTGCAGATACGGTTTGCAACAATTATTGATTGCATTTATTGACTATTTATCGATTGGTTCCTTATGGCAGAGCTTGGTGAGGGCAGCCACTGACTCAGTTTGACCAATGACTCTGCTCCAGTAATTCCAAATCACAGGAATTAGCCTGGATCCCAGAAATTTTCTTCGGGAAGTGCCTGACCTCCGCTGCTCCAGGAGAATTCCAGTTCGAATCCTCCTTTCACCTGCCTGGATCTCATTTGAAATCAGTTCCTTCGCTTTCCCCTTCCGTGTTGCTAATATTGTTGCCAAAGGATCAGGACAATTTCAAATAATTATCTTTTAATTAAGGTTGATTTTCAGTGGAAGTCAAGCACAGCCGCTTAACAACTTCCACATCAGTCCCCAAATAAATTCCCTGTGATAATCTGGAGCCTCAAAAGCAGCAAAAACGAGATGTTGGTGTCATCTCTGGTGAGCTCTTTACAAAAAGATCTCTCTGAGCCACAGAACTGAGGAAAATCAGGACAGACAGCAAAAAAAAAGAAAACCCCAAACTAGAATTTACCACAGTCTAAAACAGCCATTTTAAATTTATTTTATCATTTTCAGTGGGAAATAACAGCATGTTACAGGATGACAGAATACAGTCAAACAAATATTTCAGTTCTCTCTGTAAATATCCATTTAAGGGTGCTGCTCATGGCTTGATTTTCGTTTCTGAGCAGTTTTTCTGAGGATTTATCTGTTCAATACCTTCTTTTTTAGATCTTTTTTATGGTTTCTTGCATATCAGCTGTTAGGGCCTAAAGCACAGCAAGCTTCCTCACGGAGGCAGAGCTGGGACAAACAGGGGGAGATCCCAAAAAAAAAGGGAGTCTGGAATGATGAGTGGCTCCAAAGAGGCACCAGCACTCCCAGATTTTCTGGGGATCACTCTCAAAATTCAGGAAATGCTCCTGGAAATTTTTTTCCTACCTCCTGTGGGTGCCCCAAGTCCTCTCCAGCCAAGAGGCACGGCCTCTTCAGCAGCAGCTCCTCACAAACCAGGATTTCCAGCCCCAAATCCCACTGCTTTGCTCCTTTGAAGGGTAAGGAGGGATCCCAAAGCATTTTTATGAGTTACTTGGATATCTCTCCATTCATTTCATGGATGCTAAAGTTCACCAGCCCTGAGATTCCCTGGGAACGAAAAGCAAACATCTCAATTAGTCTCACAGCCCACTAATCATTGATTATCTGCCTTTCCTGAAGCCATAAACCATTGAATTTCAAGTTTTGGGGGTATTTGTGTCCAGCAGGACACAAGCTTGAATTAGAACCTAGACTTCCAAAGGAAGAACGTGCATTTTCCTGAGAAACCTTTTTGTTTGGAATACGATGACGTAAAACCCCACGTCCTGAATTACGGAAGTGCTTTTGCACCCAGAAGGGAGAAGGTTCCTGGACCAAAGCTGCCTGTAATCCATACATTTTGCAGCAGCAGCAGGGTTTTGAGGGACATGGCGCTATTCCTGAAGGGAATACCCCTGGAAGCAGCATGCCAGCGTTTGGAATAGTGCTTGGCACAACGGCAGAGCATATGGCATTTAGTGCATGTCCTGGGGTGCAGGGTGGGATGTGCCCGGGGGTTTGTATTCTATCACCATCTGTTGAAGCCAGGTGTGGCTGTGTGCCCTGCCTCCTCCCTCTGGATTATTTTCTGTTAATGGCCCAGCTGTTGGCACCAGGTGGGGCAGAGTTCTTTATCTCTGCCATGATCCATCCTCCCTCCAGGGGGACATCTCCTGTCAATGGGCCCTCACCGCATGGCTGATAAAATTACATCATCCCATTGTGAGATGCCCCGCCCAGAGGGAGGAACCAAGCATTCCATCCTGGATATAAGCTGAGGTTTGAAACATCAGGAGGGAGCTCTCCTTCCCAGAGGAGCAGTTTTTCTTCCACTGGATTCCCAGAGGAGCAGATTTCTTCTCTACTGGATCCCCAGAGGAAAGCTACACCCTTCGACAAGATCACTGCTTCAACAGGATTACATCTGCCAATTCAGGACTGCAGCCACCGTTTGATCCGACTGCTACCAACTCCCTGTGACAGCAGGGTGTCAGGGTATAGTTCTGACTCTGTCAGTGGTTTGGTTTGTTTTGTACTCTTGCATTTGTTTTGTTTTGGTTTTTTTTCAATTTTCCTAGTAAAGAACTGTTATTCCTATTCCCATATCTTTGCCTGAGAGCCCCTTAATTTCAAAATTCTAATAATTCAGAGGGAGGGGTTTACATTTTCCATTTCAAGGGAGGGTCCTGCCTTCCTTAAGCTGACATCTGTCTTTTTCAAACCAAGAGTGCAAGCAAATAAAACTGCTCTCACAGTCAACTGGAGACACGTCCTACCGCAGCCATCCCAAATCCGGCCTGAAATCATTCCCTCTGGATTTGCACCTGCAGGAAATGGGTTGAACGCTTCCACAGTCCAATGCGCACTGGTAAATTTTAGGCCCCCTGCATAGAAGTGATGGATTCCAGGTGAAGGGAGGTATAGGTTGGCTATTAGGAAAAAATTTTTCATGGAAAGAATGATAAAGTACTGGAACGGACTGCCTGGGGAGGTGGTGGAGTCACCATCCCTGGATGGGTTTAAAAAAAGACTGGATATGGCACTTGATGCCATGATCTAGGTGAGGTGTTAGGGCACGGGTTGGACTCGATGATCTTGCAGGTCTCTTCCAACCCAGACATTCTGTGATTCTGTGAAATTTGCACGGAATATTTCAGTAATTCCAAGTTTCTGTTCCCGACCTCCGGAATCTCAGCGTGCCCATCTTCCACGTGTGGTCACCCGTCCCCTTTCCCATCATCACTGGGGTCTCTGTTCCTTGTTTAATCTCAAGGTTTAAATTATTCTCCTTCAAATGTACCAGGAAGTGCCTACAGAGCAGAATGTACAATCCCAAACCAAGAGAAGTTTGGGATAAGGTCGGAACTTGATGATGTTTAAGGTCCCTTCCAACCCAAACCATTCCAGCACCCAAAGAGCCTCCCCAGTCATGGCTTGGATCCCAGCAAAGCCAAGGTTTTGCCCTGAGTTTCCAGTCCTGCTGGGATTTCCTGGGTGTCCAAGCAATGCAGGCCGTGCTGCACAGCTGGGAAGGATTTTCCATGCCCTGAGCACCTCCCAAATTCCAGGCACGGGATGCTTTGCGCTGAGCACAGCCCAGCTCGTCGCTTTCAACAACATCCCCATCCTGCAGCTCCGTTTGATTCCCTCACTAAAACAAAACAAAAAAAATTCTTTATCCTGTCATTTTAAACCTCTGGATTTCCTTCAGCTCGTTATTCCAACTCCCCCATGCTTAGATCCAGCATGCAGAGCAAACCACCCAAACTGCGTTCCCTGTGGAATGGCGCTGGGATCACTGAACCTCCAGTTCCACCCTGTTTAGCAGATCTGGCTCCTTTGCTAGGATGAATCCCAAAAAAAATCTCTGCTCAGGAGCCTGAACAGGGAGATCATTTTGCTTCACCTCCAGAAACACTTGGAATTATTCTGGAACTCTTCCTGCAGTCCTTGCCTATGAAGGAAACGATCCCAAATCAAAGCTTTTGGCTTCTAACACAAAGTTCAAACATCCCTGTTGACTAAAATTCTCTCTTCCCTTGCCCTGCCCTCCAGACCTATAAACACCCAACCCCATTTGTGGGAATTCAAATCAGGATGTTCCTTTCAGCTCACCCTTGATGTAACAAGCCAAGTTACATCTTCCAATTTGCAGAGAATGGATAGTTAATTATTTTAAATTAGATATAAAATTATATCACAATGTTCCTTTCAATTTATCTTTGATTTAACAAGTTCCATATTCCAATTTGTGGAGAAGTTGCCTTTAATTGTCTTAAATTAGAGATCAATTCTTTTACCTTCCCATATTTCATCCCATGGTTTTTTGTGCTTGGAATGAGGGATTTATTTCCACACTTCAGCTTAAAAGAGAGATGTTACGAACCACGGGCTCGGAATCAGTGTCAAAATGTTTCAGCTATTTTTATGCTAAACATCATCGCTATGGAAACGCCACAGTTAAATTTAATGTGAATTTTCATGGATTTTTCTTGCAGTGCAGACCATCAGTAGAGTCCAGGCTGGGTTTAATGGGGAAAAAAAGTAGGATTTTGGGTGTCTGCACTGATTTAAAAAATATTTTAACCAAACCCATTTTTATCTCTGTGCTTTTAACCACACCCAGACGAGTCACTCCCATCACACCAGTAAAAATTATGGCAAAATGTGCAAAACACACTGAAATCCCCTTCAAATGAAACACCAGCTGGGTCTAGCTTTCTCCAGAAAAATTCTGGGGTTTTGGCGCTTATTTTTACAGAGTAATTTGAATTTCGAGGCTTTGCTCTTGTGGAGCACAGGGGAAACAGGTGAGCTCAGCATCTCTGGCTCGTCCTGGGGGAATTTCTATTTTTCCATGATAATCTGTGTCTTCCCTCCGCTGATGGGATCACTGGGAATGTTCTGCAGGGCCACTCAGCACCTCTGGGTCAGAACTGAGAGCAAATCAAATCAGGGAGCTCAAGACTGGGAAGATCTGCCCAGTTTTTTGCTGCCAGGATGAAAATCCCAGCAGTGACAGCAAAAGTGCTGCAGGTCGCCAAAGGATGAACAATGTGGGTCCTGGGGAATGGAATTAATAATGAAATAAAAAAAAAATTTAAAAATTAAATTAAATTTTAAAATAAAATAAAATATAAAATTAAAAAATGAAAAATAAAATGAAAAATAAAAATTTTAAAACTAAAAATAAAAATAAAAAATAAAAAAAATTAAATTTAAAAATAAAAATAAAATAAAATTTAAAAATAAAATAAAATAAAAAATAAACTAAAATGCAGGGAACTGGAAAGAAAAAAAGAAGTGTTGGGCTGCTAACTCACGGATATATCAATTATCCTGAAATTTTGGCACCTGGTAGAAGAGTGGGAGGTTTCTGGATAGAAAAGACAACTCAGAGGACAAAACAAACCCAAAATATTCAATAAAAAATATAGAGATGTAATTTCACGGTGGCATGATGCTTGTCATTAGTTTAGGAGCATTTAAAGAAAGAAGTTATTCTAAATATTGTTATTATATCACTGTGTGGACCATCAGGTTTTACACCCTGAGACAAAGCAAACAGCTCAATACAGACAAAGTTCTAACATGATTTTTCTGCCACAAGCAACAATAAATTCTACAGAAACTCCTCTGCTTTGTTAATAAATCATATTTGTGGGAAGAACCAAAAAAATCCCCGTTCTCTACCTGAAAACTTTCTGCTCTGCTACTTCTTGGCACTCAATAAACAACATTTAAATCAAGGATCAGCAATCCTGACAAAACCAAAGTGCATTTTAAATCAGCATAAAAACTGTAAAAACTCAAACCTGAATCTCTGCAGAGCAAGCCTGCAGAAAAGAAGGGGGGAAAGGCCGGATTTGGTTAATATTCAATGGATTTTTTTTTTCCTGTTCTCACATGGGGTGTTCCCAGTAGCAGCTCCTAGGACTGGAGTGGTTTGATAGGAAGCATCCATCAAGTTAATTACTGAAATTATTACCTTGCTCCCAGACTGTGCCAGGAGTGCTGAGAGGAGCCCCAGGTGAGGGTGACAAAGCATCACCTTCAGCTGGAGGGCCAAAAAAAATCAGAATCCTCTGGAAAAACCTGGAGCTGGCTGATATTTTAATTTTAAAGAGCATTTCAATATGTTTTGCCCATTTTGCCACAATTTTTCCTGGTGTGGGAGTGGCTTGTCTGGGTGTGGTTAATTAAAAGCACAGAGATAAAAATGGGTTTGGATAAGATATTTTCGAGGTCAGACATCTAGAATCCTATTTTTTTCCCCATTAAAAGCCCAGGATGAGGGAGCACTTGGAACATCTGGAAGCCCTCCTGGACTCAGGCAGAAATTGCAGTTGTGCTGGAAAATCTTCATTAATTGAGGCAAAGAGACCTCAGAGCCCTTTCCTCCCTTTAATTCAGAATTCTCCACGTTTGCTGCTGTTACGAGATAAAAAAACCAAACCAACAAACAGGTGGAAAACCACTCCAGCTTCCTGAGATCTTGTACTTCCATCAACTACACGCTCTGGCGAATATTTTAGGCACTTTAGGGGCTTGGCCTGTGGGAAAAAAAAGCAGCTCTCCTCCCTCCAGGACTATTCTTTGGAGGGGTTATTTTTAAAATCCCTGTTACTACTCACCTAAGACGGCAGCCCACACACGCAGCTCATGCCAGGAGCCTGGTGACACGAGATGATCACATTTGCATACAAGGCTTCTCGTGTTTCATTTATAGGAGCTGTGGGTTTTGCTATTTTTGCCTCCTTGGAGCTCAGTTCCAGCTGATCCTTTCATCTTTTCCCCAATCTCGCTCGTGGAGGTCGAAGCAAACCCAACATTCCTGCCCCAGCCCCAGCCAAGGGCAGCCTTGGGATGGGATGAGCCCAATTTCCCTCAGGAGGATCAAGTGGGAGGTGGGAATCAATTCCCTTCCCTAATTCCTGAGCCCTTCCACGCTGAAATTCCTGGCTTGGAGAAGGAAAACCCTCGTGCCAGATTTTTTCCAGGCACAAGGGCAAGGCTGAGGTGCCACATGATGAGACCCTTCCCTATAAACTGTAGCCTGGTCGTGTAATAAAACATCTTGCCTTTGTTGATTGCTTTTTCCCCACAAAAATTCCTTTTTCCA
>WEIT01029149.1:50426-122087 GCA_013389985.1 Dryoscopus gambensis
CAAAGAAATAGGACACAATATTATCAACAACAATATTATCGACAACAATATTATCATCATCCCACATTTTACTCATTTCAAGAAAACCATGAAGGAAACAGACCAAGAATTTTGCCAGACAGCTCAAATTAGGAAAATCAACTCCCCTGGATAACTTAATGGGATGTCAGCAAAACCTTCTTGGTTATTCTCTTTGTTTGTTCTGATTGGTGGAGATTCAGGACTTTGAAAGAAGATTTCACAGTAAAGGTGAAAAGAGGTTTGGACGCAACCTTTCCACAGCAAAAATGAGATTTTGGGGAAATAAATACATTTTTATTTAATGCTACATTAAGGACAAACAAACAGCAAAACCTAATAAAACCAAATAATGTAAAAATCAATGGAAATTCGGTTGAGAAATCTGCTTTTTTTTCCGTGTATATAAAGGTCGGTTAATATTTCCCAGCATTTCATAAACACATGAAGGGCTGAAAACAGAGAGATGGGAATCACATTTCAGACTTGGCAATGTTTTCAGGGGCACCCAAGCAAAATAACAAGAATTCTGCTTTTATTTTCACAATTTGTGCTTCTGTGGCATCAATTTCCTAAGTGAACTGTGGGCACACAGTGGTTATTGAAATCCTGGGCTGGGGATAACCAAACACACGCAGCAGTTACTCAGATCCTGGGATTGGGATTAAAAAGGCCCAAAATGACAAGTTTAAAAACAAAAAACAAAAAAACAAAACAAAACAAAAAATTATCGAAGTACTGAAATTCTTTAAGTCATTAATCAAAATTAAAAAGCAGATTAAAGAAATTCTTAAATTAAATCTCCTTTAATTTGGGCTAAAACATCTCAGTCTGCTGAAGCAGTTTGGAGCCTTTTAGGCCCAGATCCACATTTGGACGAGATTTTAGCCAAAGAAGGAAAATAATTCCTAGAAATTCTCCAGGAAAACAAGTAACTCCATGACTGCTCCTTCTGCTGTCTGGAGCCATCATCCTTCATGATCTAATCAAATGTTTATCCTGACATCACCTGGTAAAACTGAACTTAAGCAAGGCCTGAAACCAATTTAAACATCAATTCCTTTGATTTAGCAGAGGGAGAAGATGCGTGAGAAATCACCACGTCCCCTCCACCTCAGAGCCACCTCTAAAGCCAAGAATACAATTTTATTTTCGTGTTTCAGAGCCGAGACAAAGCTCAGGGCCTTCCTGCCATCCAAAGCAGGCCCAGTCCTTCCTGGGGATCCCATCTGGGTATTTGGATTATTTGCTGACCTACCTGAAGCATCAGCTCTGGAGCAAAGGGATTTCTGGTTGCCATAGCTCAGCAAAGGCATCCAGATATGATAAAATAAAAAGGAATTCACAGGCAAAATAAGGAGAAACCAAGATAGGTTAGGAAATCAGTATGGGGAAAATGTTAATCTGCATCCAGTGCTGCAGTGAGGTTGAATCATACCACAGGGTTTGGGTAGATTAACTCTGTTCTTAAAATGCTTTCATTTACTCTGAAAATGAAGAAAAAGTGCCTGAAAAACATTGAAAAAACCCCAATCAAAGTGGTTTTGAGCTACAAGTTACCTACAACACTGTTATCCCATCAAAGCCTTCGTGGAGTTGGATGTGTCTCAAAAAAACCGCAATATACGCTGCAGATAAGCATTGTTAATTATTTTTATTATTAATTATCTGGGGTCTGAATCTGCTCCCAGTGATCCAGGTGAGATTTATCCGTGGGTTCCATCAGGAGGGATTGGAATCGATGTCGTAGGTCAGGAACAGGGAGAGGAGGGACGTGAGGAAAAGGAGCAATACCAATATGCAGTGACAGAAACCAGACATTGGGGTTTTCCCAGCTTTTCCAGCACCTGCAGCTCAACTTCCACTGGGAATTCCAAGGAATTCCCAATCCCATAAGGGACCTCACCTGACTGCAGTCAGTGCAAACACCTCACCAAATCCAGGAATCTGCAGGAATAAATCTTCTAAAGGACTCAGAGCATCCAGCACTTTCAGCGCCCAACAGGAGGAAAAAGCAGGAGTTTTCCTTCTCCCTCAGGTGTTTCCTGGGATAACCCATCTTCAAGGCATAAAATATTCCCAAGGCAAAGAGAGGGACAAAACCTGGATCTTCAAGAATTAAGGCAAGTGTGAAAGCTCATTCCAGAAGTTATTTTATACCTGGACTCACAAATAAAATAACACAATTCTTGGAATATCCCAACCCGACTCCAGCAGCTCCCAGCAGGTTATTGGTACGTGGGAAGAGGTCACGAGCTTTGAATAAAAATGATATAAGAAATAATAAAATTCAGCTCAAATAAGGGATAAATCATCCATTAAAAATACCAATAGGAGCAATTTTAGCACCTCGCTGACCTAAACCACTTTAGGGAAAGTTCAGGGCGTGAAAAGAAAACGAAGCTTTACAACCTCGCTCCTATTTATGGTTTTATTGTGTTTTCATGCCAGGGTTGAATTCGAGCTGAAACCTGGGGTTGTATGACGAGATCCTTTGCCAGGGATGCAGGGAATATTTGTTCCTGGGGAAAAAGAAAGCAGGATGGAGGCACAAGGCTCGGACTAGCGGCTCTGGGAGCTGGGCTGAAAGCAAGAGAGGAAAAAAAATTCATCTGTGAGGCAGAAGTGCCACCTTGTGAGTGAACTCCGCAGTTCAGCAGGGGGCTGGGGACCAAAATTTCGATTGCAGCTGTCTCTGCCTCCCAAAACATCTTCAACCTCTGGAAAAAAAGATTTGAAGGAAGTCAGCTGCAAATCCACCGACTTTCACGAGTGGGTGGCAGGAGCTCCCCCATCAAACAAAAAACCCATAAACATTTCTGGCCCTCGGGATTCCTGCGTTTAATCCAACTTCTGAATGAGAATTAAATTTCCTACTTCACTATCTTATTATCAATCAAATAACCATTAATTATCAGAAATAAAAATTTTATCTTCAAAAAATTACTTTCCTTAAATAATTTCTGTGATCATCCACAAATATCACATGGGAAAGAATATTCCACTTCCAAATAAGAGCATTAAGAGGATGTTAATGGGGTCAAATATAGAATTAAATATTATATTTCTTGCACAGATTGGGAGAGATCTTACTAAAAGTTAAGAAAAGTTATATTTTTGTATTGGAAATTTCCTTTTCCCATGCAGGCAATGAAATCCCAAAGAGGCATTAAACTATTGTGAAGGAAATCCTGAAGAATTTCTCATATAAATAATATTTTTACAAAATATTTACATAAGAATATGCTCAGCACATCTGGATTTCCCATTTTTTGTACACACATCAAATCAATTGTTCCTTTTGCCCAATTTCAAACATCTGGATGCGATCAATCAATTAAAAAATGATTACAATATGGCAAGAGAAGGGAATTAAGATAAATAGTAAAAAATGAGAAAAGGAAAATTATTAAAAACTATTAAAACTATTGAAAATTATCAAAAATAAATTTTAAAATAAAAATAATTTAAAATAATTAAGAATATTTAAAGCATTTAAAACATCAAGAATAGTAAAAATCATTAAAAATCATTAAAAATCTGTTCCTATTTAATGCAATTTTTCTTACCCATCCAAGAAAAATTCACCTGTTAAAATTTTTATAATAAGACAACAGAAGAGTAAATTCAGGGTAATGAGAGAACACTTAGTGTGAAATAATAAACGTATCAAGAGGCCACCATACAATAAAGGAGAAGCAGAAAAAATGGGATTAAAATACAAGGTAAATTTACTAAAAGTTAGATTATTTTAATAAATTTGGTCACACAATGAACCTGGACCATTGAGCTGGTCATTGAGTGCAAGATTGGGTTTGATTTATCTATATTTAGATATTTTTGGTGAAAAGTCTCTATAAGCAGATGTGGGGTCATAAAACCTTGACCAACCTTCCAGCAAAGAANTTCCTTTTGCCCAATTTCAAACATCTGGATGCGATCAATCAATTAAAAAATGATTACAATATGGCAAGAGAAGGGAATTAAGATAAATAGTAAAAAATGAGAAAAGGAAAATTATTAAAAACTATTAAAACTATTGAAAATTATCAAAAATAAATTTTAAAATAAAAATAATTTAAAATAATTAAAAATATTTAAAACATTTAAAACATCAAGAATATTAAAAATCATTAAAAATCATTAAAATCATTAAAAATCATTAAAAATCATTAAAAATATGTTNTTAAATTATTTTAATAAATTTGGTCATTTAACCAACCTGGACCATTGAGCTGGTCAATGAGTGCAGGATTGGGTTTGATTTATCTCAGTAAAAATGATATTTTTGGTGAAAAGTCTCTATAAGGAGATGTGGGGTCATAAAACCTTGACCAACCTTCCAGCAAAGAAATTTCCCTTAATACCCAACCTAAACTTCCCCTGGTGAAACCTGAGGCCGTTCCCACTCATCCTGTCCCTTGTTTCTGGGAAAAAAGATCCAGACAGTCTCAGAAATGGATCCAAAGTCAACTTTTGCCAAAGGAACAGCCAAGGAGCACCACGGCCTCAGTGGCGCAGAGTTAGAGGCAAACCACGCGGATGCTTTAAAAAGTAAAATAGCAACAGTTATTTCTATCAAATAAAGTCATTGCTAATTTGATCCATCAGCTCCGTGGAATCCAAATTACAGCCCTGTCCCAGCCCAGGAAAATTCAAAGTAATGCAATTATCCTTTTAGACTATATAAAGCCTCCCATCTCCATGGCATCCACATTTATCCGTTCAGGTCCTTAAATAGACACCTTCACCTCGGATGTGCATCAGGAGGAAGCTTCTGCACTTGACTTTTTATTCTTTCAAAATCACTCCGTGAAAATATCTGTGGAATTTCACGTGTGGTTGTGGAGGCCTCGTTGGCGCCTTCATTTTTAAAAGAATTTAAAAAGCCAAAATTAACGAACCCCAGAGGAACTTTACTTGCTTTTGAGGACTTTTACACAGAAGCAGCAGGAATTGCACGGCCAAATCTTCATCAAAATTCATTCCACTCTGGCCAGGGAAGCAGCAACGAAGAAAAAAACTCCCTTTACATCCAGTATTAACTGGACAGAGGGCAGGGATGGATGGGATATTGGGAATATCTGGAATACTGGGAAGAAATTCCTCCTTGTGAGGGTGGAGAGGCCCTGGCACAGGTGTCCCAGAGAAGCTGTGGCTGCCCCTGGATGTCTAGCAGCGTCAAATCATAAAATCCTGGAATGGTTTGGGCTGGAAGGGACCTTAAAGCTCATCCCCCATGGGCCAGGACACCTTCCATTAGACCGGGGTGCTCCAAGCTCCATCCAGCCTGGCCTTGGACACTGCCAGGGGTGGAAAATATAATGTTTTAATTCAACTAAGACAACCTGAAACCCAAAAAGGCCAGGAGTTGTGCATTTAAGTACCAAATATGATACAATTAACCAGGGTACAGATGGAAACATGAATCCTTACCTTATCCCACTCATCCACAATCATTTTCCTTAATCCCTGGACTAAAACGAGTTTTAATGGAGATGTTCAATGCTGCTTGCTGCTAAGAACGATACCCATCACAAACATTTCCATGTGGTATTCGGAGCTACACAGTTTTGGGTCAAAAACTACTGAGGATGAAGACACCAGTTATCCCAAAGATCCCAGAGATCCAACTGGAAATGCGACTCCCAGAAAAGCAAGAGGTGGCAGTTTGCATTTGCTGATAAGAGCAGAGCACGTGGCTCTAAAAACTCCGCAGTGCAAGAGCCACATAATAACCAGAGGTTTTTGGCAGGAGACTAGAAGCCTCTGCCCCCATCCTGCAGAAATTTAGCAAGCAAAACATTCCCAAAAATAACCTCGTGTGAGCTGTGCCTGGTCTGGATTTCTGAGTGCAGCTGCAGCGCTGTGAGGTTCGATTTTGAACCTAAAAGTAACAAAGAACTTGACAAACACAGGCAATTTTTATTTTTCCTACCTGTAAAGTTTAGACCACTTCGGCGCTCCGTGGTTAAAAGGAGCAGGTGAGCAGCCCATGAGGAACGAGCTGCTAATTTAATATGGATCAGTGGGACCCAGACAGCCCCAGAACCACAGCTTCTCTCAAGCTGGGCTTAAGAATAGACCAGTAACTCTTCTTAACCACCAGTATTTATTTGCAAAGCTTGCTGGAGTGTAAAATGGATAAAGCTGAAGCTCCCATAAAACTTGTGAGTTGAAGAAAGGAAGAATCAGGAAAATAATTGGCTATAAATATGCCATATGGATTTTTTCCTCCTTTTTTGGCGGATTTTTACGGGCTTGGATGAGCTCTCGACATATAAAATTGAGAAATATGCCCCTCGCACGTACTTGGGGGGAAAAAAAAAATGAACCCAAAAATTGTTCAAGGAGTAAATAGAAGCAATCCCCACGAGCCATAACAGCAGAAGGATTGCTTAATAACCTCCATGGATTTCAGATCTTTCCACATCACTTTGCCAGCCAGCGCAATTCCCAGCCTGGCAACAGTGCTGATATTTCAGGATGCATCTCTCCTGTGGAGACAGGAGTTTAGAGCAAATTTTGGGGGCAGCTGGAGGCAGAGGAGGGTTGGGTGTCCAATTTTCCTGCGCAGGGGAAGCAGAACTGGAGGAATCCCTGCTCCTCAGGATCCAGCATCGCCCTCAGCCGCACCGCAAAGGGAATTTAAAAATCCTAATTCCAAGGAAATCTCGTTTTAAATTGGATCTAACCCCGCTGATTGAAGTGATCTGAGTGTTTAAACCTTGGAAATCATCATCAGTGATGCCTCTGTGAAGGAGAAGGATTCCCACACAGGATCCGTCCCAAATCCTCTCTCAGCACCACGGCTGGAGACGCCAGGGAAGCAGTGCCGGCAGGTTTGGGAATGCCATCATAAAGAAATTCCCGAAATCTCTCACCTTTGTGCAGTATTCAGTTAGAAAACACATCATAAACCCATCAACCATGCTTAATTAGCAGATTAATCTACAGTTGTTTAGTCCAATTAGATCCTTAGTTGGGTGTTCATAAAGAGAAAAAAAAACATTAAATTTCTGCAAGTCAAAGAACGAAGGGAAAAAACATTTGCTGGATTTCCAGCCCTGCAAAAGATGCCAAAGACCTCTGATTTTCAGGTATCAATTTTACTGGAATCCAATCCAAGACCCAAGGCCTTGGGAGAGATGATTGCTCCAGGCTTTCACCGAGGTTCATGAAATATTCCCCTCAAAAATAAACCACAATGGGGAACATAATAAATATATACATAAATAAATATATATATACATAAATATATGCATAAATAAATATTTATAAATGTGTATACAAATATCTGTAAATATATAAATATAATATTTATAAATGTAATAAAATGTGATATTTGGAGTTCCATCATTTGAATGCAGCACTTCAGGACGTGGGGTTGCAGCATAATAAACACGACACAAAGCAACCAGCCTTGGAAGAGAGGCCCATTAAACAAAATGGAATTAAAAGTACATTTGAAAAGGCTGATCCTCCACTGACCTCACCCAAGTGGAAATGCAGGAATTCCAGTTCACTCCAGTATTAAATAAATAGTTGGGAAATTCCCTCCCAGTCTTTCCCCCATCTCCAACAGTTCCGTGGCAGCACTGGGGAAACTGGTGGAGATTGGAACACTGGAGGATCATGGAATTGCAGAATGGTTTGGTTTGGAAGGGACCTTAAAGCTCAGCTCATTCCAACCGCTCAACATCTCCTCATCGATCCATAAAAATCTCTGCAAGAGTGGCCAGAAAAAGGGTTGGAATATCAGTCTTTCCACTAAAAAGAGGGAAAATAGAAATAAAAAAATCAACAGCTAAAAAAATCTGTCAGATTATATCATTTCATTCAGGTTTTTCCCTTTTTCTCATGGTAGATTAAATATTTTCACCCTCTAAAGTTGTAGTTCCCTTTATTCTGACATGAGGGGGTGTTTCCCCCTGCTTTTCCTACTTTGATTGTCTTTTTTGGCTCAGAAAATTAAATTTCATGAAGTTGGTCCTTATAGATTGAATGCTTTGTGCTAAACAAATGGTCCTAGTACTTGCTGGTGCTTTCAGTAAATTAGAATTTGATGCTCAAGCCAATATTGAGCTGACACAAATTAGATTTACCAAGCAAATTTTTCCCCCAAATATCATCTTATCGAACAAAGGCTGTATTTTGCACCTGTCAGAAAATGTTTATTGCTTTATTTCATTAGCATGGCCTGTCAACCTTTAATTTTAAATTGCCTGGTAGAACAGAAAAGACATTTTGCTAAGAGAGAACTTACTTTTCACAGTAGGAGACATCAATTAATGTGGAATGAAGCACCACTGGGTCTTCGGGGTAAATTTATGGGGTTTTAGCCACTTGGACCACAATTTTTCCCAGTTATTTAAGTGGTTAAAATCCAAGTGGAGGCAGGTTTGTGCAACAGAACTTGTCGAGCCTGAATCATAATAATAATAATAATCATCAACTTCAAACCAAATGGATTTTTCAGTTCTTGCTCTACTGCAAATATCTTCCTTCAGAAGGTGCAGGTTTGCTGATGTGAAGCAACGTTAAAAAAAAACATGGAAACAAATTTGTGGATGCTGTTGCTACAGATTTTTTTATTTTAATGGATGGATTAAAATCCTTTTAAAATCCATTCAAAACAGCAGATTTTTCTCAACATCTGCACAACTCACCATGTCCAGGAGGGACCACCAGATTCTCCCAGTGCCCAGGAACTGTGCTTTTGGGAAGGACACTCAAACTTTAGGCTCCTGCTGCCCGAAATCCACTTTTTCCATGATTTTTGGTATTTTTTGCCAAGAACAGAGGAAAGGAATTATTCTGGGAGCATCCCACAGGTCCAGAGCCTCGCGGGGAGCTTCGCCATCTCCGTGGGACTTTTGGCACCAGGGCAACCACCAACACCTACACAGGCTTTGCTCAGGGCCTAAAGCATCCCTGGAACACCCTAAGAGGTTGAAAACTTGATTTGATTTTTAGGATTCTTGGTCAAAAGCCCCGGGTCTCCCATGGAAGGGAAACACAACTCTCCAGAACAGACTGGAGAGATTGACTGAATTACCTCAGGAATTTATGTCGGCCAAAAACGCAGCTCCGCTCTGAGGGCAAAAATAGAAAAAATTGGGTTTCAGCAATAAAAAGACCTTAAATTATCTGTGTATATTAGACCACAAGGTCTCATCTCCATGAACTTGTGATGCTCAATCACCAAAAGACAAAGGCCATCCTCTACAAGTGTTATACTTGATAAAAATACCACCAAAAACCCTCATTAACTCCTGAGGTTTGGATTTCACCGACCAAGCGAGGTCAACTTTTTGCTGCTAATTTTAAGTATTGCCTGTTTGCATTTCTTTAAAGCCCAGCCAGATCTGCCTCAGACACCACATTCTCCAGGTTGTCACTCATTTCCTGATCCTAAAGCTAATTGGCAGCACTTCTGGAGGAGAAATGCTCCTCAGAAATACTCTTTAGATATTTGTTCCTCAAAGCTCATCGCCAGCTTTTTACCCATTAAGTACCAGAGATTTGGGTATAAATTAAATAAAATTGCTGCCCTAAAAGGCTGCTTCCACCACACAGAGCTCACATGCAAAAATCAACTCATGTCATGCTCTTCCTGTGTTATCCAGCCTTGAAAACCCAAAATCTGGTTAAAATTTTTAGGGGAGAGGGGAAAAGGCTAAAAATAGACTCCTCAAGCTGAGGAAATATGGCCAAATTCCTTCTCCAAGATATTCGACTTCCTTATTATTTCTCTTAAAATTCATCCCCACACAAACACCAATGCCCAAAATTAGGACCCCTCAGTCTTATTGCATTAGATTGCATTAATATTTACTATGTAAATATTATGTAAATAATCTGTGTTTTGGATCCTGCACATCCCAATGTGCAAAAACACATTCTTAAAATGTACATTGCTGTTACTTAATAAGATTTGGAAAGTTTCATCAACCAACCAGCAAGCAGTGGTGGTCATGTTTTAATACTTAAGGGAAATAATTCCTTTCTTCTCCTAAAACTTTAAGGACCCCCAGCTTCCAGGCTGTGCCACACCAGCCCCGCTGCTGTTCACCTCTTTTTATTTCTTGCTAAACCCAAGATTTTCGTACGATCTGCACGCAGGGAGACAGGGCAGGAAAGAAAAGGGCATTTACAAGAAGCACAAGTATCTAATCATTTTTCTGATCTCAGTTTTCANACTTACTAAGGTTTGGAAAGTTTAATCAACCAACCAGCAAGCAGTGGTGGTCATGTTTTAATACTTAAGGGAAATAATTCCTTTCTTCTCCTAAAACTTTAAGGACCCCCAGCTTCCAGGCTGTGCCACACCAGCCCTGCTGCTCTTCACCTCTTTATTTATTGCTAAACCCAAGATTTCCGCACGTTCTGCATGCAGGGAGACAGGGCAGGAAAGAAAAGGGCATTTGCAAGGAGCACAAGTATCTAATCATTTTTCTGATCTCAGTTTTCATATTAAATTCTAATGCTGGGCTTGCCGTGCCGGAGCTGGGGCTGAAGCGTTTTGCTGTCGCAGGACTGGAGGCGATAAGAGAACCCCGGTGTTTAATCTGGATCTGATCCCCACGCCTCTCCTGGCAGCGTCCAGCCCGATAAGGGCTGATAGGAAAACAAGGTTTGAGCAGGATCTCTTGGCTGCTGACGGCGTTTGCTCCCGGCCATCATCAAATCCCCATCAAATTTCCCGTTAGCGCCGTCAAACCGCGACCGCCCGAGGCGGGAGCCGTCACCTCCTCACCGAGCGCCACCATTTATTCCAAGCCCTGTGGCACCGACCCAATTTCACCCACAGGAACAACATCCTCCTAAATTTGTTGGTTTGTTGTGGATACAGCCATGGCCGAGGGGTCAGCGAGGGAGTGGGGAGCCGACAGGCAAAACACAGGTGTTTCTCTCCAGAGGCAGCGGAAGGTTCGCTGCCAGCCCCTTCCGACGCCCCTCAGAGCTCTGGGGAGGGGAGATGGCTTAATTTAATGTTCAAACAAACGATCCCATCGGAAAGGACTCCCTGCACTCGGATGAGACATTCCCAGAAATTTAATTCCCTAATTTCATCAGGCGCCGCCTCGGCTGCCGCGGTTTTTGGGGACGGATTTAGAGGGCACCTCGTTTGAGGGCAATTTGAGAGAACCAGAGCTGACACGGTGTCAATCTCTTGCCAGGCTGAGTGGCATCTCCCAGGAAAACAATTGAATTTAGGGATGCAGCCTGCTCGTCTTAATCTCCTGCCTCTCACCAGGCTAAAGTACTCTTTTACATAAGCAGCAAGTATATTCAATATTTGATGATGTGCAACTTCAAATTTGTCCTTCCCCAAGGAAAACAGCTTCCAGGCTTTTAAAAAATGAAGACTGGAAGCCCAACCATTTTCCGCTCCTTAATTTTTTGCAAAGTGAAAGGTCATACCAGCCACTGCTATCCTACACTTGATTTATCTCCTTGATTTTATAAAAACACTGAACTTCACAAAACATTTTGGGGTAGGACACAGATTTGAACAGAGAGATTGTTCAGAGGGAGAAAATCCCTCACTTCCAGGTGCTTCCCATGGGAAGGATGGTCTGTGCCAGGTTCTTTCCTCATGAGCTTGGAGGGAAGCAGGAGGACTTTGTAAATTGTGCAGTCAGTGCTTCAGGAGACTTTCAGAGTAGAAATTAACTCTTAAAATTAGCTGGATATGTAAAAAATCAATTAAATCTTTATGCAGCTGCTGGGATAGACTGAGAGAACAAAGAGTCCTGTTATTTTATATATATGTATATATATAAATGTGACTCCCTTGCAGGAATAATCCAGGCCAATAGGAATGATATGCAGGAATACCTGATTTCCAAATTTCCTGATGTCTAAACAGCTTAAGAATATTTATTGAACATTATAAACGTCGCACAGCTGAATCTCTTGCGCTCTGGTAAAACACCTTGTTGAATTCATTAATTTACTTTATAGAAGGTGCAAAAATATTAAATAAAGTTCCTTTTTCCAGGCTGGGCTGTTATATAAGGAATACAGCCTGACCTGACTGAAATAAATTATACATCTAGCAGGAAATGCCTGTCCATGCCATGAAGCCCTTGGATTTTCCTCTCTGCAAAGATCATGGTCTGAGCAGCCCGTGATGTTAAATGTTCAGACAGACTGATGGGACAGTTTGTGGCTCATCATTTCCATGTCAAGAGACATGTTCAAGTGCAGGTATTGAGACAAGTGACACTTGCAACTCCCAGCAGAGAGGCCACACAATGTCCTTGAAGAGTCCGCCAAGAAATTCAAGTTGTCACTAGTTTAATATTTCTAGGAGCTTCTAGTTTAAATATCAAATATACCCATGGCTCCCAGCGAATTCCTGGAGAAGCTGTGATTATGTCCAGAAAAAACTGACCTATTCCCTAGCAGAAGGTGCATTTGGGTAGTTTCAGGAGGCTGAGGGTGGCACTGAGGAGGGTCCCAAGGTGTTTTTCAGGTGTTGGACACCTGGACACTGCTACAGGTACGTGGAGGCGAAGGGCAAAAAATCAGTGAAAAGCAATCCCTGCTTACATTATTCCACAGAGCAGCTTTGAGCCAAGTTTGGAAAGTTGGTAAAAGTAATTTTTTACTTGTTTTTCTCTCCCTTTTTGAGCAACAAGGAGGCCAGGCCCATTTAAATTCTGCTTCTGGCTTGCAGCGTGTCTGAACACAGAGAGGTCATGGCTTGATGCTGCTACTTTGATGATGGAAGAGAATTTTATATTTCACTCCTCCAAGTTTTCCTCCATCTTCTGGCTCTGCAAGTCGATGAGTTGATATTTCTAAGTGCACAAACACACGATTAGCATCGTTTTCTGTTCTCGGAGGCGTTTGATGTGCCCAAAATAAGGAATATCACACCAAGTTCAGCAGCCAGGAACCTGCCTCACAAAACCTTCACACCTGGCTCAGTCACACGGAGGGGTCACGAGAGCAAGGAATGGCTGGAGGAGGTGGGGAAAGGTCCCTGTCCACTCCTTCCACCTCCTTGGAAGGGAAGCTTTCCAGCCCCTGGGGAGTTCTACAGCAGGAGGTTTAATTTCAGCCAAGCATTTCATTTAAGGCTGGATTTCAGGCCCACTAATACAAATTGGTTCATCTTGCAGGGAGCTGTGTTCCCAGCCTGAAAAGGTTAAGAGACAACTCCTCCTCAGACTTTCAGCTTCTTCCCTCCTGCTTCTGACCCCACTTATTGTCAATATTAACTTGTCATACTCAGGAACCGTGACTCAGCCTTCCCAGAATGAAGCGGTGTCTCCCTGAGGCTGTTCAGGAGCCACGTGTTTCTCATCCTAAACCCAAAAATCTTCACGGCAAATACGCAGATGTGCATTCAAAAAGGACCCCGAGCTTTTGTTCCACCACCCTAATCCAGCACCGAGGGTGCAGAACTACCCCAAAGCCTTCCCTGGGTACAGATGTGCCATCCACCACTCAGTTCCTCCCTCAGAGGAGCAAAGAGTCCCTTATCCTGCCAGACATCCTCGGAAGAGGCAGGGATGACCTTTCCCAAGTGCTGGAGCAGGGCCAAGTCGAGCTCGTAGCACGGAGCTCTCCTCAGAGCGACGGGGGAGAAGCAGCAGGTCTGGGATTCGGGCTGGGACGAGAGGGACGAGGCACCACCATCTGTTCCAGCTCGTCCCGTGCTGTTCAAAACAGATGACGGAAGAAAAGATATTAATGCCAAGAGCCCCGGGAGCTGGGGTGCGTCCCAAATCCCCACGCCACAGCACATATCACACATTGTTTCCAGCACGGTAATTATCTGATAAAGCTATTAGGCAGCCCCCTGAGGTGCCTTAAAGAATTCATACTTCCCACCAAAGCAGTCAGAGCCACAGCTAGGTATTAGTCAGCAACTGGGTGGGGGGGGGGGATTATATCAGGAGAGTCATTGCCTTGTACTTCTGAGAAACTTAAGGTTTGTGAGGGGAGGATGAGTCGGCTGCACTCAGCTCTGCTGGGAAATACAGAACTTTTCTCAGCACGGACAGAGAGAGAGGAGCAAACACTTGATGCATGCACAAGGGTGGGGGTCTCACATTTGCCTCCATCCCACACTGAAACATTATTAAGCAGAAGATAACCAAGCTTCTAAAGATTCACCCCAAAATTAAAACCTAAAGTTCAAGGCTGGACAAGGCTTGGAGCAGCCTGGGACAGTGGGAGGTGTCCCTGCCCATGGCAGGGGTGGCACTGGATGGGCTTTAAGATCCCTCCCAACCCAAACCGTTCCATGAGTCCATGATTAAAGAAGCCCAAGTGTAAAAATAAGATCTCCAAACCTCAATTGCTTTGTCAGTTAAATAAATAATGGGAAGTTATTAATGAGACAAAAGAAAGATTACAATTACATCCACTTCAGATTTGAGCAAAGCTGCCCTAGAAGATAAACAGCAGCACTTGGAGCAAACTGAGGGAGCTTCCAGACACTGCCCACTGAGGATGCTGCCAGTGCCCGGGTGCTGCAGCACCTTCCTGACCCGATTTGCCCAAGCAGCAGCTCGGCATCAAGCAGACCTTCCCTGAGGCTGCTTCCCAGGAAAAAAGGGATGGACTGGTTCAAAATCCAGCCCTGGAACAGTTCCCGGGTTGGACACCCGCCCCTGCATCCACGTCTCCTGTGATGATACTGCTGCAGAGGAGCTGGGAACGCGCGCGTGGAGCCGCGGTGGGATCGTTGCTGTGCGCCAGGGAAACCCCCACGGGTGAGCCCTTCCCAAAACTTCCCACCAGCACAGCTGGAGACCCGCAGGGAAACACCTCCAGGTCACTGCTGGTTCGTCTTCCATTTTTAATGTGCCAATATTGACACAGCTACAAATACCCATCTCCCTGCTCGCCCTCAGCAGGCAGCAAACACGAGGGGTGACTTTGAGCCTTGTTTACCAGCGAGACCAATTGCAATTCTCCTCTCCACTCGTCTTTTATCTCAGTTTCTTCCCTCGTATCCATATTTACCCTCTGCTCTGGCCTCACAGCAATGTGGTAATGTATAATTAACGCACCTTAAGCACCACTCTGTAGGGGCCTTACAACCCACACTGACCAAAAAGGAGCCTCGTCCTCCTAATTTCCAACATCCCCATTGGAATAATAAACCTGGGCTTGATCTTCCTCTCTTCTTTTTCTTTTTTTGGGACCAGTTTTGATCATTCCAGCAGTCTCTGGCTGTTTTCAAAGTGGTTCCTGCACCCAAACACTGTTTTGCCCCCATCAGAGAAACTGCAGCGTGCTGGAAAAAACAGAGCTGCAAAGCAGCATTAAAACATTCTGAGCTATAACATTTCCACTTGTATTTTATCATTTCACATATGGAGATATCACCTAATTGTCAATAGACTCACAACAATTCTCATCAAGGGCCTCACCCATAGCTCCTCAGAGTCAATGAGACCCTTCTATTGCCTTCAAATGGCTTTGGATCGCCCCCAAAAGGAAAAAAAAATACACCAAGATAAATTGCAAATTGTCTCATTAACTCCTCCAAATGTCTTTTGAACCGTTTCCAGAAAAATAAATGAAGGGGAAAAAAAGAGTAGTCAAGCACTCCAAGAACACGACTGGAGTAAAAGGAGAAATAAAAATAAAAACACAGCGCCCAGAGTAGTTTCAAAGTTCTACAGGAGAAAATATAATCACATATTGCAACTGACTCCTAAAAGCCAGGGAGAACAAACCCTGCCACGAGGCTGCCCCTCAACCCCTTCTGTCTCCTCTCTCAGCCTCTCCTCGTTGCTCTTGTGGGAAGGATCCACACAATCATTATCAGAAATAACCACACTTCTCCCCATCTGCACTTGCTCCAAGCTGAGCAGGGAAATAAAACAGAAAAAGCCCAACAAAACCCCACACAAGTGACAAAACAGTTACATCAACAGATGTGAGTGCTGATTTAAACTGCCATTTTTCTGTCCCTAGAAGTCTTTGTTTTACTCAGAGCACGTGGACTCACAAAGTTTCCTTTTACTCAAGTACATAAAAGTCTTGCAAGCCAAATACGACAACAAAAAAATCCATCCTAGGCTCCCAATTCCCAAAATTTTCAGATGGAAGGAGCAAAATATCAGTAAGAGTCCTACCTTGAGCTTAAAATTCATCATCTGGAGTGCAGCAAATGCTCTGGGTATCTGTGATTTTCACTTTGTCATATGCCTAGAATTGGTTCATTTGAACCTGTCTCAAAGCAAAAAAATTAATGCCACTGTCCTGAATATTTCCTGCTCACTGCTGAGAGAAAATCCTCTGCTGGGTGGCGATTATGGAGCCCGATTGCCCTGGTAATTCCAATATCTGCTTCCCTAATTTCCAACTCTCCCACCAAATAAAGCCAAGGACGAGGGAGAGGATTCATTAGCATTACAAAATTAGAATTATTCAAACCATCCACAGTCGCATCCTGCTGGATTTTGCATCAAACAAAGCTTTGTTCTCCAGCTTTTCCCCCATTTGAGGAACAGATTGTGCCAACCCCACGTCGTGGCTCAGCAGAAGGGGAGTTCAGCGAGAGGATCAGTCTTCATTTGTGACTTAAGTGGTTCTGATGGAAAATTCAGTTTTGTGATATTGAGAGGGGAGAAGCCTCAAAAATGCAGCAAAAAAAAACCCCCAAGTATTATTAGTGTTTTATATATTGTGAAAAGTCTGTGATCTTAAAAATACTGCAGAGCAGAATTGTGGAATAGGAAATGCAGCTATTTATAAAATATAGAGCAATTTCTGATTGCTTGTACTCCACCAAAAAACAAGCTATCGTGATGAGAAATCCCCCAATTTAATCACACATCCTGAGGTGATACCCCTGCATTTTCTGCTGTGTCAGGCTGGATAATTTAGTTCCATCCAGATAAGATTTGCAATGTAGTTTGAATTTCTCAATGCATTCTTCTCTTCTCTCCACAATACACTAGAGCCCCAAAATAGACATTAACCACAGAGGGCCAAAAAAGCAGAAAAACTCACACCAAGCTGACCAGTTTTGGAAATCGAGCCAAATTATTTTGTCTTTCCACCTCTTCAAGATTTAGTCCAGTGTCTTTCACCCACAAAAATACACATCCAAGTTTCACGCCACAAAAAAACCAGATAAATAATTAAAGAATTTTTACATTATGATTAATTCATGCCACAAAAGCCCCAGAAATATTCAGGAAGTTCAGGTGTTTCCTTCTCCTTCTGAATAATTGGAGACTTGACCATTTCCAAAGGACAGGCTTAGCTCCCGATCCAAGATTCCTCACCAATTCCCATTTCTCCTCCAAGAACTTGGGAAGAAAGCCACAATTCCAAAAGTTATCATAGAGAAGGCTCCAAAGAAGGATTTCAGCCATTAGAGAACGTAATTACTCCTCTTTTTAAATCTTGTTCCTTGCATGGAGCTTGGCCACAGGCTGAAATCTATAAATTAAATGTTCACAACCACCACAACTGCACGATAATAATAATTATCTATTTTTCCCCAGAAAAGGCCCCCCGAGGTGCAGCCAGCTGCCCCTGAGGAAGAGACACAGAGCAAAACCACAGCGTCATGGAGGCTGGAGAAGATCTCCAAGAGCATCAAACCAACCATCCCCAGCTCTGCCAAGGCCACCACTGCCCCACGGCCCCAAGGGCCACATCCGTGGGGCTTTTAAACCCCTCCAGGAGTGGGAACTCCAGGAACGGGAACTCCACCCTGGGCAGCTGCTCCAACGTTTGACACCACGTTTGGTTAGGAAAACTTGTACCCAATCCCCTGGTGAAAAATTCATCCCTCAGCCACCCGCTGAGGCCACACTTTGCACCTCAGCAGCCTTTCCAGGCCCAGCGTTTTGTGTGTTTTCCTCTTCCGTGTAAGAGCAGAAAAGCCCAGAAATCCAGCAAATATAAACGGCCAAATAAAAAAAGGAAACCTATTCACAGCCTGCACTGAACCACACTCCAGGGAACTCGTAACTGCTCCTCAGGAGAACTGGGTAAAATATCGGTCTGGAGCACGTCAGGAGGAATTACCAGCACTTCTTTATGGCTATGTCACCCAATCCTAACATTTATTCACTTTATGTTACAGCTTCACTTTTAATTTGATCATCCTCCCGATTTTCTCCACATCCCCAGCCCCCTGGGGACTCTTTAAAAATAACACATTCATCGAGCCCAGTGCCCACGAGAGCACCCCGGATAAATCCGGGCCAGCAGTAAATAACCATTGGCCTCCCCGCTCTGATGCCACAACTGGATTTATCCCACTCAGAAAAGTCCCAGGCTGCCTGTCCAATATCTCCATTTTCCACTCATCAGTGCCAGTGGCTGCATTCCCTTCTAGCGGGCTGCATTTTTGCACTATTTTTGCTCTAAAATGGCTCGGTTTGAAGGCAGGATAACTTGTGCTTCATCAGGATCCCAAAGAACATCATTTTAAATTAAAAAAAAAATTGAATTAGTTTCACCAGCGCCCGAAGAACAGATGACAGATGTTCCTCAAAACTTTTATCAAGGATGACTCCTGTTTGGAGCAGCTGAGAGAAGTTTTAACAAATAAGTCAGGGCATGACATCAAATTCCTTTTCAGCACAGGCAACCCAAAAAACATGTTTAACACACTGAGGTAAAGATACAGATTTGCAAGCACTCAGTACTCAATTCTCCTCCTTCCTCAGACAACAGGATGTGGGATTGGGTATATAGCAGGAAAAAAATAAAATTAAAAATAAATTTAAAAAAAAGAATTCAAACAAGACCAAAATTCTGGCGCCAGCTCATTAAATATTCAACCAGTCTGGCCCAGCTGCATGCGTCTAACTCAGTCTGGCAAGTTTGCTACTCTCTGAAGAGAGATTTATTTTTGCATTAAACATGCATTCAAAAAATTAAGTTCAAGGCTTTGACAGGCGAGTTTGGGGAGTTTCGCAGGGGATTCACTGCTCTGAGGCTGCTGCCACCTGCCCGCGCTCCACAGAAGTTTCTCACCCGTCCTCTCCAGGGGGAGTTTTCCACACCCGACCTCCAGTCCCCAGGAGCAGAGGCAGCTGCTCTCTTTAGAGCATGGCTTTGCTTTTTTTTCTACAAAAAACCTGCCTTGAATTCAAGATTTTTTTATGGGAAAAGAAAGAGAAAATTGTATTTTAATCTTTTCCTTCACCAAGAGATGCAAAAATAGTTCCCTTTGTGCATTAAGTGACTATAAAAGGAGCTGTCGTCATTTCGTTTGCTTTTAGAGCCTTCCTCCACACATGATGTCACATTTTGCACGTTGAAATGAAACCTGGTGGCACCAGAACCCCTCAGGGAGCTGGGTGGTGTTCTTGGGACAGGGCTGGCTCCCCACACACTCCACACTTTCCCAAACAGCCTCGTCTGCCTTCATCTCCCAAGTGCAGCAGAGGTTCTACAGCCTTGTCATAGTAAGAGAGCAAGAACAATAGGAAAAGAATTTTAAAATAAAAAACAATATTCAGGTTGGGGTCTTGTCCTTTGGGTGTATTAAGGGAGTTTTTGTGGGGGTTTTTCTCATTTTTATCTTAAATTGAGGATGGGGCAGGAAGTGCTGCCCGTAATTTATTTACACATCCACTCCATAACCACTTAATTTCTCAAAAGCCAGCACGAACCCAAATAATACCATTAAAGTAAGCCTTAATTAAGTGACAGGATCAGGCCACCTGGGCCAGCAAAGTGACCCTGAGTCCCCCCTCAGCACCAACACCCCTGGGACAGCACTGGCTCCTCACCAGCAGGAAAGTGCCTCGTTCCCGTTGGATTTTGCCCGGCAGATGTTGAGTCCTTCCCTCGCCAGGAAAATCAGCACTTCCCCAACAGCTCTGCACAGGGCCCCGACAAAACAGATCCAGCATGGCCACGGGCTGCTCCCAGGCAGGAGATCTCCGAGCTCCAAAATGTCAGGAAAGTCCAAAAAGTTGTTACTCAGCACCTCAAAACTGTGTCATTTCCATGATATCAGAAATAACTCAATTATTTACCATCGACCCGTAACAAGCTCCACCAAGACAAACTCATTTCCAAGGCTGCAGTGGGAGAATCTTTCAAGATTTTGGATTTGGTCATAAATAATTTCAGATTAAAATGGGTTTACAGCAGTTTATTTGTATTAGTTACACTAATTTTATTTTATGTATTAGTTATACTAATTCTGAGGCTCAGTTTTTTAATTAAATTATATATTTTTAATTATATTATATATAATAATATATAATATTACTATTATAGATTTACACAGATATACTTCTATATATATTAACATACTGTAATATACTGACATTTTTATGAGCTTATTCAAATTATCACTCCAAAATTTGCAAGAAATCACTCAAAACTAAATTCTCCTTTCTCCTAACCCCTCTTAAACTATAAAAGTCATTGAGTGAGTAACTCTCAAACCTACTCACTTTAAATTGCTCTCTGACACTCCGGATGTTGCATGGTTTCACTTAGGACATGACAAAGATGGATTTGATTCCATATATAAAGAAAATCCTTTAAATTATAAAGGGATATTGTCACTAAACTCCAAGTGCTTCAGTACAGCACCAAGCTCTGAACCTAACGTGGAAGGAAGAAAAATATCCCCTTGTGACAGAAGTTTTACTCCCTTCTCTGCACAACTCCTACAGCCCAGACCCGAGAACAACCCAGCTGGAATTAATGCTCCTTGGAGCACAGTGCTGGTTTGCTGAGGTAATCATGGACTCACTCGGGCTGGAGAAGGCCTCCACAATCACCGAGTGCCAACGCTGACCCCTGTGCCCAGCTGCCACATCCCGGGGGCTTTCCAATCCCTCCAGGGGTGGGGGCTCCACCACTGCCCTGTGCCAGGGCTGGGCGAGAGGGATTTGTCCTTCCATCCAATCTCAGCCTCCTCTGGTGCTGCTTCCTCTCCTCAGCTTCTCCCACGTGCCCAGGAGACAGGCTCAGGGTGGGAATGGGACTCCTCCCAGGCTCTTTTCCTCAGCACAGAAACTCTGGCTCCTCTGCTTGACTCAGAATTCAGCCCCTAAACAATGCCAGGGATCTCTCCGAGCCCACACTCCCAGCCCAGGCTGCAGCTGCTGGTTCCTCTGGAATCCCCATCCCAGCAATAATACCTGGGAACGGTTCATTGAATTACAGAGGCAGCAGCAAAGGACGATTTGTTACTGTCACCCTGATTTTTTCGTTCAGATCATCCTGACAGGTCTCACCAGTCGCTGTTTGATGTTCTGCGGGGCCACACAAACCCCAAAATCACTGCAAACAGCGTTTTCTCCTCTTGCTTTTCTGTACATAATTGCCAGGTATAAAATACAGCTCATCTTGAGCCAGCAAACCCCAGCACAGGGCTGCAGCTCCATTTATTCCTTCTATAAATAGCATTTCATAGAGTGCTCACTGTGGAATTTATACCACTTGAGCAATAAAATGAAAGTGGTGTTTTGGAAACAGCATAAAAATGCATTTTTAATCATGAAATCTTGTAAACCTTGCCTAGAATAGTGTTAGAGACATCTTTTCCTTGCAAAAACATTGAAGGAATATATGCTGACCAAACCATGGGTCAGATGTTGGAATGATTGGGATTCAGGAAGAGGCTCCAGACACATTGAGCTGTCTCAGCATTTCAGGGTTGAAGTTAAAAATATGAAGCAATAAATTTTGAGGGTGATTATTCTGCAGATGCTTCTGGGCACTGCTGGAGAACAAAATTCGGGCAAGTTGTTCAGGTATGGGAGGCTGAGGAATGTAATTCCAGGATTTGGGATGAGGCAACCAGTGCATTTCAAGCCGTGGCTGTGGTGGAGATGTCCTGGTAGAACCTGTCATCAAAAATCATCAATTCCCACTGCCCTGAGGGCCCTGATCCTCCCTGGTCGTCATCAGACCTAGGCCTGAGTGGGTCTGTGTCTCCATTACCAAATTAACACTCAATTTTTGTTAAATTTGAGCTTAATTGTGCTGGCACTAACACAGAAAATCCCAAAGTTCTGGTAGGTGAAGAAAGATAGCCAAGAGGAGAAGAAAGGGAGCATCAGGATAAAGTCAAAAAGAAAAGTAAAAACCCAAACACATCAACCTCTTCCTATTTATCCCTGGAAAAAGAAGAAACTACTTATCCTAAAGCCTATTTATGACTTATTTCCCACAATTCTCAGGAATCAACAGAATAATGGGACCTGGTTTTCTCCTTTTCCTGCAAAGTGAAATAAAACCTATGGAAAAAGACTGAAATGGTGATTAAAGTCCGGGATATTAGTGGGGAATCAGACAGGGACCAGAGGCAAACAGGATGTAAAGCTTGGCTTCCAGAGTGCACTGAAGCTTGAATTCACTGTCTTCATGTGAAGACTGAACAAATATGATTTTAAATTAAATTCTGAACACCAATAAGCTCCTTTGGCCCAGACACTTTCAATTCATGGATGTATTTTTCTAGGGAAAAAACCCCCTGAAACCCAAGAAAGTCCCACGAGGAAATTTACAGCTCTTTCCTTTGGAAAAGCAGAAAGCCCAGCAGGAAAGGCTCAGGGAGGATGTGCCAAAACCCTCCATCCCAGGGTTTGGCTCCAGGGGAGCACTAAAGGGTTTTCCTTGTGCTTCCCACCCCTCTCAGTTCCTGAGAATTCCCACGACACAGATTCCCAGCAGCTCTGCAATAATTCCTGAGCACTGGAGGCTGACCTGGCTCCAGAGGTCTGCTACAAATAACCTGGTTAATTCAATGGAAGGGCTTTGGGAAGGAAACAAGGGAATGATGATCCCAAACGAGCCATTCCTTAAACTTCCTCAGGGCTCTCAGAGCGCCAGAACCAGAAGGTGCTGAGCCCACACAAAATCCAAAGGGCAATGCATATTTTAAAGGAAAAGCCACTGCAAACACCGAGGGAAGGCTGGCACTGACTCAGGGAGCTCTGCCCGGAGCACAAAAACCAGGAGCAGTCTCATGGAGCCCGCTGAACCCGAAGGAATCAGACATGGCCTCGGGAAGGCGAGGCCAGCATCAAACATTCCAGCTATAAATACCCTGCCTGCCTCCGGCAGCGGCCTGGGCCACACAGGGACAAACAGGACAAACGTGGAGAGGCTTTTGGGCCTCCCTCTGTGCCACTGACCACGCTCCAGGCAGGCAGAGCCACCAGCACGCGGAGGAGGAGCAGCCACTGGGAACTTCCCAGGGACTAGGTGGGAACGTCAACACTCCACGGATCCCAAATTAATGGGAGAACTGAATGGGAGGACCTGCTCTAAAAACATCACCCCACTGCTGCAGCAATACGGGTGAAGGCCTGTAAAAGAATTACGGGTTTGGATGAGATTAATATTCCTTTTTTGTTGCACACAGGAGGAAAAGGACAAGGGAGATGATTCCGGAGTCCATCAGCATTTCCCTTGGATTTCCAATCATGATTCACCTCCCATTTCAATAACAATTGGAGCTGTACTTTAAAATATGCTGTATTTTGCTCAATGACTGCAATTTCCAGCCTGACCTTTCAGAAACAGCAGATCTGCACGCCTTGAAAAAGTGAGGGAAACCGTTTACATAAAACTGGACAGACCCAAGGAACACACGTCCCACCACCCCGGCTCCGAAACGACTGAAAACTCCTCCCAGATGAAGTTTATAAATTAATGAAAAAATCCTCCAGTATCACCGCGAGGACTAACAGGAGCGTGGTGAATTATTTACTCGCAGAGCAGGAGACAAGGGAAAGCTTGCAGCAACAGCAATACTTGACACGTTAGCGAGTCCTTCACTTCTGTTTTATCATCCTGCTCATGTGCTCTCGAGTTTGCCAGCCCACATTCCGGGGCTCAGTGAAAAGAGCAGCCTTGAAGAGATGTGACAATCCTGTCCACGTAGAGGCAAAGCTGGAAAACTCAGATCTCTTTTTTAACAAATCTCCTCCGCAGCCACTACAAAGGCGGCTCATAAATAACAGCTGGGATTTCGTTTTGGATCTTCCGTGACACAAAGCTGTTCACTCATTCTGGTTATTAGCCCCAAATAAATCCATGTTTCAGGAAAATATTAGAGTTTCATCATTGATTTCACTCTATTATTTTTCATTTATCAATGTTGCATCAGTTTCCAGACAGAGAATGTCACGCCTCTGATCTCTTCAAAAAACATTTGCCGATGACTAAGGGAGCCAAACTCATCCCTGCTCTCCCATCAGGGAAAGATGCAACTGAAATAAATGGTCAAACCTCTTCCCTCCTCTCCATTCTGCAACACAGGAGGGAAGAGGCCGCACCAGAGCCTCCAGAAATCAGAAAAAGCTGAGAATGCACAATTTTTGCACGATTTCCCTATTGAAAAACCTTTTCCCAGCAAGAATTTAGAAGTTCAGAAGGACAAAACACTGAAAGTGGGAATGTTCCCATGGATAACCAACAAGCACAGGATATTTTTCTTCATATCTTTAAATATGGACAACATCTCCTTCCAGACCAGCCTTGCTTCAAAGGGACGAAACCTCATTTGACCAATTTTGATGGTTTTGTTAGAAAATTTTATGTATATAGAGAGACAAACGAAAAGCACATGCTGGGGGCAGGAAGAGGAAAATAATCCTGCATTTTCCTTGAGTCTTTATCACTCTTTCCTGATTAAACAATTGTCAACCCCATCAGAGTTGAACAGTGACCACGTCCCTGGTTCGGAGGGAAAAACCCCCACTAAAAAAGGCTGCTTGGAATGAAGTATTTGGCCCGTGGATATTTCCTGGAGTAGTTACAGAAAGGAGTCTGTTTGAGCATCTCAGGTCACCAGCAGACAATTGAGGCACAGATGTAGAGAGAACATTGAGCTTTGGGGGATAATCAGATTTATTTTTTTCAATAAGTAGAGCATATTATTTTCAAGTGGTTAACTGAGAATAACTCTTGCAGAAGTACAATATAACAGTAATTATTCCAAAATCAATGGCACAAAAGGGTTCATTTCAAATCATGTTATGATTGCTGGATTAAAGTAGTTATTATATAATAGGATAGCAATTACTCCACCTTAATAATTTCTGGGTTTCTGAGGGTGAAAGTGCTAATACAAGCTACAGCAGGTGTCAAATTTTAGATGTTGTGGAATGAATATTCCAAAGGCTGGGAAGAAACAAACAGATTAGCATATAAAAACCACAGGCATGGAAAAGAGCTAAAAATACCCAACGACTTCACCCTTCTTGCCTTGAGCAGACATTCAGAAGCAGCTCGCTCTCGACAAAGGGCTCCGAGCACGCAGCTTAAATCACAAGGAGGCTGAAGGCTCTCCACATCCTTTCTCCAAAGAAACTTAATTGTTTCTGGTATAATCAACTTTATTTTCTGTGGCTCTGCCAGGTCTCGACCAGAGAAGCGGGGCGGTCTGAGCTCCCAGGTTTGCAGGGCACACCGAAGACACGTCCCATGCCTCCAGCACAGCTGGGCTTGCTCCAGTTCAGGGGTCTGCCATGTTATAAATAAGAGACCAGATTATCAATTTAACAATTGTCCATTCATTTTATACTTCATTGTAGTTTATTATTCATTACCTGAATGTTATATTGTGTCCTTTATTAACAGTTACTGCTAATTACTCTGTTGTAAAAAAAAAACTCCAACTCTGCGGTAAGCTACTCCTTATCAGAATATGTAAATTAAGGAATGTATGGCATCCCTACCCTTCCCCCGTTGCCCAGCTACCCGCCCCAGGCCTGTCTGCAGATACCAGAGAGAAGAAAAAAACAGAAAACCTGATATGCAAATGAAAGCCTAAAGGACTCTTGGGAGAAGCAACAAACCCCTAGGAAAAAAACAAATTAAAGACGAGCCAACAAAATTTTTAAGAAAAATCAACCCAATTACATGATCAGTTGGAAGGAGAACTATCACCTGGCCAGCTTTTGGGTTTCCTTTTTGGTCACCACAAACAATAAAAGGGTTGACTGAGAGCACCCCCCTCCGCTGACAAGCTGAAATTGCCTTCCTGGCCACTCCCCTGTGAGGAGAGCAGGCCTGGCTTTATCACTGTGAGTGGCAAGGCCGAATTCCTCCTCCCCCACGTCGGAGCCGGGAGCAGCGGAGGTGTGCGCAGCCTGCCGGGCACCCAACCCAAGCTGATCACTTTTAATAAAGGCTTTTAAAGGACTCGCAGTCCTGCCTGTATTCATTTCATGCCAGCTCATTCAGAACTCCAATTCATGGAATGTTCCTCACTGGGGATATCCCAGAACCAGCTGGGCACCATCCTGTGCCACGACCCTGCCTGAACAAGGAGGTGGGAGCAGGAGATCACTGGGAGCCCTTCCAACCTGACCTGTCCCTGTAAAAGCAGCCCCAACCACGTTTTCATTCCTGGGTTTCTTGCTCCTTTATCACACTTCTTTTTAATCCCAAACTCCTTTTCTTGTTTCTTAAAATATCAGGTGCAAACTGCTTTTTAATCACATTACAAGAGCAGCATTTTTCCAGATACCAGCTTAAATCCTGCTTGGAAGATTTGGGAAGAATATAAAGGAAAAACCACCCTCTTGACAAGTTTCTCCAATCCCTCTGTTCTTTCTCTGATAGATTTCTTTTAGGAGCTGGGAAGAAGGAAAAAATTATGCCAGTAGACCCAAGAAATGGGGTTTTTTTAAAGATTCAAGGGTCTGTTAGTGAGGCCCCAGATAGAGGAACTGGGGCTTTGTTCCTATTTTCCTTAGAGGAAAGTTCCCATCTGTGCCTCGGAGCACCATCAGTGCCCAGCAGCTGCAGCACAAAGGTAGAACTAAATACACAACTGCATGATTAGTCTTTTAAAATAGAGTTCTCTTGGTATTACAAACTAAATGGCAAGTCCAAATGAAGTCCACCTAATTTCTAAAGAACAAATATTTGAGCCCTGTCACAGAATGCAAAGTCCCTTTGGCAAGGGAAGCAGACACCGAGGTTCAATACAGGTGAATGTGCAGAGTTTAATACAGTTAAAGCAAGGAAAAAGCAAAGTCTCTTAAAAAGAGATAAGTCTGTATCGATTGTAGATTTAGTAAATGTAGTTCAACACACGAATTTTTGCCCAGTCCTGTCAAAATAGGGAAACACAGGGGAAAAGCAGCCCTGGAAACACAATCAGGCAGTGATGCAAGGAGAGGGATTTCTGTCACTGAGTGTTTCTGCAAGACTGATTTCATTCTGTGAGGATTATCAGTAACCAAATTATCACAGGCACTTCACAAAACCTCACCAGTCATGGAGTTCTGCAGTGGAAGCCAACAACATTGCAAAGATTTGATTGAAATGTAAGCATCAGAGAACATCACCACCACGGCAATCAAAGTGTGAAAGATGGATGTCATTCCAAAGGAACGCTGCACAGTCACAACCTTCCCACCACCAGCATTCAGCCCTCCCAGGGCCAAAACCGACACAGACTCAGAGGGATTTAGGTTGGAAAAGCCCTCCCAGACCATCGAGTCCAAGCTGTGCCTGACCCCACCTTGTCCCCAGCCCAGAGCACCGAGTGCCAGCTCCAGCCCTTCCCCGGGCACCTCCAGGGATGGGGATCCAAACCTCTCTGGGCAGTTCCAAGGCCTGACCCCCCTTTCCATGGGGAAATTCCTGCTGGTGTCCACCCTGAGGCCGTTCCCTCTCCTCCTGTCCCTGTTCCCTGCGAGCAGAGCCCGACCCCCCCGGCTGCCCCCTCCTGTCAGGGACTTGTGCAGAGCCACAAGGGCCCCCTGAGCCTCCTTTGCTCCAGGCTGAGCCCCTTTCCCAGCTCCCTCAGCCTATCCTGGTGTTCCAGCCCCTTCCCAGCTCCATTCCCTGCCCTGGGGGGGCTCCAGCCCCTCAGTGTCTTCCTTGCAGGGAGGGCCAGAACTGGACACAGGAATTGAGGTGGGCTCTCCCCAATGCTGAGTACAGGGGGACAAACACGTCCCTGCTCCTGCTGCCCACGCTATTTTTGATTCAGGCCAGGAGCCATCGGCCTTTTTGGCCACCTGGGCTCACGTTCAGCTGCTGTCAACCAGCAGCACCAGCAGCCTTTTCCACTGGGCTGCTTCAGCCACTCTGCCCCAGTACTGACAGGGTTGGGCAGAAGTGATCCCAACATCCCCGCAGACACAAAACTGGGATTTCAGCACAAGCCCTGCAGATTCCAGCACCCCCCTGCTCCCTGAGCAGCAGCCCCAGCTGTGATCCAAGGACAGCTCCCTCTCTGCCAGCACTCGCAGAGCAGAGGGCACCCTCACACACGAGCAAGCAGGGAAGCAAAACCCATCCCGAAGCCCGTGATTAATTTATGATCCAGTGTGAGGCTTGCTCCTGCTCCCCCTGCATGATCCCAAGTGCTGCTGCTGCTGGTGAAGAGCTGGGATGCGATGCCAGCAGTGCCCAGGAGCCAGGGCAGGGCTGCACAGACGGCGCCGAATCCCAGCCCCAAAGCTCTCACCGAGTTCTCCGGGCTCAGGAAAATCTGCCCTGTCCCTCTCAGCACAGCAAAAACCACGGTGCTAAAGAGCGTTTCTCAGCGCTTCCAGCGGAGAGATTAAACATTAAAGCAGACAGCAGTGCTACAAAATATTAATGCAGCATAAATAAGCCCCTTATTATTACAAGAGCATATTAACCATTCACCTCAGCAAAATTCTCCTCTCGTCTCTCTGCCTGCCTTCCACAGCATCAGCTGCTGTGTCTGATATAGGCCAATTCCTCCTAACTTCACGTTGAATTTCCTCTTGCTAAAACGCTGGAAACATGACATAGAAATCTCCAAAGAAATCCACAAAGTGCTACACAAAGCTGGCAAGTAAAGCGTATTACAGATTATTCCTCCCAACCCAAACCAAGGTAAAACATCTGCACAAATGAAAGATGAAATCAGAAGGACTTGCAGACAAATATTTCTCCATCACCACTCTCTGAGAAAAGCATCACAACACACCCAGGTGCTGGACAGCTTGGGGAAATATGTTAAAGATGGTATAGAAATATCCACTCTGCTGAAAGAGGTTCACAGGGCAGGAGAATTTAGCAGGTTACTCCCAAAAAATAGATTCCCGAAGATCAATGGCAGCATTGTAACAACTCATTGCTAGTGACTTTTAAAACAGGGAGCCAAGAGCCTTAAATAAATCCTCAAATATTCCTCAGAAATTCAAAATACTGAGTAACCCTAATGCATTGTCACTAGAGGGAGAAAGAAGTTATAAAAATCATTATTAGTGCAGTTATTTAAGGGTTTTATCCACCTTATTTAGCAGCTCTGAGTGCTGCTGTGCCCCTGACAGAAATTATGATTTCTGCACGAACAAAGATCCCATCCCTGCCGTGCCCTGGGGTGAACGCTCTGGAGACACCACAACAAAAGTCATTATGAGAAGAAAGAAACGATGGGCGACCCCAACCCTCGCGCAATTAGAAAACCAAAAACCCCACGGGCTCGAGGAGCTGGCGCTTGGGGCTGGCAGCTGCCAGGGAGCCGCGCGGTTTTAATTGTGGGAGGTGATTGATGGCGCGGCTGAGCCGCGGAGGCACAGAACAATCCCCCCACAACACAAACCACGGGGCGCCACTCGGCCTCCCCAGCCCCGCGGTCAGGTGGGGAGAGAAGAGCTGCTTTCCCCTGCTGAATTACGGCATCTTGGGAATGTAAATTCAGCGTTGGGTGCTGAACTTAGGGCAACACCTGAGGCCTGAACCAGGGGGTATCATCAGCTTGGAATTAGAAGGAAAAAACACATTTTATATAACTTATGTATACAGTCATGCAAATTTTTCTTTATGCCTCGTTTTTAGCAACAGGTTTCCGCAGAACACTCAAAAAACTCAAGACAGCATTGATTAGGAAGGCAGATATTGCATCAGCTTGACTCAAACGCAGAGGAGTTGTCTTATTAATAACAATATAAATAATAGATTCCTGTGCCCCATAGAATTAACTTCGGGAGGCTCTGAAAAGTGGAATCACCACTAATTCATGCCCCCAAGTGCCACACCCACAGGGCTGTTAGACTCTCCACAGATGGGAACTCCACCTGGGCAGCTGGGCCAGTGTTTGACAACCCTTTCTGACAAGAAAATTTTCCTGATATCCAACCCAAACCACCCCTGGCACAAGTGAAGCCATTTCCTCTTGTCCTGTCACTGCAGGACAAGAAACTCTTCACGTGCCCATCCTTCATCCTCTCAGGTGTATAAATCCCTGCCCACAAGGGGCTTTATTTCCTTTCCAGCCAAATTAACTCCAAACTCAACAGGAATAAATGCTGCTCCAAGGATTCTGTCTCATCAGGGGTTTTTTGGGAGTCCATTCACCAGGAGTTTTTGATGAGCTTCATTTCAGCAGCCCAGAGGTAAAAACCCAACGGAGAGCAGAGGATGGGAGGGAAGGGAACAGAGGAAAAATCAAACAAGAAAATAAGTTGGCCTCAGGCATTTTTACAAGTCCCCATCCTAGAAGGCTGGGTTTGGAGGAGCTTCTGGTTCCTCACCAAACCTGACTCAGAGAGACATTTTGCTGATTTATTTTTTCTCCCAGCCCCTGCACTGTTTATAATCAGCAAATTCACCGTGCATGGGGACAAGAGGCTGATCCTCCGGGCTGCAAACAGCAGCTGGCAGGCCAGGGGGAGCCAGCCCACCCTGGGAACACCTCGGACCAAACACTTCACCTCTGTCCCATCTCCTCCTCCTCAGAGGAACTCTCCATCTCTTAGGAATCCTTCTAGGGCAGAGATGATTTTTGTGATATCATCAGATGGTCCAGTCCCGCCCGAACCAGGAACAGCAAATGTTCCTCTCAGCATCAGAGGGAGAAGTTGGCTGCTGTGATGTTCAGCCAGGAAAACTCCCCTGGGCCCAGCAGCCACGGACCAAGCTGAACAGCTGCTTTGAAGCCTCCAAAGCTAAAAGGCTGCTCCACCAGGACTTGGGGAGTCTTATTTTACAATTTTTGGGACCTAAAGGAAGGAAATTGTGTTGGGAAGGAGTTGATTTTCCTAATTTTCACTACATGTGCAGTGCCTGAAAGCTCCCAGGTGGGGAATAAGCGCAGAAGAAAAATAAAAGCAGTGGTTTTGCTGTTATAGGAATTTTTCCATGAAAAATAATCCAGCGAGGGACTGCTCTCCACCTTGCTGTGTCCACACGGAGTTTTTTCCACATCCTGCTCAAGTTTCTTCCCCCCATTTTCCTTTCATCGCCTCATCACAAACATGAGGGACAAGAACACTGCACTCACTCACAGGTAACACCTTTTATTTCCAAACCACTGCTCCCCTCCTCCAATCCCCTTCCTGCAACTCCCTTCAACCCAGGAAAGTCAAAATTTGGTGAGAAAGGCAAAATTTGGTGGGAAACCACCCCAAGGCACAAAAGGGAAACCTCATTCCTACAGAGCTGCTGCCCAAAGCCCAGGAGAAAGCAACACCCAGCTCCCACTGAGACCCAGGAGGCCCCAGAGTCTCCTGGCACAGGCACAGACCCTGGGAATNAATTTTTGGGACCTAAAGGAAGGAAATTGTGTTGGGAAGGAGTTGATTTTCCTAATTTTCACTACATGTGCAGTGCCTGAAAGCTCCCAGGTGGGGAATAAGCGCAGAAGAAAAATAAAAGCAGTGGTTTTGCTGTTATAGGAATTTTTCCATGAAAAATAATCCAGCGAGGGACTGCTCTCCACCTTGCTGTGTCCACACGGAGTTTTTTCCACATCCTCCTCAAGTTTCTTCCCCTCATTTTCCTTTCATTGCCTCATCACAAATACAAGGGACAAGAACACTGCACTCATTCACAGGTAACACCTTTCATTACCAAGCCACTGCTCCCCTCCTCCAATCCCCTTCCTGCAACTCCCTTCAATGCAGGAAAGGCAAAATTTGGTGAGAAAGGCAAAATTTGGTGGAAAACCACCCCAAGGCACAAAAGGGAAACCTCCTTCATACAGAGCTGCTGCCCAAAGCCCAGGGGAAAGCAACACCCAGCTCCCACTGAGACCCAGGAGGTCCCAGAGTCTCCTGGCACAGGCACAGACCCTGGGAATACTTACTGGAATAACTGAATTTAGCAGCCCTGGGCAGGACATCTCTCCTGCAGCAGCCACAAGACAATAACATCCCAGGGGGAGGAAAGGCATCCTCAGTCTCCTGTTTAGAGAAAGACTTTTCCAGGGAAAAAAAACAACAAACAAACAAAAAAAAACCCCAAACAAACAAATAAACAAAAAAACAACCAAACTCTTTACCTTGAAAGCAGCAAGTGTCTTACTCCCAGGAATACCCAAACCTCCTGTGTACCCCACAGCACCCAAAAACACCCACAGTCCATCCATCCATCCATCCATCCATCCATCCATCCATCCATCCATCCATCCTTCTCTCCTGTCCTGGGGTGCAGGGTGGGATGTGCCCGGGAGCTTGTATTCTATCACCATCTGTTGAGACCAGGTGTGGCTGTGCTCCTGTGAATGGGCCCATCAATGTCTCCTGCATGAATCACAGAAAACTGCTCCTGGACTATCTCCTGTTAATGGCCCATCAAGGCCTTGTGCATGACTTATGGATAACTCGCTCCTGGGCTATCTCCTGTTCATGGGCCCATCAAGGCCTTGTGCATGACTCATGGATAACTCGCTCCTGGACTATCTCCTGTTCATGGGCCCATCAAGGCCTTGTGCATGACCCATGGATAACTCACTCCTGGACTATCTCCTGTTCATGGCCCATCAGCGCCTTGCCCATGACTCATCCTCCCATTGTGAGATGTCCCACCCAGAGGGAGGAACCAGGCATTCCATGCTCAATATAAGCTGAGATCTCAAACACCAGAGCAGCCCGCTTCCACTGGATTTCCTGGAGGAGCAGCTTTCTTCTCTACTGGGTCCCCAGAGGAAAATTACATCCTTCTACAGGATCACTGCTTCAACAGGACTGCACCTACCACCACAGGAGGACTGCAGCCACCGTTTAATCGGACTGCTCCCAACTCTCTGACCAACAGGGTGTCAGGTTGTATTCTTCTGGCTCTGTCAGTGGTTTTGGTTTTGTTTCGTTTTGTTTTGTACTACTGCATTTGTTCTTGTTCAAACTTCCTAGTAAAGAACTGTTATTCCTATTCCCATTTTTTTTCTTTGCCTGAGAGCTCCTTAATTTTCAAAATTCTAATAATTCGGAGGGAGGGGGTTTACAGTTTCCATTTCAAGGGAGGCTCCTGCCTTCCTTAAGCTGACACCTGTCTTTTCAAACCAAGACACCTCCCTTCGTTCCTTCTCTGCTAAATCCCCTTCCCAGAGCCCCTCCTCCCCAAGGGGCAGCAGCTCTTCCTGGTCTGCAGCACAGATCCCACACAGCTGGGGGGGATAACGGAGGGGTTCCTGCAGCTGTGGGGAATTCCAGGCGCCCACCTGCCCACGGCCCCCCTGGCAGGGCAGAGAGCGCCTGCAAATCCCTCCTGGCACCCCGCAGGGTGTATTGAAGAAGAAATGCTTGGATCTAAGTGGAATAACAGGCAGCTCCATGGGATCTCAGGGGGCTTGGCAGGACCAGGAGCTGTATCCCGCTCTGGGTTCCCACAGGAGGGACATGGACAAGTTGGAGGAGGCCACCAGCATTCCAACAATGTTCCCATATTCCAGAAGATCACGGTTTAAAATGATTGTCTGTTTGTGTTCCTATTTTTTCTCCCTCTCAGAGTTTTGCTGACTGACAGAATGGCTTTAAAATTTCATGACTTCCTTCCCCTCCCTTACCCTGAACCCTGATATTTGTGTTATTGATCCACACTCCTGCCCAGCCTCACGCCCAACACCTTTTCCTCTGTGAAAAACCTCTCTCCTTTACTGGGGTCTCCAGTTTCAAACCACTGACAACACATCCCGGAGAGCTGATTCCTTAAATAACACCACTGCAGGGGAGAAAAGTAAATTCGTTCCCTTTGCAGAGCCCTTCATGGAGGGCACGTTGAGTCTTTTGAAGGTTCCATGACCTGAATTGCCTGCAAATTCCAAAGGGCTTGGGGTCGCTGGAAATGCTGATTCCCCTCGCAGAGCAGGAGTGGTTATTGATAAATTTGGGTCTAAGTTTGAAGGGGTTTTCATCTCCCCTCAGCTCCCCCTTTTTCAGATGCTTCCTTTTTTTCATTGTCATGCAGGGAAGTCAAACTCCTGCGCTGTGAAATTGCAAACTGTTTCCATGGAGATGATTAATATGTTCATAAATCCCCAATAATTCATTCACTGCGGGACCACTGAGGGTGAAATGTTGGCTGGGAAAAGAAGAAGATGCCTTTAAATCCAGATTTTTCTTTGCCTTCTATAATAACCCAAATAAAGAAACAAAACAATTAAATAAGTGCAATGCGAACAACATGAATATTTTAAATTATTGTGTCTCCTTTAGAGTGCTCAGGTCACATCCCAACAGGTGTCCTTTTGGATTTTAGCCTTAGTAAATGCTAAGGAATAGCATTTACTATGTCATCCAACCTTTCAATAATTAAAAGGTGAAACAAGCTGTTCAACGATAATTAAGGCATGTAGATGGTGCATTATTGTTATTTACCTAATTCCACCCTGCGAGAGGCACTCTGGGGCAGCTGCTTGACAACAATCCCTGCTCAAGGTCGGGACTGTGCCTTAAACAGCAGCCCAGGTATGACAGGAATCATCTCCTGCCTGATGGATCTGCAGCAGCTCCAAGGGGAACTCATGGCAAACCCTGACTTTTGATGGACACCAGCGCAGACAATCCCGTCCTCAGCCAGGACTGAGCCCTTCCGAAGAGTTTAATGGGAACTGGAGCAGCTGTCAGTCCTTTGGAGCAGCCCTGGTTTTAAATAAGTCAGAGTTTTACTTAGATTCAAGCACAGATACAAAATCAAACGTGTTGGGGTTTTCACTCTATTTGACCTAAAATTAATGAAAAAGCTGTGAACGGTGAAAAAGATAAAGAGCCAATGGTCATATTAGAACAGTCATTAAAGAGGAAATAAAAATACCTGAGAGCTTTCACACATGCTTTACCTTTTTCATTGCATCTCCTCTTTAATGAATCATCTTCTACTAAAGCTGCGTTGATAAAATTCAGCCAAACATCCTGAGATGTGAGAGACAAGCAGAGCTTCTCCACTTACTTAATATAAACCTCTCAGCTGATGGCAGTGCTGGAGAAACTCACTTCAAAGCACACGAGCACAGATGAAGGGCTGCATGTGGAAGATGAAAATGCTCATCCCTGTCCAGACTCTCCGAAGAAGCAGAAGCAATTAATTTTAATTAGATTAATTAAAAGTCGTTTGAAATCTCGCGCTGCACTTTTGACACCCTGGGTCCTGGTTACCCGGTTTGACCCCACGGGATCTCGGGGATTTGGGGCAAAACTTGGGGTTGAAGGGGCGGAAAATGAAGCCGTTTGTTATCTCATTTTGAAGTGACAAAAAGCATCCCAGAGTGACCTCACAGGTCCATTTTCCGAGCTGGGTCTGCACAAACACCTCGTGGTGCCTCCCCAGGGAAGGTTTCAGGGAGAAGCTCCAGGCCAGGATGAGGCAAATCCCATTCCCTGCCAGAAGAAAAGGCCAGAACCGACACCTCGGATCCTCTGGATCCAAACCAACCCTGTTTCCTGCAAGTCTGAGAGACTTTGGAAAATATTTGGTTGTAAGAGAGTTTGAAGAAACATGGTGAGCAGCTGCAGGTGTGCTTTGTATGTGGTAATACAAAATTCTGGAGTTCTGAGCAGCGGCTGGCAAAGCTGCACAAACCCTGCCACTCAAATTCTGCAGGAACAAACACCTGCAGAAATTCCTGAATAACACTGACACGGCTCCACCGAGCTGCAGCAGGGTAGGATTCCCCTCCCGTTGGAGCAAATGGGGATTTTCACAAAAGGAAAAATCACTTTGGAGTTGTGGTGCCCTTCCTCGAACAGGGCATGCATAAATACATTGCCAGGGTAAGGGCAGCGTAACCAAACTGAAATATTCCTGTTTGACACTTTCACCTGGTTTCTCCTGTTTCTTTCCACTGGACAAGGACTTTCACAAGGGCACACAGGGAATGGTTTCAAGATGAAGCAGGGTAGATTTAGATGAAATATTAGGAAGGAATTGTTCCCTGGGAGGGTGGGCAGGCCCTGGCACAGGGTGCCCAGAGCAGCTGGGGCTGCCCCTGGATCCCTGGCAGTGCCCAAGGCCAGGCTGGACACTGGGGCTTGGAGCACCCTGGGGCAGTGGGAGGTGTCCCTGCCCATGGCAGGGGTTGGAACGGGATGAGCTTTAAGGCCCCTTCCACTCTGTGACTCAATAATTCCTTCAAACCACTGATTCCATGGAATTTCAAGCCACGCAGGAAAAGAGAGCTCACACCTGGCTACCTCTTTCTAGCCCCGAGAGCAGACTCTCAACTTCCAAAGCTGTTTTCCTGTTCCTGCCCAGCATTTGCAGCGCCAGCACAGAGCTGCTGGAGCGCGGAGCTTTCGGGAATAACGGGTGGGGAGAGGGATGAATTCGGTGGTGCCTCAAAGTCAGCGAGGGCAGCAGCTGCTCTGGCTCCAGCCCCGGTCCTGCTGCAGTGGAGCAGGGCCAGGGAGGCTCCTGCTCTGCCCGCGGGCTCCCACCCGTGAGTTTGGATCGGGGCTGCAGCTCCTGGCCGGTGGATGAAAGGCAAATCCAAGCCCCAGCTGCAGCTAAACGCTGTGCTGGGTGATGGAGCTGCCGTGCCAGGAGCTGGGAGCAGCCCCCAGCCAGCCGGAGCCTCCAAAACATCACAGCCCCGAGGGGTTGCTCCTGGGCCACGCTGCTTTGGGAGCATCCCAGCGACTGCGGAGGCAGGGAACGGGGCCCTCTGGAAGCACAGAATTCCCAAGTAACGTCCAAAGCAGGCATTTATCAAACAGCCTAAATTTCTCTCTTTTTTAAGGCTTTTAATTTCTCTCTTTTTTAAGGCTTTTAATTTCTCCACCTAGAGTTTAACCTCAGTTCAGCCTGTCAGGCCTCCTAAATTTTCCTACCTAAAAATGTAGGGAAGCTACCCTCTACCCTGGGATCACATTCCCTACCCCTCCCATTTGGGCGTGGTAAGGGCATACTCGTAATTAACGAGCACTTTTTAAGAAACATTAAAGCTGTTCTGGATCCTTTAACTCCCAGCTTGGAATGACTCTGGGAAGTTCCTTATCTCCATCCCTCGTTGGTAGGGCTGAGCTATGGCACAAACCACAGATGGAAATCCAATTCCTGGCACTGCTCAGCTGGACTTGGATCATGGAACCACCTCAACAGTCGACAGCACGGAATTCTGATCAATAAATGCTATTTCTGCTGGTAATTGTTTCAGGTTCAGGCCTGGGTTAGCCACTGTTGTGAGGAGAATCTGCAGAATTTATCTCCTGAAACAGGCTCCAGCAGCTCAGTGAAGTAGGGAAGGCTTTGGAAAACCTTGTCCCAGTTTGGATTGATCCTTAATTGTCCAGCTTTGTGTTCTCCTCAATAAGCTGGGTTGTTTTGTAACTCAAAGTCTTCACTCTCTCAGCACCAAGTGACTGCTGTAAATGTAATTCCTACTGGGCAGGTTGTCTGGATCTCCTGTTCTGCCTAAACCTGTTTTCTGCTTTTAAAACACACCCTAAATCTGGTTTTTCAAACAGATTTCTGTTGCTAATTCATTTTTTGGCTGGCTTTTGCAGCTTTTTTCCAGCCTGTATTAAAGACCAGCAACAAATAAACTCAGCTTTATTGGCGTGTAAAATTTGGCTTTCATGAAGAGAGACAAGGATGATGTTTAACCCTTCCAGAAAAAAACCAGAAGGGCTGAGTTCCCTCCTTGAGCTTCTCAGCAAATCTTAATCAAACCCACGAGGGAAAACCAACAAAAAGTTTTATAGTATTTAAAAAATATAAATCCATAAATCAAATTCCAAGTCATTTCCCGCCTCTTCTCCAGCCCAGTTTCATGCAGGTAGATGGGATCTGTGGGCTGCCTGCAAAATAAGGGAATTTTAGCAATTTTTTATGACAAGATGAAATCCATCCTTATTGGTACCTCAGCATTTCTGAGCTGTGGAGAAGTTGTCACTCAGAGAGAGAATCTCAGGTGTAATTACCTCCACCAAGAGGAAAATGTGTCCTTACAAGCACAAAGTGAGCAGCAAATATATTTATTATAACAAATCACCCAATAACGTGGCCGGCACAAGGAGGCTCGGTGCTGGGATGGCATGATATCATTTCGAAGAGAAAAGACAATTCTTATCAACCACCCAGCAGCTTTTAAAACAGATTTACTGATGGGGACGAGCTGGGTGTAAAACAAGGAGCTCGTAGTCTGCTGCTTCTTCCATATTTTATTTATAGACTCCCCAGTTTGCCAGCTAACCACCCAATCTGTCTTGGAAGGGTTTCATAAAGCTGCTGCTCCCTCCTAGCTCGTTCTGCCGGCTGAAATTCCTTGAATTGTTGCTCCCAAAATTGGACACTTGATGATTTATGAGGACAATGACTGCTCGCTGCTCACCTCAAACGGGCAGAGAAAATAATTGTTATTCATTTTTATGCCTTCATTTATTTTTCCTCTCTTCAAGCACTGTCTCTTAATATGTCTTAAAAATATGTAATTTTAGGAATGGGAAGAGTTATGAGCTCCTGCCCAAGGGCTGATATTGAAATGTGTTTAATGGTCACAAATTCCAGAGTGAGCAAAGGGAATTAAAGGTGTCTGTCAGCCCTGGATCCTGGGCCTGATGGAATTATCCTCTCTGATGGCTTTTAAAAGACTAAATGAGGCTGCACCAAAGAAAATACAGTCTTCTTAATCAATATCTCTCTTTAATGCAGCAGTTCACACCCTCCTTTGCACTGATAAGGAAGGGAACAAAGGCACCAACACCAGCAGCTCTTCCTGGATCTCCAGGAGTCATTAAAATCCCACAGCTACTGCAGAGGACTGAATTAAATCAAAGGAAAAGTTTGACTCTCAAATTGTAAAATAAACTGCCAGGAGCAGGGAGACGACTGTGATTGCCACAAGTGGGATTCCAGTTTGTGCTCGCACCCCCAAAACTTTATGGATTAGTCCTGGACGTGGTTATTTGTTCCCAAAAAATTCCCAGCTACTGCATTGCTCTGCAAAAGGTGGATGAGTTCCCTGCATCGAATTCCTGTGTAAATTCTCAGGAAAAAATGGGCCTGTAAAAATCTTATATTTCATTTTAATTCTTTCCCCTGCAAATCTTTACAGAAGAGTTGGATTGGCACAAGATCAGCAGTTGGAAGAGAAAGCCAAAATAGGATATGGGGGTCTCAGAGACCCTAAGCCAGAGAAAACAGGAAAAACTATCCCAATAAATCTTCTAGGTGTGATTCATGATCATTTTGAAGGCTTTATTCATGCTGGCAAAGCCACCTTTTGTAGACAATTATATATTGAATTCCTCATCAGAATAAACTACAAAATATTCTGTGCCTGGGACTTCTAAAAAGGATTTTAAACATTGATAAAGAATGTCAATATCTGAGAGTACAAGATTTCAAATTTGGTTTGATGGGTTTGGCATTTGAACTTATCTCTTTCCTGCATGGTGCATTAGCTTTTGCAAAATGCCTCACAAACATCCAATTTTCGGTGGTTCTTTTAATAACGGCAACTGCAGCGATGGAGATGAGGCAAGGACTTCATTTCATCACTACATAAAATATATAAAATACAAATTTGAGGCAATAATCGTTCTTGGATAAAATTGAGCTTGGGATACTCCAAATATTTTAATTCCAAGTAGCAAAAGATGCTGCAGTAGAGGAGAGGAGAGAGAGAGGGAGAGGAAAAGGAGCTCAAAAAAAAAGAAGAGACTCTTTCAACACCAAAGTGTTTTTAAAAAAATCAATCCCAAACTGAATCAATTAGTGCTATCCATGCCATTCATAAATTAAAAAATGCTTATCCCCAGATTATATTGCTTGTTTGCACCATCCTTACTTCATTAGCGCTAATTGGAAGTAATTACGACTGATATGTGAAATATTTAATTAAAAGATTTATCTGCTTCTATTGTCATGTTTCTGGAGCATCTGCAGCGTTGCCAGGACTACGATTCTACCTCGGGACCTCCCGGGAGCCTTCCCAACCTCTCCTGTCTGTCCTCGCTACGGGTCGGAGTCCGACGGCTCAGGGAGGGATCCGAACCTCCGGCTTCACCTTCCCCGCAAGAAATCAGTGCCCTGAGGGAAGAGCTGATGTCTTTTTATCCTGGTTGCTGAGAAATTCAGATGCGGGCAGCCGCACAGATATTCCTGTCTCCTTCCAGCACTCTCCTCTTCCCTCTGGCGTCGCCCAGTGGGTTCAGCCAAATCTGACCGACCAGGAAACGCCGTTTCTTTCCTCCAGGTTTCTGGTGCGGGCACAGAGAAGGGCTGGGCACTGGAATCAGAATGGGATTCCTGTTGCCCTGTTTTTCAGCCTTCTGATTGTTTTGCATAGTTTTGGAGTCAGAGCTTCTATGTTCTCACAGTTCGATATAAATAATAACTCATATTTATCTAACCGTCTCTTTGTTATGAATTCCTTTCCCATGATAGGAAAAGGTTGATGGACTCTTTATCCAGCCAGTGTGATTGAAGAGGTGTCACCTCAATCTTCCAATCCATTGTCATGTTCAGACTTGTATATATTCTTGAGGGAAATTAAAATCTGGGGAATTTTTCCCTAGACACTTGACCTGACCATACGTGTCCTTTATTGTGTCCACTAGCGACAGATACCTGCTTTTACCTCTCAGATCTCTGAATCACAAAACCTGGAAGATCCAAGAGCCTCACCCTGAATCAGAGGAGGGGAAGCAAATCCCCAAACCAGTGGCCCAAAAGCCAGGCTCTGCTGTTTCCCAGCTCCGTCCCCCTCAGTAGCACCAAGGCCTGGCAGGAGCAGTGGAAAACAGATTCTGCTCCATTACCTCCCCAATCTCTGCTGCTCCTCTCTTGCTCCCAGGAATGCCTGCTGGGAATGTTGGCACGGCTGCTGAGGGTGATGACGGGAGGCAGCAGAGCTGATCCCACCCCTGTCGGCACAGGAACCCTCGGGGCACAGCCCGGGCACGGCGAGGTCCCCTCTGCTCTGCACCAACACTTCTGGCTGCAAAGAACAGCCCAGGAGCTCACAGGCTCTGCGAATTCATGGAATCGCTCACGTTGGAAAAGATCTCCAAGATCAAGTCCAGACTTGGCCCAATACCACCTTGTCAATCAATCCACATCACCAAGTGCCACATCTGCTCTTTGTCGACCCCTTCCAGGACTGGCGATTCCACCACAGCCCCTTCCAATGCTTAATCACACATTCAGAGAAGAAATTTGTCCTGAAATCCAACCTGAACCTCCCCTTGAGGCCACTTCCCCTTGTCTTATCACCTGGGAGAAGAGGCTGATCCCCAAATTCCATTGTGCTCCATTAAAAGGTTGATTGTAGGTAAGGAACTGCTGTTTTCTATCCCAATATCCTATAAACTCTATTATTTTAAATTAAATGCAGCCTAGTGATTACTCTGCCCATGCTCCTGTCACCCTGTAAGCACCAGCGCTCTTAGATGGGTGTATTTTGAAAGCCACACTCTGAAAAGATCTTTTTCATTGTGTTACAGGACCAATGATTCCTATAAAATTGTTTCTTTTTTCCAAACCACACCACATAACTTGGTCACGAGGCACTGCCAGGCTTCAGGATCTCTCTCAGGCACAAAATGAACGGTCTGAATCATCAACTGCAGCTTGGCTAAACCCAGCTCTTCACGCTGGTGAGGGAAAAGTGCCTTTTATAATCTCATAAACTGGGAGGCTGAAATTATCACTGCAGTTGTCAAGAGTTTTATAGAGATTAAATCTCCTCCATGATAGACTGGTAGCAAAGCTGAGGGTTGGTTTATGAGGGGAAAAAAGCAACCATAAAGAGAGAATTGGCTTCACTTGCTCTCCCCAACCCTTGTTCGAAAACTCTTCCTGGCAGTCCTACAACAACAACAACAACAAAAAGGCACAAAACCACAAAAAATGAACAGTTCCTTCCTGATTTTGTCCTTCCTCATTGACTACCGTGCTACAAGGAGCATCACCTCCTGCAGGATATGGCTTCAGTGGGAATTGGGAACATTTTCAGGGGAAGAAGTGCACATTCAGGAGTGGGGTAGTCCTGAGATTAAATCTTTCCACTCTGGCTCACGGGTGAGGCAGTGCCTTTGGGGGGGTCTCTTCAGCTGCCACTTTTGTAAACAAATACCTCAAGAGGAAACCAATTTTAGGGCAGAGAATGCAGTTTGCACCACAGAACCACAGGGATGAGGTTGCTGGGGGGAGAAACCTTGGGAACATCTCTGTGGTCTGTGCAGCAGAGTCAGCCCCACAGGAGGTGCCGAAAGATTTGTTGGCCAAGGTTTTGTTTCCATCCAGCTCACCCCGCATGGGGAATTACATTTATTTATTCAGATAATTACTTGGAATTAGCTTTTTAGCACTCCCTGGATAAATCTGTTGGAAATCAGCCTGGCAGCCAGCTGAAGACAAGGGAGCATTGTCCAGTTTGAATTCTCCATCCACATTGTGGGGGTCGATAAAGGGGGTTGCAATTAATTCAAGAGAAAGTGGATGAAAAGCCTTCCCCAAACTCACTGGACGCTTTTAATGGAAAGTTGTGGTTGAGTATTTTTGTCAAAGGACAGGGAGACAGTCAAGTAGCCCAAATCCATATCTCAGGAATTATTTAATGGCAGATATTCCCAGCAGATGCTGAACGCAGCTCTTCCAGAGATAATGAAAGAAAACTAATCAAAGCAAAGCTTTGAAAATGAGAAAAACAGACCTCCCAAACTCCATTCTCACCATCCTTACCCTGTAACACAACTTCCTAAATCAAAGCAACTGCGACTTTTTTGACAGAATCGACACCATCTGTAAATTCATGCAAAAAACCAGCCACTTTCCCAAAAAAAGTTCACATTCAGATTACTTTTCCTTCATGTTAACTTTCAAATAAGCCTTCCTCCTGCATCCAGCCAAAGCCTTTACTCTGACATTGCCTTGAGATGCTCTGGCTGTTAGTAATAATAAGGACAAGTGAGAAATTATTAAAAGAGATTTATTGAAAGTGACTGAATGCTCCGGGGTACCATAGGAGGAGGTTCGATCCTCAGAACAATTTTATGCAGCATATTGAGGCTGTTCAGACTTTCAACTTACCAAAAAAAAAAAAATATGGAAAGTTTCTCCTGATTCAGAGCTACTTTGACACAGCTTCAAAGCAGCGGCATCTCAAAGCGGCGTGGAAGGAAAAATGGAAGCATTTTACAATGACAGCTCTAATATCTGAACTCAGCCTAAAAGCTGTCAAATAAATTAATGGTGATCTAGCAGCTCTGGTAGGGAACCTGCTCATGTACAAATGGCCTTGGGTTTCAGCCTGCTTTTTTTAGGACAATATATTTGTAGCGGAATTTAGGAAATTTTTGTTTGTCTTACCGGTTTGTGGCACTTGACCATGACAAAGCCACTCAGTAATTGTTGACTATGATGTTAGATGCTAAAAACATTTAAAAATATGATTCTTCAACTTATCTGAGCAGCCTGGTGTGGTGAAAGATGTTCCTGCCCAGGGCAGGGGGTGGAAGGAGATGAGTGTAAGGTCTCTCCCAACCCAAACCATTCTGTGATTATTTAATTTTCCCTTGGCAATGAGGTTGAGGTTAAACAGCACCTGCGTTCACCAGTATCTGCTTACTTGGGGTTATTTTTTCTTGAATGTTTATATTTCCCTCACAGCATCATTAAGGTCGGAAAAGACCTCCAAGATCATCAAGTCCAACCTTAAACTGATATCACCACGCCCAATATACCGTAAATTTTGGACACTCCCAGGAAGCAGATGGGAGGAATCCATGAATTCACTCAGCTAGGGAGGGACAGCTGGGAATTACTTTAGGAGAGTTTGGTTTGCAAAATCCAGAGTGGGTCCAATATCGCTTTGGCTGCACAATTCCAACATCTTGCGGATGCATCAGCAGCCATGGGATTTTGCAATCGGCGTTTCCTGCGTGGCCACGAACCCAGAGGACTGAGTTGGGATGAAATGAAGCTTTTCCATTAATTTATGGCAGAGGAGGATGAAGTGGGTCCTGAACTCATAGGGGAAGAGGCAGAGTGGGTCTGCCCAAGTGTGTTTTTTAATGCAATTTAAAAGGAAAGTATTTCTTTTGCTTAGCTTGAAAGGTGAAATATTTGTTACGCCTCTTAAGGCCTAAAATTGCCACTAATGATGGCTGCTAATGTCATTTGTGACACTGCAGCCTCAGCCCCAGCCAGGCAGAGGCAGAGAGAATCAGATTTCCCTGCTGGGAGTAGGGAGAAGGGAACGATTTCAGCAGGGACAGAGCCCTGGTGGCAACGTGCTTTCAATTATTGCAGAGAGAAATTAATTTGGCCTGTGGGGTTAACCAGGTTCAGGAGCATTTCTCACTGGAATTTCCCACATTTCTCATGCATGCTTGCAAAGGACACGGCCACTGGGAGTGCAGGTCAGGCTCCAGCCAGGGTTATCCAATCTTTTTTATGGGAAGCGTGGGTCTTGTTCCTCCTCACGTCCAGCAGGAGAAAGGACAACACACCCTGCACTGTGAGGAGAAACGTGAAAGCCAAAAATTCTTCCCTTTGTAGGAACTCCAAACTGTTCCAACTGGGAAGAATGACACTTGAGGACATGGTTAGTGCTGGGCTAACAGTGGGACTCCATGATCTTTCAGGGCTTTTCCAGCCCAAATGATGTCTCTGTGCATCTAGGAGCAATCCAGAGAATCTGCGAAGCGATGCCAACGATGGATCCAGAAGGCAAAGCACAGCAGCCCCTCCCGCCACCACCGGTCCCGAGCACAGCGAGGACTGGCCTTGGAAAAGGGTGAGATTCCAAAGGGAAATGCTCCTCTGGTCCCATCAGCGGAGGCGAGGAGGGGAGAAGCAGGGGGATGTCGCAGCACTGGGAATGCAAAGGAAAACGCCAGAAAAATTCTCAACCGCAGCCAAGTTTGTCCCAACGGCTGGGCATCCTTCCAGGAAGGCAAAGGAGTTCCAGTGTCCTGCTGGGCTTTTTGGTGACTCTCTCGTGTGGAATTGGACTCCTGATCGAGGTTTACAACATTAAAAGTGAAGATAAAACACTTAAGGATGGGGGAAATGTCACAATAACACCTGAAGCATTTCTTAGAATCATCACAGAACGGTTTGTGTTGAAGGGACTTTAAAGTCCATCCCATCCCATCCCACCCCTGCCATGGCAGGGACTCCTTCCACCATCCCAGGCTGCTCCCAGCCCCGTCCAGCCCAGCCTTGGGCACTGCCAGGGATCCAGGGGCAGCCACAGCTTCTCTGCAACAGGAATTCCTGGGTATTTAAGAAGCGAACATTCCCCTGTGAACACAAATTTTTCAGTCCTCACCCATTCACAAATAAGAAAATCATAAATTCCACCCTAACTCCAAACGGTGCTGTTTAAATGCACGCTGGCCTTTCTCTGGAAGTTGTGTGGTTGATTCTAAATTAGGTGAAATTTTAATTGCTTTGCCTGTTCCTGTCCCATGTCAGGGCTGGAGCTGGTGAAATGCTAAATGGTGACTGCCCAACATAAGTTAACGCGTATTAATTAACAAGAGTGAGTTCAAAATCAATTTGCACAAGGGAAAAATTAATTGAAACATTTGGAAAATTATCTCCAAAATCCCTTTAACTCGCAAAAGGACAGGAGAAGAAAACCTTTGCAATTACAGCCTGCAGAAAGTGTCTGCTCCGTGGATTTTTGTTCCAGGCCTGCCCTGGATTTAATGCGACTACAAATCAGTTCCTGGGCTTTGACATCCAATACAAATTTTGTTATATCAAGACTTCAGGGACTCTGCAGTAAGAAGCTTTTAGGATTATTTGGACGTTTTGAAGTTTGCTCTTACCTTCCAACTGCATTCAAGTGAGACAGGCCCAGGGAGGCAGATTTCCAGAAGCTCCTGGAGTTTGTTGGGTTCGTGTGGATGTTTCCCCAGCAGAGAAAATTCTCCCAGTGCTTTTCACTCAATTCCCACAGCTCGGAGCTGCAGAGCTGCTGAACCTCTCAGGGACACTCAGGAGTGCCACAGCCAGCAATTAATTTTCTTGGATGCAAATTTTTCCACACTTGGGATGCCTCTCCCACGAGCCGGAGTCGGATGGGTTCCTCCAGATGTCTGGGAGCTCGGGTGGGATCTGGAGCTCCCAGCTGCTGCTCTGCTGCTCCAAACCAGCAGCCCAATAAATCCTCATCTGTCTTTATGCTCTCAGTTATCTTAAATTTTATGGGTCACACCAGAGGATTTGGTTTGTTGAATTTTAATATTAGAAAAAATTAATTATTTGAAAGTGCAAATGTAGAGAACTGGTTTGGCTTTTAGCAAAAACAACCTCCATCCATGCTAATAGTTCATTCCTTGAGGGTTGGATTTTCTTGGGACCTTCATGTCCACACTCCTTGGGATTGGAGGTGTTCCTTGGCTTTAGCTTCTCTTATTTACCTGCCTGATTTTCCCAAACCCAGAGTTCAGCCCAGTTCCTGAGTCAGGGCTTGGAGAGCACAACCAGGTACAATAACAACTCCTCCTATTCCAATAAAACCTGTGGAGATAACACCTTCCCATGGGCTTTTATGAGACCAGTGAAATCTCTTTGAGTTGTGTTTCACCTCAGTTTAAAAGGCAATTATTCCCCAGTAATCCACTGGAGCGACCCTCTGCAAAAGATATTAGCTGAAATCACTGCGCTTCATTATCTTTATAAAAACAACACGCAGGATTCAGGGGGGCTGAAAATTCCTCTGGACAGCACGACGCTGTGTTAATAATAGGATGTGAAACCAGTGCTTTGGGACTCTCAGGAGGAAAATGATTCATTTATAAAGCACCTTTTCTCTCTTAAGTGACACTGCATCACTCCAGGTCACAGGTAATTAAAGCACAGGAAATGAAGGACGGGATTTAAGAGCTGGAGTTCCTTTATTTAGCAAAGAGCCCCACGGATCACAAAATCACGGAGTTATTTAGGTTGGAGAAGACCTCGGAGATCATCGAGTCCAACCCCGTGAAAGGTCATGAATCAACTGTGTAAATACAGCAGCCCACAACCCAAATTGCTGCAAAAGGCACAAATCTGGGTTCTTTTTTAGAAATCCTCCCTGAAAGCTCCTTTTTTTTTAATAAATGCGCTCCATTTTTTCATTAGGACAAATAAATAAATAAAAATGCTCCATAAATAAATATATACCAGCGAACGTCCCGGGAGCGCTGCAGCTCTACCAAGTCATAACTCCCAGCAAAAAAAGAAATTTGGATATCTTATCTAGACCTGCTTGTTATCATTGATCCTGGGAGTGCCAGAACAGCACAGGCAGTGATCTGAAAAGGCAGGGAAAAAAGCCCCCACAGAACCCAAAGCGCTTTTCAGCTGGATTTGAAAAAAAAATGCAGACACTGAAGTTTTTTCCCTTTACCTGGCGAGGGATGATATTTCAACTATTTGATCTGAGGAAAGGAGGCATCTGCTTGAAAATGCAGCAGCCAACGAGGCTTGTTATACAAGCAAGGTTGTTTTCTTCAGTGATTTTTGAGAGCAAACTTTCCTGATGACAAACAAGCTCCGTGCTTCGACATCTGCTGCACGAGCTGAGCTGGCTAAATTGAATCCCCTTCTGCCTCCTCCAAACTGCCTTGATATGGGAACAAATAGGGAGAAGAGGCTTTTCTCTGCCTGTTTCAAAGCTTTCCCAAAGAGAATCGTACCTGACAGGAAATGCAGTTTGCGAGTTGGAGAGGAAAAGCAGGAGTGGGGAATTAACACGTGGAATTTGGGAGGTGATTTCTCCTCTGTAAACGGATCTGTACATATTTACAGATCAATTTAGAGCTTCCCCAGCCTTGTCTCTGCCTTTCCACTTTGCTGCATAAGGAAAAAAAGCTGAAATTAGGGGCCAGTGCTCATCTGCAGCAGCTTTGGAGGGGACTGGTGGTTGGAGAATTGAGGACACCACGAAGAGGTCTCAGGCGAGGAAGGTTCCCTGCAGAAAAGACAGGGCATGAGGAATTACTGCCATCTGCTCATGATTCAAGGGGGTTTGTTGTTTTCTAAGTTGTTTAAATTGGGTTTTTTCCCCCTTCAAGGGCTGCCCAGGGAGGTTTGGAGTCCCCATCCCAGGAGGTGTTCAAGGAACAACTGAACGGGAATGGGGGGACAAGGTGGGGATCAGTCACAGCTTGGATGACCTTGGAGGGTTTTTCCAACCAAAATCATTCTCTGACTTCCTAATTTGTCTTTTGCCACTTTTCCCCTTTCAGGCTTTTGGTCAAATCTGCTCCTATTTCCCTACCAAAGCATTTTAAGCCTTTAGGAGTGTGGGGTGAACTAAATATTTTTGGTTTCTGCTCTTGGAAGAGACTCCACGCTGTCCCTGCATTCCTTTCCCAGCCTTGTCTCCCAGTCTGAGCTGTTATTTTCCCTGAGCTGCTCTGTCAGGACTTTGACTCATCGTTTTTGTCAATCAGAAAGGATTGTGAAGGATTTCCTCCCCAGCTGGGGCAGGATCTAGAGCCCAGGAATGAGCCTGGGCCAGCTGGGCTGTGTGAAACCTCCTGTCTCCTGTGCACATCAGAGTGAATCCCCTCAAGCTGATTTTCAATTATTGAAAAATGGCTTTAAATACCAAACTGTGCTGCAGAGACAAGGAGCCCGAGATGGTATAAAAAAGATCTATTTTGTCCCTTTGGAAATCAATTTATCGCTCAGAGCTGCTACTGAAGCTGATGTTTGCTTTTCAGCCACATCAAGGCACTCCAGGATACTTGGTGTCCCAGCATCCTCAGTCTGGGGGATTTTAGGGATGATGGGAGGGAGCTTTGGAGGGATGCTCAGAGGGAGAATCAGCTCTGCAAGGGAGGGAATGAATTCCAACAATTTTGGACCTCCAGTCCTTTGGCGCACATGAAGGGAATGTTAAAAGATATAAATTAAGAATCGTGTTGGGAAAAAAAAGAGTGATTTGAAGTGTTTGGGAGGGGGAGGCTTTGCACAAAAGCTGCCCCAACAATTTCAGAACAAACAGCAGTGACTGAGCTCACACCCAGCCACTTTCTGCTGGCTGTGGTGCCTTTTATGGGGCTGACAAAATCCAGAGGCGACCCCAGCTTTTCCTTGGGAATCTGGTGTCACAGCGTGGATATTCTGCTCGTTCAGTGGGGTTTCAGGTGAATGTAGATCAGCCCTGGGCACCCAGGCCGGGCTGGATCAATCCAGCCGAGTTTGTGTCCAAGGCACCGAGAGCAGCTTGAAAAGGGCTCAATAATCAACTTCTCGCTGAAAGACAAAGTCAGCCCTCAAAGGCAAAGTTTTGCAGGCACTTTCTTAAGAAAGTTGGCCAGGAAAAACTGACTTTATTAATTATTCAGCTCACCTAATTGACTCCCAGTTAAACAGCTGCGTGCATTCTCTAACTAGGCAAAAACCACTTGAAAATTCCTTGTCGAATTCTACTTTTCTGCTCAGGGGTGAGGTGCGTTTGATCAACACCTGAAAGACTAAAATATATTTTTAAACTAAAAGAATCCAAATACCTGGAAATCATCTGCAATAAACATGGCTTTTACTATGATATATGAAATTATACAGCAAGAAATATGGATTGAGAATCCAAATTAGTTCTTTGTAGAGAAATGGGGTTGGACCAAACAAATTTATCAGCGTTTCCAGTCAAATGTCATTCAGATTTTTATATGAACAATGGTTGTTTAACAGGCTGAGATGTATTTTATCCAAAATTAATGTAATTAATCCAAATTTAAACCATTTCTATTACAAATATTCACCCACCCTCAGTTCTGTTTCATTCCTTTCAACCCCTCCCTGTGCTCATCTTCCAGCTCTCACTGTCCCCTTGCATTGCTTCCCGTAATGCTTGTATCCACTAAACCAATTTTTTATCTATTAAAATATTTAAATAATGCTCTAATTTTCAATTTCAACCATATTTTCCTGTCCCTTTCCCCTCTGCTGAATGAAATCCCTGCCTTCTGGGTGTGCATCCCACCTTCCTTCTGCACCAGCCTCTCCAGCAGAGCCCCAGACATGGATTTGTTCTCTGTTCAGACACTCCACAATCATCAAACAGAGCAGCCACCTCATATCGATGAAAAGTCTCCACTTGCAACTAAGAACGTCAATTATTCGATATTTCAGGATTCTGTCTTAAGCTCTGCCAGAAGTGTTACTCCCACAAGTGACAGGATCTGGCTTCTCCCCAGCTCCACAAGAGGCGAACGCCAAAGACCACTTTTTGCTGATGCAGTTGGGAGGATTCGGAGCATAATTAAAAAGCCAAAAGGATTTCAGGAAGTTGGAAGGAAAGGTAAGGAGGATAAAAGCAAAACAACTCAAAAATATAAGTCTGGGGGAGGAAAAAATGCAGTCCTGTCCTCTATATTCTGATTTTTTAATTCTAGTTTTACCAATAGTACAATTTTGCTCCTCAAACACTCTCCGGGCATGGACGATCCTGAGCAAGGGTTATGGGGATCAGGTGGCTGCTCTTATCCCAAGGCAGGGATTTAACACAGGCTGGGGTGGTTTTTATGTTTTACTGGAGGAGACAAGGAGAGTTTGTGTGCTCAGTTAACACCACGCAGGAATTTCCAGTCCCAGCTCTCCGAGCCAGGCACTTCCTGCCTGGGGGAGCATCCCTGATTTGCCCTGGATGCAGGAAAAGCTCTCTCAGCTGATCTAGAATTGAAGGCAGCACTCCTTGCAGTGCTGTTTGGTGCCTTTTAGGCCTTTTAGGCCTTTGTACTCGTTTGAAAGCAAACTAGTGAGAGACTTCAAGTCAGAAATACAATTTAATAGGAAAAATAAAATAAATGTAATAGTACAAAAAACCAACCCACTGACAGAGTCAGAGTACAAACCTGACCCCCTGACAGTCAGGGGGTTGGCAGCAGTCCAATCAGATGGTGGCTGCAGTTCTCCTGGAGGGATGGTTCTGTTGGGGCAGTGACTCTGTAGAAAGGTCTGGTCTTCCTCTGGGAATCCAGTGGGAAAGGCTGCCTGTGCTGTTCCAAACCCCAGCTTATATCCAGGATGGAATGCTTGGTTCCTCCCTCTGGGTGGGGCATCTCACCATGGGATGATGTAATTTTATCAGCCATGCGGTGATGGCCCATGGACAGGAGATGTCCCCCTGGAGGGAGGATGGGTCATGGCAGAGATAAAGAACTCTGCCCCACCTGGTGCCAGCAGCTGGCCCATTAACAGGAGATATACCCATGAGTTTATCAGGGGTGAGTCATGAGGGAGGTGGGGAACACTGTCCCACCGGTTTGAACAGCTTATGGAGATGGTAAATAGAATACACACTTTTGAGTACATTTTACATTGTACCCTAGGACAGCCTTACCTCTTGGTCTTCCCTGGTTTTCTGTGGTCAGGTGCAACATTCCTCCTTTCCAGCTCCAAATCCTGTAGCTGGATAAGAATATTGGGATGAACACCTGACAGTGCCTGTGGTGGGAACGGACCTCGGGGCTGTGTTGGGAATGAGCAATGATTGGCAGCACCTCACCTATGGAGGGTTAGGATTGATCAGCCTGGAGGAGAAAAGGCTCCGAGGAGGCCTCAGAGCCCTTTTCAGTGCCTAAAGCAGCTCCAGGAGAGCTGGAGAGAGACTTGGGAAAAGGGATGGAGTGACAGGACGCAGGGAATGGCTTCCCACTGCCAGAGGGCAGGGATGGATGGGATACTGGGAAGGGATTCCTCCCTGCGAGGGCAGGGAGGCCCTGGAGTGGATTTCCCTGAGGATGCCCCATCCCTGGAAGTGCCCAAGGCCAGGCTGGACAGGGCTTGGAGCAGCCAGGGATAGGGGAAGCTGTCCAGGGGTTTGGAACGAGATGGTCTTGAAGGTCTCTCCCAACCCAAACCACTCTATAATTCCATTTATCTGTCTTCCCTTCACTTAGCAAAAAGAGGATTTTATTATTCTCCCTGTATTCTGCTTTCAACAGCTCATTTCTTTAACTGATACTGGATATTGGCCACAGAAAATCTTATCCTGATTTCTTAGATTATATTTTTGGCCAGGAATGTTGAGAGGGGGCTGCTTTTCGGTGCCATCGGTGTCAATCTGGTTGTGCCATAATTGCTCTTCACCTTCCCCAGGAGGTGCATGGAACAAAACAAACACCAAAAAAAAAACCCCCAAACTAAACCAGAAACAACCAGAAAGCAGAATACTGAAATCTGGATTCGAGATGTTGTTTAGGAACTGGTACAAAACTGCACATCACTGATTTGGGAAGCCACAAAATGCTTGGACACCTTTGAAGAGGGCAGAGGGAAGAGCTTCTCCAATGCCACACCCTCTGGAAGCAGCCAGCCAGGAGACAGCCAAGATCTGATTTATCTGAACCCCACCCAGCCCTGTTTTGTGCCAAAGGGACCAAGCAGGAGCAGGGGGATCGATGGTTTTGTGCAGCAAAGCCTCTCCTGGGCACCCTCGGCATCGCCCCTGCCCCATTCCTGCCATCCCAGTGGGAATTCCCGGCCTCCTGCTGCATCCAAATTCCCTTGAAACACTTGGAGATCTTCACCAGGGCCACGGTCACCTTCAGAGGGGATGAGTGAGTGTCAGAGGATGCCTTTGGAGATGAAATTCGGGCAGCTGTGCTCACCAAAAGCAGCGTTTCTGTGACCAGGAACGTGCAAAGATTTGTCACTAAAAGCCATCATTTCTCCCAGGCTCCCACGGGTGACACTGAGTGACTTCAGAGCTCTGCTCTGTCTCTAATATAAGAAATTCAGGCTGTCAGCCTCCTTTGATTCCAGCATTAACTCCAAAAAAAAAAAAGATTATAATCAATTACCTCTTCAATGTTTTAGGAAACTTGGGAATTGTCTGCATTTAACAGAAGGCGACTGCAGTACCTCAAACTCCTTTTGCGTCAGCTGCAAGGAATTATGATTTTCCCTGGCAATGGTGACTTGTTGAAGGCATCTTTTATTTTGGGAACTTCAAGCTTCTCTCAGACATTAATTCAGGAGGGCTGGCACCAGTTCCCCCTCGGAGAAAAGCGCTGCTGTCCCTTTTCCAGGTGAGCCACGGACACTTTAAGTGCTTTGCTTGAGGCCAGGAGTGTGTTCTGGGAGAACCAGAACATTTCTCATGCTGCTGCCAACACGAGCTCATGAAAATAGTGGGAATAATTCATGGCAGCCTCAGAATTTACGGCAGAATTTAAGGAGTTCATGGTCTGAGCCCACTGGACTAAGAATCCATCAGCTGTAATTGATGCAGTTATTGTTCATATCCTTTCTCACATGACTACTTGGGAAAGAATTCCACAAATATATTCTTTTAATGCTAAAATAACCAGATTTCCCTAAGAGACGCCACCTGCTGAATTCATTAAAAACAACCCAAATGCCATGAAAAACCCGCTAAGACCCAAGCCACAGTTTGGGACATCACACCAGCCACTTTCCATCCCTAAAAAGCTGCAGTTCCTCACAAAAGGGAACAAGGGCCAAGATTTTCCGGGGCCTTCACCAAGCTGGGATTTGTTTTTCGTCCTCCCAAATGAAAATTTCCAACGTACAGCTGTCATTTGTAGGAGAGAGCTGTTCGTGGATCATTTCCTAAGATTTTGTGTGTTCTCCTCTCCTTTCAGCTAGAAAAAGGAAATTGTTGGTTATGATTCATTGGCCAGACCAATGCAAATGCTGCCCTTTAAATATGGCGTGATTAATTTAATAGTTCACTTCTGCTGCAGGAAATTATCCCCTGGATAGAAACAAATAGTCCAGATCCCGAGGAATTTCACATTGTTTTTATAACACTTCCAGCAATGGTATAAACAACTCGGAAGTCTCTCAGAAACGTTTTCAGTGGTAATTGCCATATGTCACTATTAAAAATTATCCTAATTCTTGCTCAATTACAATAAAATGAAATATTTCCATGGAAATAGCACCGGAGCGTTTACCTGGTGGTTTCCCAGCCTCTGGATGTTGTGATTCCCAGAGTGACTGGGCTTTTAAATTGTTTTAGAAAGGGGAGGCTAAAATATGCAAATGAGTCCAAGGCACAGAAAGCAGCTCAATTAATTTTTGGGAGGTGCTGAATGGGAGGATTTTGAATAGAACTTGGTTGTCGGGGGAGAAAAAAAAAACCCAGCATTGCCCAAATCCATCAATCTTCCCACAGGACCAAAACACTCTGTTGTAGCATTCCATATTTCCATATTCATCATCTTTTTGCGGACAAGCAACTCTTTTTGCTCAGTGAGAGGTATAAAATACCTCGGCTGCTGAGCATGGCTTTGTCAAGTTCCCAGGGCAAGGATGGCAATTTTTTACATGGAACAGCAGTGTTGGAGACTCTTGGAATGTGCAATTAGCCACGGCGCTCTGCAATTTGCCTGTCAGCAGGGAGGAGGAGATTCCTCCTCCGAATCCCTCAGGATTCTCCTGCAGTGCCATCAAAACATCCCCTGTGCTGGCGTTGCAGGTGCCCGATGTGACAAATCTTGTGCCCACAACCCACCTGCAACTCTGTTTTGGGGTTGGGAATAGGCTGGGATTTTCCCAAGGTGGCTCCACCTAAACCAAATCTGCGACAAAAACCACACTGGAGGTGACCAACTACATCTAAAGCACTTTAGAGTCAATTTATTTGGACAAGGATGGGCTGGGTGGGGTTAAACCCAAACCATGAGCAACCCCAAACGTCACAGTGGGTTCTCCAAGGCCAGACCTGCAGAAGACACCACAGACACCCCCAATAAAGTCACACCAGCCTCCCCTTTTTGCCAAGATCCCAAGTGCTGCAGGTGATTCCCTACACTGATGGAGACAACGCCAGGCTCACTCAGTTGTTTGCCATGGAAAACACCAGGAAAAGCCCAAAAACAGCTGCAGTTGTGGGTCTGCCTCTGCAAATGAAGGAATGTGGGCAGGAAGACCTGGACTGGCTGCAAGCCCACAGTCCCTGGAGGCCCAAGGAGAGGCCCAATAACACATTCCCATTCCAGGGACACTCAGACTGAGCACATCCATCTTTAGTGATGGCGCACACGGGAACATCCTCTTGGATTTATCAGCTTGGGCTGCTGCTTTTCAGTTAAAGCGAGCTCAATTTAATCTTTTGAAGTGCGGGAACAGGTACAGCAGCAGCCTAAAAAAAAATCTATGGGGTTTGACTCCTCGGCCCACGGTAGGAGGCAAAGAAACAAACCTGACTGTCCTTGTTCACATCTCCTTGTGGAAAAGCTGAGGAAGAAAGGACAGAGGAGGAAACTGCCAGAACCTGGACTTGTCTTAGTGCTGGAGGTCAAACATCTCAACATTGTCATGTTCATCCAGACCCAGCCTGAGCTCCCTGGTGTCCCCAGGGACTCCAACATATGGCTGTGCTAGAGAAAGTCCCCCGGCCTGAAAAGGAGGTCGCATTAATATTTCAGATCACATTCAAGCACGAGTCCTTCAAGAGAGTTTCCAGCACTTCTCTGTGTACCTGGAAATCCTCTGCTCAACAGCTTTCTTACCCAGGCACATGCTGGGGATGCGCCCAGCTGTGCTCTGCAGCTGCAAACATCTGCCTGGAGCGCTGCCACCTGCCCGGGCCAGCTGTGACCACACATTCCGTCACCAGCCAGATGATGAATGACACCGAGGAATGTTGTGTGGAGGAAATCAGTGACCATCTGACAGCACAAGGGGACAGAGCCTCCAACTGCCCCAGGGGAGGCTCAGGGTGGACACCAGCAGGAATTTCCCCATGGAAAGGGAGCTCAGGCCTTGGAACTGCCCAGGGAGGGTTGGATCCCCATCCCTGGAGGTGCCCAAGGAAGGCCTGGAGGTGGCACTCGTTGCTCTGGGCTGGGGACAAGGTGGGCATTGGGCACAGCTTGGACCTGATGGCCGTGGAAGGCTTTTCCAGCCTTAATGACTCTATAATTAAGCTAAAAAATTAAACCAGCTGAATTTCCTACTGGAAATGATTTGCCCTCTCCCAATCACCTGAGCCCAAAGCTGTTCCCCTTTATCAGTACCACAACACGGCAGGGGAGCAAAGCTCGTAGGAAGACCCAGAATCAGCTCTGTAATTGTCACCAACAATTATGGAAATTGGTAATTTCTGTACATTTTAAACTTCTCAGCATTCTCTGAAGATCTTCCCAAGAAATAAACCTTTTTATGTGATCAATTCAGCCAGCACAAGCGAGACATACGGATCTGTATTACACACATCTCCCGGTCCAGGCAGCTTTCCAAAACACCTTTGCCATGAATTTCAACTAATTAAGTCGTTTCCAAAGTACAATATTGCCTGGAAGAAGAAGTTAATGAAATGAGTATATGATCCTTTAGCTAAGCTTCATAGTTTAGGAAAGAATTTGAACCTGTCACCAGGTCAGTCTGAAATTATTCATGTTTAAGGCTAAAATGATTCTGAATTAGCCTTAAGTTAATAATATGCTTGATAAAGGTTTTTGTGGAAGGAAACCCTAGAAAAACCCCTGTGGAATTTTTAGTTTAGCTTTTTTTGAGATGGAATTTCCTAGGGGAAAGACAAGCCACGCAAACAGTGTCTTTGATCTGCTAAATTTTATCTAAAAATTTGTCTTTAGCACTCACAAAAATTAATCTTTCTGCATCCAGAGTGATTTACGCCGTGCATGCTTATAAGATGTACATCTCCACACTATATATGATAAAAAGTGGATTTGATCAACTCCACTCATCCTTCAGCAGCTCTGATCACTTCTGAAGGTATTTTGGCCGCACCAGTTCATTTTCATCTGAACTATTTCTTATAATCCCCATCTTTGTGCTTCCAGCAGCTGCAGAACAAAGCCCTGCTCAAGAAACATTTCCTTGCAGGACATGTAATTATTAAATTGGGTTCTAATTACAGATCAGAAATTACAGACACTTCTTTAGCGAAAAATACCCACAATGCCATAGAGAAATTCAATGCCTATTTTGAAGTCAAACTAAGAGCTTTTGGGGTGTTTTTTTTTTAATAAAAGAAGAGTTTTTGGGCTCAAATCATGCCTCCTGTATGAATTACATATGATTATATTTAAGGTGCTGCTGGGCATTACTGTACACAAATATTACTTCCTATTAAAATATCTATAAACATATGTCACTTCTGCGCGGCAGCAGCAGCCAGAAGAGCCGTGCTGTCGGCATTTTCTGTGGGAAGAGGAAGGAAAGGTGCCTCTGGAGATGTTCTTTCTATAGAAAGACAGACATCAGCATGCAGCCAAAACCCTCCAGGAAAGCCTGAGCTCCAACATGAGCACTCCCAAAAAGCAGCTGTGAGCCAAGGGAAGATTAAAGAGATTAAAGCAACCAGCAAACGCTTGGTGCTGGCTCCAGCTGAACCTCAGCTCCGCAGCAGGGCCCTTGCAGCGCCCAAAACCGGAGGGGACAGGCACCAAAATGCAAAATGCAGCACTGTTTGACCCAAGCAAAGGTTGGTGGCTGGAAAGCAGAGGCAACGTGGAGCTAAAAACCTGAGGTTTGGCTCCAGCCCCCTGGCAGGGAGCCCAGCCCTCACCTGGGCTCACCTGTGCCAAGGGCACGGACAGGGGACCATCCACAGCGCCCAGGTGGGCACCCCGCAGCCCCACCCACAGGGCTGGGATGGGGCAGCCCAGGAAGGTCCACCCCGAGTGTTGCTAGAGGACACGATAAAGACCACGCGTAGGCTCAGAGAGTTCTCACGGGGAATGTCCCCAGATTTTTAATTTCTCCCGTATTTATAGATTTCTTATTATTACAGTTCATTGGAAGGTGAGGTTGACACCGCTTCCATCATATTGGTTGGACAAAGAGTCCGTCAACCTTTCTCCTCACGGGAAAGGAACGTAAACATAAGAAACGGTTACAAAACGCCAGCTGTTATTTACACTAAAACTGTAAGAATTCTGATTCTCTGACTCCAAATAATATGTAAGCTTCAGAAGGCTGAGAGAGCAGGGTAACACCCCGAGTGATCCCAGCAAAGAGACACCACCCAAAGCACGGCTGGTGCAGCCAAGTGACAGAAACCGGAGCTGGGCCTTCACCGCTCGGCCAAAGGCATCACCCTCAGGCTGGCACAGACATGGATGGCCACGGCTGGGGTCTCCAGGCTGGAGCCCTCCCAGCTGCACCAGCTCTCCCAGTTGAGTGAGATGAGCTTCCACACGGTCCCAGAATGCCAGGATGGGTCAGGCTGGAGGGGCCCATAGTGGGTCACTGGTGCCACCTGCCCGCTCCGGCAGGGCCATCCCGGAGCACGGGACACAGGACTGTGTCCGGAGGGGTCTGGAGCATCCCCAGTGAGGGACACTCCACTCCTCTCTGGGCGCTCTGTGCCAGTCACCTCCACAGTAAAGATGTTTTCCCTCATGTTCTGGTGGAACTTCCCACACATCCATTTCTGCCCATTGCCTCCCACCCTGTTGCTGGCCCCCACAGAGCAGAGCCTGGCTCTGGGCTAAGGATGTTTTTGGGATCTGCTTTTCCCAGTCAGCACAAAGAGAGTGGCTGTGGAAACACTTTCATAGCAGCTGTCCCGTAAAACGAAGGAAGGGAGAGGATCCAGCCCACTGCACCTGATCTATCTCATCAGGCTCTGCCTGGGGTGGCTGGAGAAGGAAATGGGGTCAAACCCGGCTCCAGCAGACCCTTCCCAGCATCCCACAGCCCCTGAGGATGGAAATGTGTGAGGAGAGCCAGAGTTACAGTTCATAAGATTTTGCTGCCATCTTCTGATGAGAAGCCATCACATGGGGAGAAATGCAGCTACTGGGCAGCACCGCATCCCCTGCGCCCCGGAATGATCCCGTGGGAAACCCGGCTCCTTTGGCTCCCAGCAGCTTCCTGGGATCACTCAGATAAATTATTTAAACTCCTGCTCAAATTCCTGCTCCAAACTTCAGAAAACACCCTTGTGTGTGTGGACTGTAGTGCCTCCATCAGTGCTCAGCAGTTAAACGCCATCATTTTGTGTTTAATAGCAAGTATTTTATCAATCAAAACTCCTCCCCGCTTCAATTATCAAAAGTCAAATTAAATTTGAAAATCAAATTAAATCAAATCGAATTAAAATTGCAGCTTTAAATCTGAGGCGTGAGTGAATTTTCTCCAAATAGTTAATGGATTTTTCTTCAAATTTTACTTAGTTCTCTAAAAATGGGTTAAATATTTCAGTCTCTCACTTCATGGAATATTTTCACACTGGTAGTTCTTGAAAATAAAAAAAAAAAGGGACTTTATATAACATGCAGGAAAATCAACCTAGCATTAAAATAAACTTCTTCTGAGGATAATGATGAACAGCCTACTTCTCTTTTGCATTACAGAGGTACCAGCCCTGCTCCCTTCTCAAAAGTACCACACACAGCTTCAGCTAAAACACACAAAGCAGCTAAACTGGAGCAGGAACAGTCCCCTTGCAGTGCCTTAAGCCGCAAAGTTTTTGCACTAACTCAGAGTTTGGGTTTTTCTGTGCTACAGTGAAAATCTATCCATGGATTTCTGTTCCAGTGCTGTTTATTTTATCCTCATTCCCCGACTCTCCTTGCAGATGAACTGAAATATCGCTCTGAAAGCAGCTCCCTCTTGCTCAGTGGAATGTCACAATAAAAACACTTCAGAATATGGAATTGAGAGATTGAGGGGCTTTTCTCCCTTCTTGGAATCCCAGAATGGTTTGGGGGGGAAGGGACCTTAAAACTCATCCAGTGCCATGGGCAGGGACACCTCCCACTGCCCCAGGCTGCTCCAACTCCCAATATCCAACCTGGCCTTGGGCACTGCCAGGGATCCAGGGGCAGCCCCAGCTGCTCTGGGCACCCTGTGCCAGGGCCTGCCCACCCTCCCAGGGAACAATTCCTGCCCAATATCCCACCTAACCCTGCCCTCTGGCACTGGGAAGCCATTCCCTGTGTCCTGGCAATCCAGGTCCTCACCCAAAGTCCCTCTCCCCTTCCTGCACTTCACAGCAGTTGGGATAAACTTTAAATTCCCTTGTAGGTACTTCAAAACTATTAACATTGTGTCTGAATGTGTAATTAAGCAGTAAAATTTAAGAATCATCTGTTTGTATTCATTTTTTCTTCACTGTTCCTGAACTTCAGTGGCCACCTACAATTACCCCAGGAGCAAACACTGGACAGAGTCAGGAGAAATTCTCTAATTATGGAAGAGAGTTATTACACCTCAATCATAAATTTGGGCAAGAGAAAAGCTCTCTGCCAGCCCCATTTCCTGCCAGTCTCTGGAGAGGTGCAGTGCGAGGTGTGTGAGAGTCAGATCGAATCAATCCACGATGTTCTCTGGAAGTTGGCACGAATTCCTGGTGTACTTGAGTCCGGCACCATGACACATCCAGTTTGTCCTGATTTCCTCACCAGATGCCCCCTAGAATGGCCCAGGGATTTATCCCAAGCTTGGATAACCTCTCATGGAATAAATCACCAATTTCTCTTCAGCAATGACCTCCACAGCATCAGACTCAATGTAAATGATGGGAATAATCAGAAATCCATAATATCCCATGGTTATTGCCGAGCTTTGTTTACTTCTACAAATCAAATGCCATCTGATTAAATTTCACCGTGTTTACACATCACACCCCGGAGTTCCTCAAACAGGAGAAAATGAGATTGACTCTTCAACAGGAAGTGATAATGGCATGCAAATCCGTCAATTCCCAATGTAGCAGATTGCATTGTTTGCCATCGATGTGGATCATGGATGTGGTTCTCCAGCACTGGCAACCACACACATCCTTAACTGGCTCACAGCTCATGCAAAGTGCTTTCAGTTAATATATTTATCCTCATGCATAATTGATTGATAGTTCTTGCATAATTGCTCCTTTTTTTTTTTTTTAAGGGTTCATCTGTGTGGAGTGGTTCGGGAATTTAGGCAGGAAAAGTCATGACCACACAGACACGGAATTCACTGCCAAAAAATCCATGTTCAGCAGAAGAGGTTCGCTTTCCATGAATGATGTGCATTCTTGACCAGCCTGCTGAGAAAGGTCACATCTAGCACACAGATTAACAATTAGAATTTAAAAAATAAAATAATTCCATTAAATTTCTCTCTTCCTGCTGCCTTTCAGGAGCACAAATTATTAACAACAGCAAAGTGCTCTCCTTAGGGAACGTTCCCCTTAGCCTTGATCAAACGACTCTTTAACTGAGCTTTCCATCACAGGATATTTCAATCTCTGCTTGTGCTGTCTTAAAGTAGGGAAATACTTCTGTCTAGCCTAAATCAAGATTCAATGAAAAATACAAAGCTGATCAAATCTCCTGCGATGAATAAATGAGAAGCAGAACTTTTTTTGCTTCATTTTCTGGACTAAGGCATGGAAAGGAGTCCGCTGGGCTGCAAAAAGCCCAATCCAACATCTCTGTCCCTAAACCATCCCCTTTCCTGTGATGCCTCCAGAGTTAGAGACCAATCCTGGTAGAAAATTCCATGGCACCAAAATCCATCAGCATTGAGAGTTCCAGCAGTTTTAAATCACCCTAAACACATATTGTGCTAAATTGGGACTCCCCTAACACTGATGAACTATAGCCAACATAACAATATTTCTCCTAAATTCCCAGTTGGCTACTAGAGCCTTCCAGGTCCTCGAAATCCAATTTAAAAACCTATTTTCCTTTTTTTTCCCCCTAAGTTCAGAAATAGAAACCTTTCCTAAAATTGCCATGATGCCTCCACAGTGATGATGCCACAATGAAGGAAAACAAGGGACAAAATAAACAGCAGCCAGAGGCTAAAGCAGAACTTTTCAAGGTCACTCAATGCTGTGCTGTAGAATTATCCCCTCATACAGAAGATTTAAAATTTCAGGCAGAAATTCAGGTAATTATGGTTAGAAAGAACACTGAGTCTGTTGAAAGTTTACAAAACCATAGAAAAAATGGCAAATCTGGGGCAAAATCACCTTGGTGGCTCACAGAAATATGTGAATTTATCTACAACATGCTCAGAGGTGCCCAAAATGTTCTTCTTTGCCCAATTTCCTCTCTATTTTCCTGTTATCCATAAGGATCATCACATCCCATTCATGGAGCCAGGCAATGCCAACATTCCTGGTGTATTTATTTCACCTAATGGTTATTTTGCTGAAGTTTTGAGCACAAAAATACCTTTTATGCCTATTTTTTATTAAAAAAAATATTTATTAATGTGTAGGAAATGTAATGGTCTTCTGATAGCACAGCTAATTACTGATATTTTTTCCTGTTAGTGAAATGTCATTAATGCCTCTCAACAACGAGCTCAGACAAATGTTGGGAGACATTTTTAGATGTCTTGTCCAGAATGTTGTGAAGATGATGATGAATAGATGCTCTCAAGGGTGTAAAATATAAAAATCTCTTAGTCCTTACTGCTTAGACCTTAACTGTAAGGAGAAAACAAACTCCTAATGGATTTTGACAGATAATGAAGTTGCAGGGATGAAAAAAAAAATGTGTGCTGGTTGCCTTTGATGTATTGTTTCTTGAGGTGGTACCACAGTCTAATTTTGCTGCTAAAATTCCTCCCTGATAAATCACTTGGTCGTGACATTTAAATGAAGGCAAAAAAGAAGAGGCTTAGAATTAAGAAGTCTTTATGAATATGTTGTTGCAGCGGATAAATGGATTTACAGCAACAGCACAAAAATCAATAATTCTATTAAAATGGAAAAGTGATTTTCTCCTTCACCCCACACCCAGTGGGCTGCAGGTTAACTCTGAAAACACAGAAATGTAATAAATTGAAAAAACATCAGAATTAGAGCACTAAAAGTGTGAAGTTTTGGGGTTAGGACACTTTTAATGAGTGCTGCAGTTACTTCTTAGAGCATCAGCAATCCAGATAAAACAAAGTTGGGGTTTTGCTGTCTGATGTTAAATCAAGTCCCAAAAACGGGGCTGAAAATGAAACCACCTCCTCCACAGAGCTGCTCCCAGCCAGAGCAGCCAAAACCAGTGCCATCAGGGCTTGGAACTGTGCCACAGCCCAGCTCTTCACACCACAACCAACCCCCAAACAATCCACGGGCACAGAAAAGGTTTGTGTTTCATTCTGGGGGGAGTCACTGGAGCGACACATCCCTGAAACCGCTGGGCAAAAATGGGAATTAAAGTGACAGAATTGGTCACACACTGACTTAAACCTGTGGAGTTTCCTTCTCCTCGTGCTTTTGGCAGGGCTGTGGAGTCAATGAGGAATCAGAGGGAGGCCTGAGTATGAGCCCATCAAAGTGTGGGGATTCATTTTAACTTCCGAAATCGTAGGGAAGGACATTCAGCCACTTCCCACGGGATGAGCGATGTGTGGGGTGTTCCTGCCCTCCACCAGGGTGGTTCATCCCCCTGTGAGAGATTTGTAAGAGCCTCTCTGCTTAACTGTGCCTTCAGGGAGGATGGAAATCTTTATCCCAACCTGGCTTATCATCCTCCTTCCCATCCCTGTGGAGAACTCCCGCTTGTTACCTGCACCAGGGTCCTGTGGTGCAGAGCAGCAAAGGACCGTGCAGTGGGGGCCAATCCCACCTTTTCCTGACTGAACTTTCACAAAAATAATCCTTTATTTCCCTGTTTTACAGCTCTGATTGCCACAGGGCTCTCCTTCTCCTGGTTCTCCCTGCCTGCACATCTCCCACCTCCAACTCTTTTCCCACCTCCTCTGCCTGGAGTTTCCCAGCAAGTCCCTTCTCCCTCACAGTTCCACTCCACCAGGGCCTGGAGACACAGGACGAGGGGAATGGCCTTAAACTCCCGGGGGCAGGGTTAGATGGGATTTTGGGAAGGCAAAATTATTTTGTCGTGAGTGGGTGATGCTGTCAGCATAAACTGAAACAGGGCCTACATTTATTTCTCATCCTCATCCACCTCACAGCTAAAAATCCTGTTCCAGGAAGGTCCATAAATGAATTTGCCCTGAGTACAAAGGAGCCTGTTACTTTCCATGAGGTCACCCAGCTTGAATATTCATACATTTAGTCCTTGCAGAAGGGATGTGAAAGCCTCCAGGCCAAAGAGGAGCTCTGAGGGAACACTACACCCACATGAACACGATATTTATCTGTACCTGATGCCGTGAGAGGCTCAGTCACACATGAATAATCAGAGCTAGGGCAGTGTTGAGATGAGAGAACTGCTTTTAACCAGCACAGAGCTGCTAGAGAAATACTCTCAGCACCAATTTTCTTAATTTGTCCTCCTGATAAATTCTCTGGGCAACAACTGTCTCAATTTTTCCTGCAATTGAGCACAGAAGTTTCCTTTCTACTTTAATTTTTGATAGCGAAGAGCAGATTCTTTTCTATTATTCAAGTCCCCCGGCTTTCAGAGAAGTCTGGTTCAGACTTTGTGTCTGAAGCTCCCGGCCCCATCCACTTGTGCCACCAGTCGAAATCTGAAAGGGAAAGTTCAGCTGCTGCCGATCCAAACGAAAATGGCTCCCTCCATTTGAAAGGATGTGGAATTTTATCCTAGATTGGATTTGACACCGTATCACTAAAGTGAATATAATTCACTGTGATCTGCTTGCCATTTAGAACCAATGGCCCATTCATGTGTAAATGCACAGTTAAAGGGGGAAAAAAGTACAGCAGAGACAGACCATAATGTCATCTGTATCCAAGCAATCACTTCCATTGTGTTCCTGGCATAAAAGGAGAGGTAAATATTAAACAGAAAAAGCATTGTGGTTTTACAGGCACTCAGGAATGTCCATTTCAGTACCAAATCCAGTCACTCACTGTATTTCTGTGTACCAGTCCTCAGTCTACAGACCCTGGGAATGGATCACAAAGGCAAATTCTGTTTAATACTGAATCCCACCTACTCTGCAGACAGAAATTAAGCAGCCCCGCAGGCAATAATCCCAGATAATCTCCCACAAAAAGATCCCAGAGCAGGAGCCCTTAGATGGGAGTGTGAACAACACCGTGAAACGGCGTCCTCAGCTGTGGATTCCAGGGCTGTTCAAGTACGAGGGCATGGAAAATGCTTGGTAGAAATTTCCTTGTCTATTTATTAAGCCAGAGGCCAAGCCTAGACTTGAGCCCACCAAGGGAATAAGGAGCGACTGATATAAAGAGTGATTTTAGAACAATAAGGTGTGGAAATGGCGAAGGCCGGTCCTCAAATGAAATAATCACCATGAGACAGGACATAAATAAACAGGGTGGGGAAAGTGCCATCCAAGAGGCAAAGGCCGAAGCCTCCACACTGCCACAATTTTAGTTTAGAAGGCCCTGATTTGTTTACAGATCCATGTCCAAAGGTTTTTAGACGCCACAGTTACACCCCTGTCTCAGTGCTCCTGGGTGAGGAGCCCTGAGGCTCTTCCTGCAGTCTAAAACCTTCCACAGAGGTGCCCTGGTTTGAAAAATAAAGTGTAAATACACAAACAAGCAAAGGAATCACTAAAAAGGGCTGTAAATAATCTTCTCTTTGCTCCAGTGGTCTTTAGGTGAGGGCCCAAGAACTCAGGAAGGGGCTAGGTGGGTTTTTCCATAGCATTTTTTACTGGGGAAAGAAAACCTAGTCTGAGCTCTTCTAGTTTGTAATCACCCCTTCCCTGCCACCATTTCTAATCTAGATCTGATTTTATGGAAAAGACTGCACTCTCTAAAGTGCCCAAATGGTGGGAATTCACTGCTGGAGGGTTTTGTTCCTGTACAGCCCTGCCTGGCTCCGACTGCTGCTCACTTTGGTACAGTTGTAGATGATTACAAGAGTCATTAAGCAGCATAAAATCATGCATGCTGGCTAATTAATGTGGAATTGATTCTCCTTTTAGTTTCATTTTTTATGCCTGTTGAACTCCACTGAAATCAATAAAGGCAAGCTCAGTAAAGACTGCAGTAAAATTGATGTAAGTGAAGGACGTCGGGTTGGAGTTTAATGAGTTATAAAATCCAAAGAAACAGAAAGAGAAAATCAAACTTCCAGCTCCATCCATGTATTTATTGGAATTGTACATGAGCAGGAGCATTTGGGAAATTTTCCTCAACATTAGAGTCCAAGTGATGCTTTGGAGGTTCAGTAGAGGGGTAATGAAAGCTCTGAGAGTGATGCAAAAGGGGGTGAAAACCCCAAAAATCTCAAGCTGAGGCTCTGGAAGTTTCCATTCCTCACTCCCACTGCAAACCCACTCCGGATTTACAAAGAACCTTCCCAAACTTTCCTTCCCTTTGCCAAGGGTTGGGGAATCTCCATCTCCTTTCATTACCAGCCTTCAGCATTCAACTCAGCCTCCATCCTTGCAGACCTCAAGCCTAAATTAGGAAGTTCTCACCCAAAATAAACCGCAGAAAGAATTCAAAAATTAAACCTTCACCTGCGCATCCTGCTATTAAAACCTGATCCAAACAATCTCTCTTTGGTTTCCTTTCTCCCTCATGCAACCCTCCCCCTCTCAGAGCAGCGTTTCCCAAACTTTGTCTAAATCCGATGTTTTCAGCCAGCCCGGGAGCGTCACCGTGCTGTGACACGTGAAGCGGGGCTGTCATGTCACATTATGGGATGTGACACGGCACAACTTGATGGCCAAACCCGATATGACACCCCAACTCAAAGAGATTCGCGTTGCTCCAACCACGAGCTCATGTCACACTCGCGGTGAGAGATACACACAAAAAAAATTTGCTGTTTATCTATTTTTTTTTTTTTTTGAGCTGTAGATTCAGCCCTTGACCTTTCAGGGCTGGCTGGAAATGAGCAGTGCCAGATTCGCCTGCCTTGAGTGTTTTGACAACAGTTTTGCTGATGAGAGGATCAAGTTGCTGCTGTGCTCAAAACCAACCTGCTCTTTACAGAAATGAAGAGTTGACTTCAAAAATGGTTGTATTTTACAGCTTTAATGACATTAGAGCTTGACAGAGCACGGCTTTCATCCCCATTCCTTCACAGTTTTGGAAAACCAAATTATAAAAATGAAAGAACTTCAGAAATTGTTGATTCCTCACAGGGGGGAAAAAAAATAAACCAAAAAAAGGTCAAATTTCTGAAAACTGTGTTTAGCTTTTTGCCCTCCAAGGCATTTTCTATGGATATATTCATGGCAGCTTTAGCTCAGATTCCAATCAAAAGTTAGCCCAGCAATTAGGCAGAAATACAGGAATATTCCTGTCAGACACATTCCGTGATAACCACAGCAACACAGCCAGTCAGCCTCTCCTCAGGGCACATCTATTTTTTAAATGGAAATACACCCAGAATGAGCTGAATTTTCTTCAGCCTCCCAGCCCAGAGAAGGTGCAGGAAGGGGTTTTTTATCCAGCCTTGCTCATCTATTATAGTTCCATAAACTGCATATTTCCTGAGGAGTCCTCTGGAATTTATGACAGGCCGAAAATGGAGCCTGGGTAATTGGTCTAAAGAGGTTTCTTATTTATCCTCCCCATTTTTATGTTTAATATGAATTATCCAACGCCAATCTCTCCAAATCACACAGGAGGTGTTCAAAAATCAATTTTCCCCTCATGTCTGGTAATCAATGATATTATTTTACCTTCAATGGCAATTTTATCAGGGAGGTTTGAACCAGATTCCTGCTTATTCCTTCAGACAAACTGCCTGGATTCACACCCCCTGGAACATCTGCAGTCAAGGAGTGCCTAAAGCCACCCACAAGGTGTGTGCACAGCTCATCATTCCCCAAATCCTGCTGTAGGACCTTATTCCCTGGGATATACCAACCATCCACTTGCATCAGTGGAGAATCCCTCAGTGCGAGCAGCTGGATTAGCATCCAACAGAACAATATCCACTCCTGCCACACCTTCCTCAGATCAGATCAAGAGTTTTTCCAAAAAACCCCAAAAATTGCCTCATGCTTTAGGCTTTAGATTTATTCCATATGGACAAATGGCCGGAATGAATTGTAATATATTTAAAAAAAAACAGGATCCAACTCAGTGTTCAAAGGGAATTCTCTCAGAGGGTTTTTTTTTTCCTCCCCAACAGCAGCTGCTGACTCACTCAGCGCCAGCTCTTAGGTGCTAAAATTTATGGCCACAATAAAATGTTGAAGTCAATCTTCCTTGCAGCCTGCAGCTCGGGCTGGAGAGAGCACAGGGGAAATCCAGGGAAGCGATCTCGGGCTGATCCCACCCATTCCTCACCAACCCAGTCGTGTCTCTGCTGCCTGCTTTCATTTCTCTTTGCTCCCTCCGGGTGATGGCAGTCTCAGGGAGCTGAATGCCGAGGGATTGGGGTTCATCTGCAGCTCTGGCACGTGCGGAGGGGAGAACAAACTCAGCATTCACCAGAAAACTGCTCAGGAAGGGCTCCTGGAATTACAGAATAGCCTGAGGTTGAAGGGATCCACACAGATGCAGTCCAACTCCTGATCCTGCACAGGGTGCTGAGGAGGGAGCTGGGGCTGGAATTTGGGATGGGGCTGCTCTTCGCTGCAGTCACCAAACTCAGGAAAATTGCGTTTTCCTTGGAAAATCCTATGGAACTTGAGTTTAGGTCAGGCATCTTCAACAGAGTCCAGATCTCCCACAATATTTGGGTGGTTGATCCACTCTCTCTTCCCACCCCTGCCCATCTCTGGCCTCTTTATGTCTAATTGAATGAATTTACACTGATTGCATTGGTTATTAGGCAAAAAAGTGAGCAGACTGTGAGCTGAACAAATATAATAAGAAATCAAATAATAAATAAATATAATAATTAACATAATAAGAACTCTGCACTCAACAGGTCGAGCACCATGTACCAAGCTTATCCCTGCCAGAAAATTAAAATTAAATAGCCATTTGGTGAGAGATTTAGATTAAATATTGGGCAGGAATTGTTCCCTGGAGGGTGGGCAGGCCCTGGCACAGGGTGCCCAGAGCAGCTGTGGCTGCCCCTGGATCCCTGGCAGTGCCCAAGGCCAGCTTGGAGCAACCTGGGATGGTGGAAGGGGAGGAATTTGATGACTTTTCATGCCCCTATCAATCCAAACCATGAGGATTTTATGGAAATGGACCCCAGCCCTGTCAGTGGGGCTGTACCTGGAGAGCAGAGAGAGATGAGCTGTCCAAGGGCAGCTCGAGCGGGAGGCAAAGAGAGTTGGGATAATCTGCCGGGAGCCCCCGGACGTGGAATCCTGGACGTTCCAGCGCCTCGTTTGATGGGTCAGACAGCACCCAGTGAGTCAGGCCCTGAGTCAGCCCCGCTGCCTCACGCTCCTGCTGCTGTGGCCTTGCCAGAACCACCTCGCTTAAGCTGCAAATTTCATTTCATTAAGCAACCCACGCTCCCTAATTGGCCGCGCTTCATCCTGTGCCTCAGCCCTCTCTCGGTCACCCGATGCTCTGCAAAGCAGCTGAAAATCCAAGCAATCCTACCCTCCAGAAACAAACGCTGCAGGGCCATTTGTACTGCACGTTTCTGGGGGAGTGGGACATCATTTAGGGGTTTAATTAACTCCCAGTTACTTTTCAGACTGTTTAGTTGGCCTGGGAGGAATTTCCAGTGCTGTGGAATCATCCAAAGGAGCAACAAGAGGAAAAGTGGGATTTCTGTTTCAGGAAGCCAATCCCCAGGGTGCAGGCAGCTGCCTAAGCTGTTCTTGCCTTAATGAAGACACATTGATCATCTGCAGGAGCTTTTGGGAAAGAATTTTGTGTTCTCGTTGTATTATATCGGAAAAATCTGCCTGGGAAAGCGGTGGAGTCACCATTCCTGGAGGGATGCAAAAGCCACGTGAATGTGACACTCGGGGACAGCACTGAGGGGTGGAGATGGGTTGGTGCTTTGGCTCGATCTAAGAGGGCTTTTCCAACCTGAAATTCCGCAGTTTTATGATTCCTGAGACTGCAGGACACGCCACGCCGTGAAACACTTCTGGAGTGGTTCCTGCTCCCCAGTCCCAGCCCTGCGACCCCCTGGGACACTGGAAGCAGCTCCCAGCGCTCGGAGGCAGCTGCAGGAGCTCCCCCCAGCATTAATCCAAACCCACAGCGCTGGCTCCTTGTCTGCCTCCCACTGTTGATACAAGTCTAACAATCTCGTTTAGATATTTATAAACCATTAATAAATCATTCAACACTAATTATATTTCCTTTCTTTTCCCTCCCGTTCGAGCTGCTCCTCTTGCTGGGCCTTACTGCCATGAATATTTCCAGCCACGAGCACATTCCGAGTAACTATTCCATGAAGGATGGCATTTAAATCATTTACAACCAACAAATGCTCTTAGCCATCCCAGCAGACAGCATCTGTTTATTTAAATGATCGGAGAGGACTCATTAATCCAGAGCACACAATAAAATTGTCAGTTTGGGGCGTACCATGGGTCAGGAAATGCTGTTCCCAGCCATGACAAGGCCCAAGGAAGATCCTACCTTGTGCTATTAAGGATTTATCCAGAGAAGCAGATTTCCCTGGCTTCTAGAGATGTATTTCTTCAACTTTAAAAACGCTCGTGGCCGTCTCGTGCCTTCAGAAGAAGTATCACAGCAGCCACTTCTGTTTCCAGAGGATTTTTGCTCCAGCATTTGCTCAGAGCAGCTTCATTTCCCACTGCACTGGAGCCCTCAAGGAGCACCAGGCTGCCACGATAAAACATGGAAGAAAAAGATTCTCTCAACCCCAGAGAGATTCTCCACTGACCAACGTGTTTAAGAGAGTCACAAACTTGTGTCGGCAGTGACAAAATCAGTGACAACATCAGGATACTGTCATTTCTTTTGCCTCCCTCCTGGCTGATGAAAATATTTCAAGCTGATTTTTTTTTTTGCAAGAAGAGTTCCCTCTTATTTTGTAACTGAGCTCATCCCAACATTTCATAACAGAGGAGTGCAAGAAGGAAAAAAAAGTTTTGTGCTGCTCCATTCTTAAACAGCTAATAAAACTCTCTGATATTGCATTTGAGATATTAAAAATTTGTATTTTCTTTCAGAAAAACAGAAATCCAGAACTTTTAACCAGTTTAAATGTGCACTCACATAGCGGCTACATTGGAATTTCCTGGTTGGAATGAGAACAGAGAGATTTTTTTCCCCTCAAGCTTCCAAAACTGATCTCCCTACTTGACTTGTTTTATGTTGAGCACAGGTACAGCTAAAATAATAAATTAAAGAGTTTACCTCTGCTTTCAGCATTCATTTCTCATAGTGATGTTTTAATGAAGCACAACTCCAAGCTGGAAATATTTTTGTCATTAAGCTTATTATAAATGCCACTCTTCTTTCTCTGCACCTGGTTCGCTCCCTCAGAGGGAAAAGTTCAAGCAAACCCACAAGAAACCTGTTGGTTTTGCCTCATTACAAACTTTTGCTTCTTCCTAAAAGACCTTTTCCTGGAGTAGGATTGAGAAAAAAATTACAATTTCTGAAATGAGGATCTCTTGTAAACACAACATAAATGCCAATGGCCGTGGGGAGGGGGCTGCCTTGGTTTAGAAGACAGGTGACTGCCAGGGGAAACCAGAGCCTCCCTTGGAACAGAGAATGTAAACCCCCCACCTCCGAATTGCTATAATTTTGAAATTATGGGGCTTTCAGGCAAAGATATGGGGATAGGAATACCAGTTATTTACTAAGAGTATTACAAACTACAAAGGTAGTGGTACAGAGAAAAGAACAACAACAAACAA
>WEIT01029149.1:122242-135093 GCA_013389985.1 Dryoscopus gambensis
GATAAAAAATATCTTCCAACTGGTTCAACAGATGAAAATAGAATTACACATTTTTGGTTACATATTGCAACCCAAGACAGGGGCCTGTGCCAGCTCCTTGCTGTCAGGAAGGATTGGGAACAACGATCTGGGGAAACAGCAAGGAGAGCAGGGGAATCCATCCCTCCCTCCCTCCCAAGGCTGCAGTTTGTCTGGAAGGTTCTGTCAGGACGCTGCTGGGGCTGTCACAAAGGCCACCGAGTGCTGTCTGAGGCTGCTGCCCCGACACCTGTTTGGTTTAGGTTTTTTCTTCCCAAAAGTCCAGTCTCAGAGCCCAAAAGAGAGATGGAGCTCGCGGGTTCAGGTTTCAGCGTTGTTTATTATTTCTTATCTCAGAGTCCGTTATCAGCCGCTGCCGCTTCACCACCACAGAGCTGAGCACGTTCTGAAATTCCCGCTGAACTGCCCCTAAGCCAGGATGTCCCACACCTTTTCCACTGGTACTCCAACCCAACCACCTCCCACAACGTCTTTTTATTTATAATTCTATACCAATTAACTCTACACATGTCATGTCTACCTCTACCAATCTTTTCGTGCCGCCGTCACAGCAGAAGATGGAGGAGAGAGAAGGAAGAAGGAGGAGCGGGGACAACGCCTTAATCCCTCCATCTTGACCTTCTCAGACTCCATTCTAAAAACCCAAATTCTAGGTTTTCACCCTGTGATAAGCTAAGCCACGATCTATTTTACACTCTCGTGGCTTGTAGTTCTCGTAATGTTGGTAATTCTTCCTGTGGGCTGAGGTCACAGACAGAATCGTTTTGGGCTCTCCGCCAGGGTCTTAGACCCCCTTGTCAGGGTCCCAGACCCCTCAGGGCAGCCAGAGGGATGCCCTGGACTCCACCAGAGAGCCACCAGACACCGCAGCCCTTCCCGGGGGCCGAGGGGAAGCCTGGAGCACAAAGGTTGGACGTGCCAGGGCAGGGTCGGTGCCCCAGCCATGGATACATCTGCAAGGGGCAGAAAAGGGCAGCTGAAATCAGAGTTTTTAAGTGACACATCTATTCCTCCCTCCAAAGATTATTTTTCCCAGATGAAAACGTAAATCTCTGATTGACAAGATGGTTAAAAACAAAAAGGCTTCTTCGGCCGCAAGGACATCGTTTTCTGCTCATGGAGATCCCGTCTTTAATTATTTTAATCATGATCATTAATGTCAAATCCTGGGGCAGCACCTCCCTTATTGCCCTCAGTATTCCAACCCCCCCACCTTTGCTAATTAGTAAAAATACCTGAGCCTGCTCCCAGCACACCCTGGATACTTGATCTCCCACCACATAAACCCATCAGATTTTTTATTATTAAATGATATCAACTCTCACACCAGTGACTGAAGAGGGACACATTAAAAACCAAGTGTTTCTAATGAGATGAAAACATTACCAAGCATTAAAAGCGCAGCACAGTCACTACTAATGATGATCACTTGTATTATCCTTGCAATTGTTTTTCATCAATGTTCACTGGTGCTAACCCTTCCCTGGCTCATTTGGAGTTAATCTCATCAAAATAATAAGCAGGATTTAATAAATTACTACAATCTCACTCAGCTTTATCTTTAGAATTATTTGTTGCACCACTAAAATATTATTTTTTTCAGTCTTTGATACCACGTCACATTTAAAATTCCGATTTTTTAATATGTACATAAATGCACATTATTTTTCTCCACTCCTAAAATCCTCCTGCTATCCCAGAATATGAGGCAGGCTCACTGATGGTTTAGAACCTCAGTTAAGAATTTCACACTTCCAGCCCTCCAGGGGGATCTGCTCCCACCCAGGAGCTCCTGTGGTCCCCACCTCACTCTGCAGGTGAGAAACAGGGAAACGTCCAGCCTCAAAACTTGGGGATTTGCCTCAAAACTGTTGCGTTGCAGATGCTGGCAGCTGTCCTGACAGGTATTTTAGGAACTTCATAAACCAGAGCTTCGTGGCTGCTCCTTTTGTGATGCCTGGAAAGCTTCTGATACCAGGAGATATGGGCAGAGGGGATCTCAGCTCTGCTTATCCATGTTTGAGTTCATGTTCTCATTCCCACACAAAAAACCCACCCTAATTTCATTCTCCTTACATCATATCCAAAAAAAAGTTTGTAGAAGGGAAAAGAACCTTGAAGAGAGACAAATTTTCAGTTTCAATGTCTTGACACAAAGTCAAGCTGGAGTGAGGCTTGTAGAAACTACAATTACCCTAAATTAATCAAGAGACAGTGGAATTATTGTATATAATGCAGTATATTTTTGAAGCCAGGAGGTTCAGAATTTGGGGTTAGATTTAGAATATGGGCACTAATTTTAGCGCTGGCTACAGAAAAGCAGCAAACTCCTGAAAATATCACCTGTACAAGCCCGGATGTAGAACTTTGAGCCTCAATTTTGTCTGAATTCCTCCCAAACGAGCAGGAATTCCCAGGGAGCTGTTTCACACGGAGATGACTCTGCAGTGAGACACGAAACCTTTCCCACCTGTCTGAGGCCCTGGCTGCAGAGCCAGACCAGCCCCAGCTCCTGCCCTCAACTCTGGATTTCCAGCACGTTTAACTCCCAGCGAAACCCACAGCCAGCACGGAACAGAACCTGCAACTTTCAGTCCCATCCATAATTTAGAACAACCTTCAGGCATTTGCAACGGCTGCAATTAAATAGGAAATTAAACTGCTCCCCCACGGGGGTGGGGTGGAGGCAGGAGATGCGTTTAGGAACGAGCACGCGAGTGGTTCATGCTGCTTTTGTGGGGATTACTCAGCACATCTCCTCACCAGTCCCTGGCCATGTTTCTTTAGGATATCACCCGAAGCACCCTGAGCTTAAGCTGCCTTAATGCCTCCAGCACGCTCCCAGCTCCCCCTTGCAGGGGCATTCTCGGCCTGGAAAATTGTTTTTCTCCTGCTGTAAATCCATAAAAACCATGCCAGGGCTTTCCAGGTGCTGGAGGCCAGGTTAAAGCGTGTGCTCTCTCCTTTTCTGGGGGGTTTAAATTAGTACAGGAATGAAATCTGCTGTCCCTGTAGGGTATAAATGAAGATATTCCTTTTCCAGCAGGCCCTGCCTCAGGTAACCCTCAGACTTTTAAGGAAAGTGCTGATGCTCTCAAACCTCAGCCTGAGTTGAGAATAAAACTTCTTTTTGCAAAGAAATAAAACCTGGAAAATGTGAAATGGGAGCCAGGAAAGGAAAGGGCACCTGTAGAGCCTGTGGAATATTGGGAATGCCCCAGGTTTGGGCTGGCGAATTTTTCATCCCACAAAAGTGACAAAAGATGGGAATTCGAGAAGTGGAAAGAATTCACAGGGAGTTCCTGTGGAAGGTTTGTGATCCTTCCTTTCCTGCTGGAATAAATACTGACATGTCAGTAGTGCTGCATTTACTTAAAAGCCACCCTGGCACGTAAATATTTGATTCCATAATGATTATTGGCAGTTATGATATAATAGCTCATGAGTTCACCCCGTGAATTTATTTATGGCATGAAAGGATTTGCCCAGAAGCAAATTTTGGTGGTGATGAGAGCTTGTATTGACACAGAGAAATTAAATGGGAATTTTATTGTCATAAAGTATCGGAATTAAGCTAATCACACCCCAGCTGTCAGTGACAGAGAGAGAGATTTATCAAAATATTGCAAAATTACAGGGCCGTGGAGCAGGGTTGGGTTTGAGGGGGTTTTTTTCCATATCATTTTGATATTAGATTAGACAAGAGTCTATCTCAACAGTGCATTCTCAGTTGCAATATTGAACAGTTAACTGGGAGAATTCAGCTTTATGAACAGGAGAACATCAGTCATTAATCATTAATTATAAAACCAGAAGAGCCAGCACCATCAGGCTGACATTTGATACCCATAGAAGAGCCATGAAACCACGGAGTGCACAATAAACGGCCCTAATAATTGAAGAAGTTGCTTGATGGGGTGGTTCCCCTGCTCAGGCAGAGCCACAGGAATGAGATTTGAGTCAGGTTGGAGGGAAAGTGGGGTCTGACAGCCAGGATGGGGGGAAGGAGCTGGGAGCAGCTGGAATGGGGGCCCAGGCCAGGAGGGCAGAGCAGGCCCCGACATCCCAAAGCTGCACAAGCCCAGACTGGTTTGGGTTGGAGGGAGCTTAAATCCCATCCAGAGCCACCCCTGCCATGGCAGGGACACCTTCCACCATCCCAGGCTGCTCCAAGCCCTGCCAGGCCTGGCCTTGGGCACTGCCAGGGATCCAGGGGCAGCCACAGCTGCTCTGGGAATTCCAGCCCAGTTCCTCCCCACCCTCCCAGGGAACAATTCCTTCCCAATATCCCATCTAAACCTCCTCTCTGTCACTTTAAAGCAATTCCCCCTTGTCCTAAGCCACAACATTCCCAACTTCCCTCACGGCCAGCACTTCCCTGCCCTTGTACCAAGCGTTTATAACCCACAAAGTCCCTGTTGGGGATACCTGTTAAAGGTCCTGCCCCACCTCCCTCTTTATTCCTCACCCAGGACCTTCCTTTCTGTCCCACCCGTGCCCAAATCAAGACTCGTCCTCTGAAGGAGAAAAAATAAATTAAGGAAATTTTAAAAAACCACCCGCAGATAGGAAATTGCCTTTAATGCCTTTAATGCTCTGGAAGGAGAATTTGGAGACTTCCTTTATCTGGGGTTTTTGTCCATCCCAAAGTCTCAATTTGTTCTTCCCTGATTGTTTTCGAACTTTTCCAATTATCTCAGGGGGGCATCAATTTGTTTTCAAAGTCAGGCGTGAATTTAAAACAACACTTTGAGCAATCCTGCTTGTTTCTTTCTGAAGGTCTTTTTAATGGCAGCAGCATCTGCATAGCCCATCAATCTTCCCTCCTGGATATCTGGAGAGCCATCTCTGTCCTTATACAAAAGTTGCTCCAGGAGCATTTATTAATTCCAAAAGATTCAGATATCTCATTATGCCTTACCTGGAGAGCCTCTTGCTGGCTGGGGACACATCGGGAAAGTTTTGCTGCAATTGTCTCCAGCTTGACTTTTTTCTCCCTCAAAAAATTACCCCAGAAAGCCTCAGGTACAATGGAAATAACTGTAAATAATGCTGATTAGGAGTAATATCATTTTAGTGGGCCTGAGGTGTGTTGGGAGTGAATATTCCCTAGAGCTGGGCTCTTGTGCCTCCTTTAGGGATAGGAAAAATCATTTCTTTGTACGTGTAGCCTGTGAAACCCTACAGTGCTCATGCCAGATATTCATTGGGATTCTCCTTAACTGCTTGTGACTGAGTTTGTTACTGAGCAAAGACTTGCTGGGATGAGTGGGAAAATGGGATGGACAGCTCTTAACCCTCTCCAAGGCATGGACTTGGCTGCTCTCCTCCCACTCCTTTCTCTCTGCCCAGCAAAGAATCCGATATTTCCGCACCCTTTCTATCCCTAGTACCAAAATTTGAGAATTGAGACTTAAAACCAGCGCCCAGAACAACCCAAAGTTTTCCAAATGCTTCCAGGGAGACTCTTCTGTCTCCCTGAAAATATCCATTGCATTTTTTTTTTAATTGATCTTTGTAATCTTTTAAACATCCTCAACTTCCTAAAGCAAAACTTGGCTGAATGCTTGGGGTATTTTGAACCTGCAGTGAATCTCTCCCAGAAATTACACACAACTCCTTAAAATTACTGTGGATGAGGAATCCCAGAGCTTGCAGAGCCCACCCCAACCACGCCATCTCCCCAAGCCCTAAATGAAACAGCTCATTACTCACTCAGAAATTAATTACAGTATTTTTTTAAGACTTACCCCTTATAGTACCAAGGAAATGAAAGAGAATGAGAAAGAGAAGAATTTCTACCATCCCCTTATTAAAGTTTCTACTGCAATACTCCAGGTGTTAGTAAAACACAATAAAAAAGAAAAAGGTCAGATGTGAGAAGGAAATATGGAAGGATTATACTTTAAAAAAACCAAAATATTAAGCAGCTGATGCAGGAGATGAGTCAGACCCCTGAACAAACCTAAATTGTTTTTTTGGAAGGGAAATACTCCCATTTTTTAGCTTAATCGAGGCTTGTGATTATTATTTAAAATTTGGGTCTTTTTCTTTATGATAAAATAAGGAAACACCTCGTTTTCCATGGGAATTACGCAGAGTATGGCCAGTAAGCAAAAATCAAAGGGGCATTTCCTGCTTGGTTTCCCACATTGGTTACTCTGGGTCAGGTCAATAACTGAGCTCCAAACTGAAAATTACCATGCAAAATCTGTTTACAATCGTATTTTAATTAAGGAAAGCACCTTCCAGATGATTAAATGTAGTCCATCACAATTTGTGCTTCCAAGGAAATCCTCAATCATTAAAAAATCAGTGAGCTTTGCATGTTTTTATAAAAGGTTCCAGATTCCTTTTGAAGCCAGGTCCAGAGAAAAACCCCAATTTTGTGACCTTACCATGATGGTCATTATCCCTCAAAGCAGAATTCCTGTGTTAGGAAGGCACCAGATTTGGGATAGAAGGAATAATGTTGTTTCCACACAGGATGGGCTGGATTGTAGAACCTCAACATTTAAAAACGGCACATTTAAATAATAGCTGAAGCCATGAATACGTTACTTAAATCAGCACTAAACTGCCACAGCAACACACCAACGTCACTTTGAGAAGTGCTGGTAAAATACACACATTTCCCAAGTTTATCACGGAATATTCCAGAAGTGCTGGAAAATGATCACAACTGACCCTCCTGGACCAGGCCAAAAGCTGCTGTCTCTCTAAATGAAATAATCCCGTCACTTTTCAGCCCTAAAACACCAGCTGAGAGGCGGGGCTGGAAGCACAAAACTCCTCCTGCCCTCACATCCAACTCCAATGACTCCAACAACTCCAATGACTCCAATGACTCCAACAACTCCAACGACTCCAACAACCCAACGATTCCAATGACTCCAATGACTCCAACAACTCCAACGACTCCAACGACTCCAACGACTCCAATGACTCCAATGACTCCAACAGCTCCAACAACTCCAACAACTCCAACAGCTCCAACTNCCAACGACTCCAACAACTCCAACAACTCCAACAACTCCAACAACTCCAACGACTCCAACAACTCCAATGACTCCAACGACTCCAACGACTCCAACGACTCCAACATCTCCAACAACTCCAACAACTCCAACGACTCCAACGACTCCAACGACTCCAATAACTCCAACAATTCCAACGACTCCAACCACTCCAACAACTCCAACAACTCCAACGACTCCAACGACTCCAACGACTCCAATAACTCCAACAACTCCAACGACTCCAACCACTCCAACGACTCCAATGACTCCAACTCCCCTCAAAGACCAATTATTGGGCTTCCCTTTAATTTCTGGCTGCATTAAAGGAATTTAATCAGGCCACAGGTGCAGGCAGCTGAAAGGGCAGAGCCTTCCTTGCCCTGCATTAATTCCCAGTTTCGTTGCATTGACGGGGAGTGATCACTGAGGAGTTGCATTTTTTGGCTGAACCATCCCAGAGGCGTTAGCACCAAATTAATTTCAGCTGATTTGGGGGTAAATTCTGCTTCCCATTACGGGGTGGTGACCGCAGGAGAGCAGCACCGTTTCCCTGGATTTGTCTGGGACTCCTGCTGTTATTCCTGGGACGTGCAGTGCCACCACTCAGGTGCTTCCTCAGCAGCTGGGAAAGCACAGAGCAAATTAAAGGGGCTCAAGCTTTCCCAGAAATCTCTGAGTTGTCTTCCTGTTTCAAGGAAATATTCGCATTTCTGATCATGAGTTTAAATCAAGTCAGAAAAATCATTACTTAAATATTCAGGGGGGAAAAAGCAAGATGGGGTTCATCAGAGAACTGCCCCGATCGTTTGGAAAGCTGCTGCTTCTGTTTGCTTTCTTCAGCTGTTACACGTCCAAAGAAAATTACTGCAGCTTCAAGGAAGAGAAATTTTTCCAATGGGAGATTGTCAAAAATGGATTTAAATTGGATATTGGGAAGGAATTGTTCTCTGTGAGGGTGGGGAGGGGCGGGGATGGAATTCCCAGAGCAGCTGTGGCTGCCCCTGGATCCCTGGCAGTGCCCAAGGCCAGGCTGGATGGGGCTTGGAGCCACCTGAGATGGTGGAAGCTGTCCCTGCCCGTGGAACCGGATGAGCTTTAAGGTCCCTTCCCACCCAAACCATTCCATAAAATGTAGAAGTACTGGAGAAGGTATGAACCTGCCCTTGTAGAAACCAACATAATAAGAAATCCTATTATTATTTTGATTTATCTTAGCACATGGATGGCTCCTGACCCAAATTACTTACTGGAACAAAATAAACTACAAGTTCCCACGGCGTTACGAACAACCACCGCAAAGATAAGAAGAGAAAAAGTTGGTTTTTCATGTTAAAATACGGATGCAATTTTAAATTTTCTCCTAGCTGAAGCCTGAGAGTCCATTCCCGAGGAATATTTTTTATTCCATTAAAGCTCTCCCTACGCCTGCACACACTGGTGCATGAAAGCAGAGGTTTGGATGTTATTACGTTCCAACAGCTGCTTGCCACTTTTCATTAAAAAGGGACAGAGAGTGGAAATAACATTTTTAGGGGGGGAAAAAATACTCCAAACCTGGAATATATTTTGATAACTGTGGTTATCAGGTATTTTACTTCTAGAAGTGAAAGGGGTTTTGACAAAGCAGCACAGGGGAATTGTGAGGGCCTCGCCGTGGGATGGAGCCTGGGGTCGTGTCTTGGGAAATTCAGTCTTTGTCTGGGCAGGTGGGTTGGGAAAAATTTCGAATTCAAATGCTCCAGGATATTGAGAGTGACTTAAAATTATTTAGATATTTTCCAGGGTATTGAGAGTGACCTAAAATTAGGGGCTGGGAGCTTTGCAGCTTGCCAGGCACATCACGTGCCAAAGAAAATGTCACGGTCAGCAAAAACATGCTCAAACTGCAGCGAGGGCCTGAATGAAAGCATTGAAGGAGGAATTCCATCCACACCACGCTCCTGCTTCAGGTAAACTCAAGGATTTCAACATCCCTGGCAGTGCCCAAGGCCAGGCTGGACGGGGCCTGGAGCACCCTGGGACAGTGGAAGGTGCCCCTGCCCACAGGGGATGAGCTTTAAAGTCCCTCCCAGCCCAAACCCTTCTGGGACTGATTCCATGATTCCATGAGCCTTGTGATTTCCTTGGTCTGATCCCATTTGAATTGTAACATCAGATATCCTGGCACAACATCCCTCTCCCACCTGGATCTGGTATTTTTAAGGGGCAGCCCTGCAATCCACACCTGCCAAGTTAAATATTCTTTATATTCACACTGCGAATTTGAGGGTAGAATGGTAAAGTTGGAAGGAGAATCCTGGATGGCTGCAGGGCTGTATTTTCCTGTTACCACTATGAGCTCCTTACTCCTCATCCACAATTCCAGCAGGCGGGATAATGTACGAAGCACAAGAAAAGTCTTGCAAAATTCCTCTCTGTGAGGAGAATCCCTTTTCCCTCCTCTCACACAGAAAATATTCATTCCACAGGAGGCTGAAGGTATTTGCTAAGCAGGAAAACTCCTGCTCATCCCAGCAATTGGAGGGATGGAAAATGTCGTGTCAGGAAGAAAATTTGCTGGTGTTCTCCTAATTATTCAAAAATGCCTCCTCATCACTGTGCTCGCTCTGCTAAAACTCAGTCTCCAGCTCTAATTGTTCCTTTGGGCTCCCCAGAGATCGGGACGCTGCTCCCTCCGTGCCATTCCAGCCTGGATCCTGCTGTCTCCAGGGCCTGCAGAGGAAATTCCAGGTTGTTCTGCAGTCAGGGAAGGTGGAAAGAGCTCTACCCTCAGTCCCCACACCCTCACACTCCTTCATTTTCCTGGGGAGAAGCAGCAGCACGAAGGGAACGGTCACTTTCTAAATCACACTTGCAAGGGGAGATAAACAAATCCACATCCGGAACTTTGCAGTGAGGAGAAGGAAAGTTCTAAAAGACACTGAATTTACAGGACATTTGAGGATGGAGAGCGACAGATGAAGCAACCCAAGAGGCCATCCCTGCTCGGTGCCCATTCCCTGCACACCAGGATGGGTTGGGACACTGGGTTAGAACAGGACCCTGTCATCCACGTGCTCCCTTCGTGAGTCCGGAGCGGTGTGGAGGACACCTCTTGTCCACGACAAGCGGAGGGAGCTGGGCTGGCTGAGGGCTGGGCACGGAAATAAATGTATTTGTACACTGTTACCCTGCTCCTCAGCCTCCTGAAGCTTACATATTTTTTGGAGTAGGAGAATCAGAATTCTCGCGGTTTTAATGTAAATGACAGCTGGTGTTATTGTAACAGCTACTTGTGTTTTCATTCCCTTCTCATGAGGAGAAAGGTTGATGGACTCTCTGTCCAGCCAATATGATTGAAGAGGTGTCAACCTCATCTCCCAATCCACTGTCAAGTTCACAAGTGTATATACTGGGAGAGAAATTAAAATCTGGGGATATTCCCCTGAAGACATCTCCCCAAGTCTACGTGTGGTCTTTATCGTGTCCTCTAGCGAGAGTACCCTGCTGCTGGCTCAGGCTCAGGCTGTGCCATCTGCAGCAGCAAATATTCCATGAGAAGAGGGCTCTCGACCGGGCTTGGATCATCCAGGATTAGACTGGAAGGGTTTGTGAGCGAATCTCCACGAGGATGCTTCCGGCCATGACTCCAGCAGGCCTGGGGAGAAGGGATGGGGGTTCAGCCCCCCGAGGCTCCCAAGCTGCCAGGGATACCTGTGGCCAGGGAGAAGGAAAAGCGCTGATATTCCAGCTAAATTTGGAGTTTTGAAATCGAGCCTGTAATTGAAGGAACGGCCCTTTATATTCCTGATAATATCGGTGGCATCCAGCTCCGGGCTGGAATAAAAGAGAGCTGCAGTTTACCCAGCGAGGGCCCTGCTTAGCATTCCCGGCTGCCAGAAATTCCCATTGTCTCCAGCAGGAGCTTTGCCTGCCTCAAACAAAAGGAATTCTGAATAGGGACGGAAATAACCCAGCGCAATCCCAGGCTCTCCATCTCTGCCCGCTCCCGGAGCCCGGCGGGGCCAGCAGCGGGCACAGCCTGCCCTGGTCCTGGGAATTCCTGCAGGTATCCTGCCTGTATCCCGGGTTTCCCAACCACCACCACCCGCAGCTCCATGGAAGCATGCACGGGAGATGATCTGAGAGCTCAGTTTGGGCAGCAAGTGTTGTTCTTTGGGGTAATATAATAATATAATATCATTATTGAAGTGTCCAAGGCCAGGTTGGAAGGGCTTGGAGCAACCCGGCATAGTGGAAGATGTCCCTGCCCATGGAACTGGATGTTTTTTAAGGCCCTTCCCAACCCAAACTATTCCATGATTCCATCTAATAATGGCACATTCCAATGAACATAAAGGAGCAGAGGATGAAAAGCTGGAGAGGGAGATGATCGCAGCTCCTGGGTTTGCCTTTCCCTGTGCCAGCAGCTGCAGTGAGCACAAATCCCAAGGGAATTTTAAAAAAAAGGAAAATTGAGAGAAATAAGATCATAATTATCATCATGTGACCTGTGAGCTCCAGGAAAACCTGGAGCACTCACACTGCTTTTAAACCTTTGGGAAAAGGTGGGAAAAGATTTAATAATCTCATCCAGCTGCTGGGTTTCCATTCTGGGAGCTTTGGCAGCTCCACCACCGAGGAGATGATTAAGGGAAGAGCTCAGCCTGGATTTCATGGACAAACACTCTCCAGAAATAAAAAAAGAGCTAATTTAGAGTAGATTTTTTTGAAAAGCATCTTTCTGGAGGTCTTTTGGAGCTTGAGATGATGTTTAAGGTGATGGAATTTCTGTCCGTGACTAATCCTGACTTCCTGAACTCCAAGGGGTTTTTTCTGTCCCAAAGTTGGGAACAATCCATACAAATTTAGTGTTTAATCAAGCAGCCAGAGCTCCCTCTCCTGATGGAACTCCTTCCCAAACGGAGGATGTGGCATCCCGGCTGCTCCACTTCTCCCAAGGAAAATCACATGGTGATTTATCATCCTTATCCCATGTCACACAAGCAGAGGTGCATTTAGTGCTTGCTCCCGCTTCCCAAACTGGGATGGGATTTCCTTGGAAGGGGCGGATGAGAACAGGATCCAGTTATCCTCTGGGAATGGAGGAAACGAGAAAAATCATTAAGAAATAACTCCCTGATTCCCCCAGGATTTGTCTTTCTTTTTTTTTTAAGTCATTCTAAGATGTAAAAAATTCCATATTCTACAAAAAGTCATTCCGTGGGTCTTTATTTTATAGTTTTGAGTCATTCTCTTTCAAAATGCCATTTTCATTCAGGCCAAATGGTCAGGTTTCAATTCAAAGGCCCATTAAAAAAATGGGACTTTTTTGATCTTTAAAGAGGAAAGAGAGAAAGGGGGAAAGAAGGGAAGGGAGGAGGGAAAAGGAAAAGGAAAAGGAAAAGGAAAAGGAAAAGGAAAAGGAAAAGGAAAAGGAAAAGGAAAAGGAAGGATTTTCCCCCCTTTTCCCCAGTTCCATAAATTTTATCACTGTAAATGAATGTTTAGGACTTAGACTGAATATCCAGGCAGGATATTATGCAGAATTAATGGAATTCGTGGTCAACTTTCTGCCTCCAGGAAGAAAACCTCCCAATTCTTTGTCTATTTTTTACTTCTCGTTCATTTTAATTTTGCCATCCTGGAATTCTAAAATTGGATACTGAGATTTGTAACAATTTTGGAAATGAATTAATAGACCTGGGATTTGAATTTTTGTGGGGGTACTGATGACTGAATTAAATTTTATATATATATATACATATATAATATATTATGTAACATAAATAGATATAAATATATAGAATATAT
>WEIT01029149.1:143786-196962 GCA_013389985.1 Dryoscopus gambensis
GGAATGCTTGGTCCCTCCCTCTGGGCGGGGCATCTCACAGTGGGATGATGTAATTTTATCAGCCATGCAGTGATGGCCCATTGACAGGAGATGTCCCCCTGGAGGGAGGATGGGTCATGGGAGAGATAAAGAACTCTGCCCCACCTGGTGCCAGCAGCTGGGCCATTAACAGGAGATATCCCCATGAGTTTATCAGGGGTGAGTCATGAAGGAGGTGGGGAACACTGTCCCACCGGTTTGAACAGCTTATGAAGATGGTAAATAGAATACAAACTTTTGGATACATCTTACATTGTACCGTAGGACACCATGATTCCGTTTACATGACCGTGCATGCATTTCCAAGGCATGCACAGGGCAATATTCCCAACGCAGCTCCCCTTCCCAACAAAAAAAACAGGAAAAGCTCTGAAAACCCACGAACACCCTGAGCAGCTCTGCTGGGTGCTCCAGCACTCATCCTCAGCTGCCTCAGAGCAGCACTTTGGGCTCACACGCAGTGGCACCAATCCCATCCCTCCGTGTGCAGAACAGGTGCCCCAGGTTTGTTTCCCTCTCTTTTCCTGCTGAATCTTGCCCGAACGCAGCTCCACGTCCCCTGCCCCAGGCCGCAGTGCCAGACTGGCAGGTGCTGCCAGCGGGAGGGTTTGGCTCTTCGTGGCATGCAATAAGGCACAAAAGCAAGACAAAGCAGCAGCACGGGCAGCTCCAGGAGGCCTCTGGCCACGCGGCCTTGCAAAATGCACAATTCCAAAAGGTTTGGTCAGGAAATGGAGAGCACTGCCTGAACGGTTGTCTTCAGTTTGCTGTCCCAGACCTGGATGTTCTCACTGCTTGGGAGGCGGGTGCTGCCAGGCCCTCGCCTTGTGGTTTATGAGAGCTTTGGGGTTTATTGTGCGCTGCAAGCTGAACCCTACAACCTCCTGGAGGTGAAAATGTGGCTAAATAAACATAATTTAGCCACTTTAGCACAGAGCTGTGGCCTAGCATCTGCTGCCACTCCATTTAAGTGTTTGCATGCTGAAAATGCTGATTAAAAGGTGATTCCTTGCAGCTCAGAGAAACATTGTGGGGTTGGGTTCGGAGGGACCTTAAATCTCATCCAGTGCCACCCCCTGCCATGGGCAGGGACACCTTCCACCATCCCAGGCTGCTCCAGGCCCCATCCAACCTGGCCTTGGACACTTCCAGGGATCCAGGGGCAGCCACGGCTTCTCTGGAATTCCATTCCAGTCCCTCCCCACCCTCACAGGGAGGAATCCCTTCCTTTTTCTATTCCAACCCTGTCCTCTGCCAGTTTGAAGCCATTCCCCCTTTTCCTGTCACTCCATCCCTCGCCCAAAGTCCCTCTGTATCAGCCAAGCTGTAAAACACAAATGCTGGGACCCTCCCTGGCTGAATCCCTGTTGGGATTCACTGCTCCTGCGCTTGGAGGAGCTCATCCTTCAATATTATCCAGCTTTCCTCCCTCCAGGGCTTTATCCCAGGGTGCTGAACCAAGCAGATCAGTTTATGAGCTCAGTTATCATCAAAGGCAACAAACAGTGCTGTTCACCTTGTAAATAAAGGGAGAAAGCAGCAGATAGCATTATCTCCCCCTTGAAAAGAAGAGAAAACTGAATCACAGTGGTTCCTGCACAATCCTAATCCTCTCAGGACCAAGGAACCTCCAGCGACTCCGAGTCCCTGCAGGAACAGCCCGAAAGTGCCAACGTCCAGCAGTGATTCCCATGCCTGGAGCTCAGCCATGCAGGCAGAGGTTCAGGATAGCATTTAACAGCACATTTTCCCATTATTGGTTGCTCTTTGTGTCTTTTTTCCATAAAATTCACGTTTAAACTCCAGCCATCAGCTGCTTCCCCCTGAAGGAATCGGCGGCCTTGTGAAGGGAACCTGTTTCCTGGGAAATCAGCATATTCTCTGAGGGAAAGAATGGATGAAAAGAAGAGGTCCTCACAAGAGATGGCAAAGAAAAATCCTTGTGGTTCCTCACACATTGCAGAGCTTATTCAGTCTCTGCTGCATGAAAAGTTAAACTCGACCTTTGTGTTCCTGCCAAGGTCGGCGAGTGCTGCTCCTGCAACTCAGATTTGCCCGGGCCTGCTTCACCTCACACAGCAAAAAAAACCCATATAAAGAATGTCAAAACTTCAGGAAAATGAGGGGAAATCGAAAAGCTTGGGACAGTTCTCCATCATTTTCATTTTTCCCTGCTCTTCCATGCATCCTGTGGGAATCCTTTGTTTGCAGCGAGGGAAATGTGGGTTTGGAGAGGCAGCGGGAGGTGTTTCCCAAGGACAAGATCCTGCCCAAGATTCTGCTCCAAACCAGCCCTGTCCTCCATCATCCTCCAGCATTTATCCCTCTGGATGTGTTATCTTCATTATTTTTTTGTCAAAAACACAGAAAATTGTGTTACATCCCATCCCCCAAAGCAGCATCCAACGGGTTACATCAGTCAGGCCACGCCTGAGTTTAAAAGTGAATTTCTGCAGCCAAAGCAGGACACAAAAACATTCCCATGCTGAGCTGCATGCAGGAAAAACACAGCCCAAGGAACTTTAACAGAGAGCTGCGCTCCAAAACCATAATTTTTATATTTAACTAGGGCTTCATAATGCCATTAAAAATTTAGGTCAAGCACACGATGTCCAAAGGTTCTCAAGGAACACAAGGATCACATTATGTGCCAGGAATTGATGTCCACCGGTGGGTAGCAGCAGGTAGCAGTTAATTGAAAAGTGCCTTATCTCTAATTATGCTGCTCCATCCTTCTTAGCAGCCCCGTTAGGCTGAATACACAAGAAACAGCCTTAAATACTGCTGAGCCTGATGTAAAAAGGATATTTGGGAATGGTGATACTCTTATTTAAATCCATGTTTTCCAGAGGCTGCTCTGCAAACCCCTTTTTTTAAGGCTGCATCCGTGGTGTTTTCTGAGCCACTCCCAGGCCTACACGTTCCACGATGGCGCTCCCACAAATATAACATTCATTCAAGTTCAGCTCTTTTTTCTTTCCCTACTTTCTCTGACTTAGAGCATTTCTATTTTCCCTGGAAATCAAACTGAGTTTATGGCTGGAGGTGTTGCAGCTCGTTCTGAGGAACTCCGAGATGCTTCACAGGCTCTAAAAGTGCACAACCATTCCCGGCCTTTCCATGAATTCCTGTGGAGATTTCCGAGGCCGTTCTGATCCAGCAGCAGCAGATGGCCCTTGGCTACAGCAGTGATCCCGACCCAGACTTTCCCATTTCATTATTGCGAAGTTCAGCCCCAAGAAATTGCTTTTTCCCTCATTAGGGAGAGCTGTAACTTCTCCCTAACCACTCCCCCCACCAAAACCAATGTTTCGCTTCATTATTGCTGCTCCTTCCTTCCCCAGTTCTGTTTCCAAATGAAATTCCCACTAAACGGCAGCATTTTCATGTTCCTATGGCTTCTTCCCACTGGGGACAGCTGGTGGCTGCTCCCCATGGCCTCATTTTCCATGACAAGATCGTGGAATTACAGAATAATTTGGGTTGGGACAGCCTTTAGGGATCATCCAGTGCCACCACCTGCTATGGGGACACCTTCCCCTCTCCCAGATTGCTCCAAGCCCTGTCCAACCTGGACACTTCCAGGGATGGGGCAGCCACGGGAGGTGGGAGAGGATGTGGGACACCAATTAGGACAATTCCCAATGAGCAGCACGCAGAGCCCTTCACCCAGCAAACACTTCAGCTAAAATTCCCGGTAATTCCAGGCTGTTGCACTCAGCTGCACAGCTTTTCCTGGGAAAGGGGAAAGAATCCCCAAAATCACCTGCAAAGCCAAAGGTCAGCTCAGAAGCCATCGCCAGTGCAGCTCTGCTTTTCCCCACAGCAGTTATGGGAATGTTACATCTCATCCCAGGAGCTGGAGGGAAGAAACTGCTTTAATCCCACGGAGCACATCCCTCCTTCCTTCCAACATCCCCGGGACCTGTCCTCCAGGCAGGGCTTTCCCAGGAATGCCCCCCGAGCCCTCCCAGCTCCTGTGCCCTGCTTGGTGCCAGCTCTGGGTGCCCAGATGAGCTTCCCTGGCGCTGCAGCAAAAATATCTGCAAAGGCAGAGAGATCTCCCCTGCCCTGCTGAGGCAGCGTTCCCAGGAGGAGAGAATCTCAATTAAACGTGGCTTTTCTTGACTGGATAGGGTTGAGTGTAACCTTTTCTGGCTGGAGCTCAGCTAAAATTTCTCTTCTCCAAAAAGGGGGCAAAATTTCCCAGCAAACTTTGGCTCTTGCGGAGCGAAGACAAGAAAAGGACTGAAAATGAATATTTGCATGCCAAATTCCTCTTTGTGGCAGCCGTGGGGTCTGGGGCTTCTCCTGTCCCTGGGAATTCCACCTGGCAGCAGAAATAAAAAGGTTTTTCCAGGCTATCCACATATCTGTGACTGCTTATCAGGATCCCTCTTGATTCTTGCCCTGATATGGATTTAGAGCTGAGGATAAAACTTCAGCCCCAGCAGCTGAAAGTGAGATTATTCTGAAATCAAACCCCACTTGAACACAGGGATCATTCTCCCAGCTCCGCCCTAACAAAACTTTGTGGCAGTGACAGAGAGGGAAAACTTGGGAGGCTGGAAAACAAGCTCCTGGAACGATGCTGAGTTCGCAAGAGCATAAAGCAAAGCAAGATAACTGATTTTCCAATTGCATTTCATTTGGGGAGCTTAAGACTTAAATAAAGAGAACTCTGTGGAAACTCCTCGGAGCCAGAAGCCATTAGCAGGCTCTAACTCTATATTAGTTTAAAGAGATTCTGTCAAGTGCATTTTGAGCCTTTTAAAGTTTTTTTTTCCCCATGTAATTAATGTCCCTGCAACATCAGTTCCAGTGGCTTTGAAGCTGGAAAGTAGTGTTTGCTTCCTTATCTTCCCTGGCATTGCACCTCCCCTCACGTCTCCTGTGGAGACTCGTTCCAGCTCTGGTTTGATTTATTTTTATTGGGCCCCAGCGATATTCCTGATTCCTGCTTTCCCGCACATCTGTGGGATTTTTACAAGCAAAGCTTCTCCTGGGGTTTGGGACACTCACAGGCAGCAAAGAAATCCAGCTGGTCCCAAATTTCCCCCCTCCCTCCCTGTCATAAACTAAAATAAATGTAGATGCAGAAAAAAATGACTACTGTAGTCACTTACACTCTTACAAAACATGTGATAACCCCGATAGCTTAATATTCAGCATATATAATTCATTTACATGATATAGCACTCTTGATTGTGGCCCTAAAACAGTTTTTATTCATATCTAGCAGCTTTCTAGATCAACCACAAAAACTTCTATAGCCAGCAATCAAACTACAGAACCTTTGGAAATTAAAGACCCACAATGTGAGTTGTGGAAAAACCACTTTGGGTTCTGTTTGGGCCAAAACTCTTTTAGAACCACTGGGAAAATATTAATACTTACAAATTCTATTAAATAAAAAATATGGATTGACTGATCCTCATTTTCCTTGTGTTGAGCTGACCATCACTGCAGCTGTTGGTGGGACACAGAGAATTAAGGAGCAGCTTCAGCTGCCCGATTTCCACAAGTTCCCAGGTGAAATTGCTTCATCTAGGGGAATTCTGACTTATTAAATCCAGGGGAAACGGCGGAAATTCCAACTGATGGACTTCGATGTGTCCAAGCAGCAGCCCCTGGGAGAGGGCGGCCACTTTTCCAGAGTTAGGGATCAAGCCTGGGAGTTAAACCCGGGAGTTAAACCCGGATATAAATAAGTTTGGCAGTAATTAGCATTCCAAATGTTCTGTGGCAGTTCTGCCTGGAACGTTGCGTTATCGCTCTCCCGCTTTTAACACAGCTTCGGGGGAAAATAAACATCTCCAAAATGTGGAGGCTAAGTTTAAATTCCTTATTTTTGCCACGGGTTTGGAGGTGCCTTCAGTGCAGGGTTTTGCTGCCTCCGTGAGAGAAGTGCAGAATCGTGTTAACAGAAGTTTTCCTGTCCTCGGCATCTCCCATCAGGGATATTTCAGTCATTGCTCCTCACTGGGAGGCCCTGGGATCAGTGTGGATTCCAGCTGCCAGGAAACACAGGAATAACCTGTGTTTACGTCACCAAATTTAATTATTCAGGCAGCAAAACAGCCTGGAAAAGCCATGAAAAGCAGGAATTCCTTGGTGCTCTGGGGGTGCTTCTCCCTTTGGAGAGAGCTGGGCCCACAAAAACAGATTATCCAAACATCAAGGAATATCCAGGAAAATTATAATCCTATTTAGACTGGTGATGCTTTCATGGTACCTAAAGAACCCAAAAAATGCTGTGCCCTGAGTTACCACAGTTTATCTGCCACAGATTTCACGTCATTTATTTTATAACATCAATTCTCACGGAAATCACTCCCAGGCAAAATTGCTTTGAATAACTTTCAACCTCCTTATATTTCTGGTAATCATTTACTACCCACAGCACTTTTTTTTTTTGAAGGTCTCTCAATTAAATCTCATTTTACGTGAAACACTTGAAATATTTTTGAAGATCTGAGAGGTCTCTTCAACCAACATCGAGGCAGCCCCAGTGCAGCCACTTTTTCAACCCATGCAGCAACCACTGGGCTCCAGATGGGCTCTGACCTAAATCCTTCCCTTGCTGAGAGTGATCAAACTCCCAGGGCCACTTCTGAGTCCTTCCCGAAGTCACTTTGTCACCACTGGTGCTGTAAAGAGCATTTTAAGGGACGTTTCCCACAGCGTCACGCGTGGCCTGAGCCTTTGCTCGAAGCCACAACTCGGCATGTGAGATGTCTTCGGCGGGGAATTTTTTTTCCCCAGCGAAACTCCGGCTCCCTCCTTCCCCTGGTGCCCAGAATTGATGTTGGCAGCTTTGTGCTCCGAGTGAGAAGCAGAGTTTATCAGTGCAAGTGACTTTGGAACGCCGGGATGAGCATCTGTGATGGCACACAAAAGTTACGAGTCTGCTCAGCACTGACAGGCTCAAACTTGCAGCCGCGCAGAGAAAATCCTCAGCTCTTTCTAGCTCAGATTTTATTCCCACCTGAGCCTGAAGCCTCCTAAAGCTTCACTTAAATTGCTATTCCACCTAAGAGCGACAAAAATCTCCCAAACCTGGGGCCACAAGTGCACTGCCAGAGGGATGAGGAGCTCAGGGGCAGTTTTGGCCTGGAGACGGTGACTGTGCAAGGGAGGAAAAGGCTGATTTTTCAAAAATTCCCATTGTTCCCCCTCAGAATTCAGAGACTTTAAGAAATTAAAAATAGTTGGATCTATCCAGGTGTTGCCATCGCAACACAGCATCAATTCACCTTTTTTTTAAATCCCATTTATAGCTTGCAAGTCCTTTGTGCCTCCCCAGGGATGGTGGCATGCAAATTAGGTTATACTCTTTAATTACCACACCTTCAGCACCTGACAGACGACGGGCGAGGCAACAGCATTCAGAACGTGCACGGATTTTCATGTTTATTCTATTTTACAGGGAATTTATCCAGTGGTTTCCTGGTGCAAAACCTCTTTGTGTGGAATCAAGCAGCACCTCCCACCTGAAGGTAACAACAAACAGGAAAAGGCCTCAAAGACCATTGAGCCCAGCTGTTGCTTGTGCCTCTCGAATTCTATTTTCATTTTTGCCCTTTACAAGGCCCCACTTGGAGGTGTGACAGCCCCAGGGCTGATATTTGGGACTGATATTTGGTTTCATAGTTGTGGACTGATATCGCGCTGCTGGCAGTGACACCCAGCGCCCTCCTCCTCCTCCTCAGGATGGCTCCAGCTGGCGGCTCCCCCGCCTTGCTGAGATAAAAAACTCCTTTATTGGCTTTGCAGAGCCCAGGGGCAGCTTCAGGGAGGGAATCGCCCTTCCCTCTTTTAATGTCACCCCAAACAACACCATCACTGTGGTAATAAAGAGAATATCAACAACAACAACAACAGCAATAATAGTAATAATAAGTGACATGTTTATGTGATCCAGCACCTCCAGCTTCCCACAACGTGCAAGGAGCTCTCACCCCTGCTGGAGGCTCCAGCTGAGGAAAAGTTGGAGCAAAAAGGGATAAATCCACCAACGGTAGAACCAGAAGGAGCCTTTTTATTAAATTTTAGCTTGAGAGGCAGAGGAAGGAGGAGGGACCCCGGGGCTTGTCCAGCCCTGCATGTGCAAAGCACAGAGAAAAACCCGTTTCAGCCTGAGCCCTCCATCCCCAGCGCTAAAAAGGGTGGGAATTCTCTTTAATCAGGTGTTATAAATAAAAGTTGGGATTTTCATAGTTGTAATTTGGTTGTAAAATGTTAATTGTAATTTGTTTAATGAGTTGTATACGTTTCTAATTGTATTAATATTAATCATATTGACCTCACTTATGTAACGAGCGCAACGGGCTGTACGGGAACAATCTCGAAAACAGGTGACAAAGGCATTACATCATAGAGAATGACTCGATCTGGAAAGACTGGGATTGGATGAGGATCTGGCCAATCACACGACGCCATCAGAAAATGATTGGCCAGAAATGACTCTTGCTAAGGACCAATCATACCCCGGAATTCGAGCCAATCAAGTGAAGGATCCAAAATGGACCAATGGGTGAAGAGGAAAAAGTGATAAGAACTGTACCCGAGCCTAGCTCGGGGTCTTCCGGGGGACTTGCAGCCTGAGGAACACCATGCACGTGTTGGATTTGGTAGTTCAGTATTGCTGTGAGGGGCCTGCGACTAGCCCAGGCTCCCGTCTTTTGATTCCTAATTTTTTTTAATAAAAATCGGCTAACTCTTAAACATCAAAAAGAGTCTGGGCCTGTTTTTAACACAGGGAGCACCCCATGGAATGAAACGGGCCTGGTGTGGTATCCAGCTGCAAACACAGAAATCCTGCATTTTCATGGAAAACGTCCACGATTTCAGCAGAAAATTCCAATGATTTCAGCAGAAAACTCCCAAGTATTTCAGCTGAAAACTTCCACGATTTCAGCGTCTCTGCAGGAGAATAAATTCTCCATGTGATTCAAGTCACAAGGGCAGCAACCAAGCAGGGACCAAGAGGCATAAAAGGGGAAAAAAACCCTTGGAATTCATGTGTTTGGAAATGCCAATTTCCATAATTGGAAAATGCCAATTCATAATTCTGCAGTTATGAATAAGCCACGACATCCCCACAGAGCCATCTCCTCTGCAGTGCCCCTAAATCACATTTTCAACACAAACCTGAGGAAAGCAAAGGGATTTTTCTCATTTTTCACTCGTTTTGGGCTTTTTCTGCCACAGTTCTCTGCATTTATCTCACAGCCATACAGAGGTGTCTTCCCATACCTTCAAAATCCTTTCTAATTCTATATTTTACCAGGAATTCCAGAAATATCTGGAGGGGAACTGAGAGCAGCTCCATTCTCAACCGGAATCAGGGCAGATGCCTGCCTCATTTACACAGTTTGTTATAAATTATCCCCTAAACAGCCCCGCTCTCATCAATTTACCTCATTAATCCTGCCTTGTTAATTAATCCCCCTGTTCCTCAGAGCACAGTTATCCAATCTATTGCCTTTGGGAGATGGTTTTTCCTCCCAGCACCAGCCTTGCTGCTGGTTTGGATCCTGGAATTGTTCAGGGAGAGGTTGGACGGGGTTTGGAGCACCCTGGGATAGTGGAAGGTGTCCTTGCCCATGGCAGGGGGTGGAACAAAATGAGCTTTAAGGTCCCTTCAACCCAAACCATTCCATGATTTTTATTATTTATCCAGAACTTAATCTCAGGCTTTAGCAAAATGGTGAGGAATGATGCTGTAAAGTGTTTAAAATCCCCTTTTTACCAGTGAATCATTACCAGGAATAAAAGTCATTGGAACTTTTGGGATGCTGAAGTGGAAAAAAAAAAAATCTGGTAATGGGAAGTGGAGGAAAGGCCAAAAAGTAAGGGAAAAAGTGACAATTTCCACTCATTTGTTTGGCACAAGGCAATAAAATATGAGCAGATATCACTGAGCATCCCGTGCACAGTAAACCACCCCAACAGAAGCACTTTTGTGCCGTGCTTTCGCAGGGAAAACCTTCGGGAAACTTCTCCTGTGTCAGCTCAGGTGCAGCTGCTGGGGGTGCCAGCAGGACACAACACCCCTGGGGAGCCCAAATCCCCCCAGATCCTCCCCTGGGACAACCAAGAGCCCAGGACTGCTGAATTCCCACAGCACATCCCAGCTCCTGCAGGGATTCACCACGAATAAACCCCCAAGCAGCCAGCCCTGAGCTGATTCCGGTGTCAGAGCCAAGCAAGGAGCGGCTCCAAAGATAAAAATCCCCAGAGGATAAAAAAAATCAGACCTTTGGCAAAGAGAAAACACCAAGTCCCACCTATATCTAAGGAAAAGTCTGCTCCCAAGCATTTAAATTGCCTTAATGATGATCTTAATGCAAACCCAAATGCTGCCGAGCTGTTCCACACCAGGCAGCAACGACTCATTTGTTTAAAACTCATCTGCAGTTCTTTGCTGAGAGCTGCACAAAGTTCCTGAGTTGTTGGGCTGGTAAATCTTCCAATAAACAAAAACTAAAAAGCAGATTGCGATTTATTCAGGAAGGAAATTTTAGTAAAAAGTAAAGTTTATTGGGGTAAAATTCAGCTGCGTCAGCCCACGGGGGCTGCTGAGAGCCCGGTGACTCCAGGGCACCTCAGACCTGAGTGTGCATTAAAAGAAGTGACTGGAAAAGTTGGGAAAATGCAAACAATTTTTTAGAAACAGCTGTTTTGTCACTTCTATCAGCCTTTGGCAAACACAGAAGGTGCCAAACTGCAGCAGATTGCAAATACCCGGAGCTTGGCTTTTTCTGCACCATTGCCCCCCGAGCTGATCACGGGGAAGAATTAATAATTAAGGGTAATTATCTGAGTGGACACTTTTTAATATGCTGAACTCAGTGCGGTTTATGAATAGCTGGTGGCTCTCCCTTTCCTGAGTGTGCTGCTTCTCCACTTGTACAAGTCACTAATAAAGTCAAAATCATTTGAAAATTCAATATTTCAAAAGTCAATATTATTTTAAAAGCACATTTAAGCACGTAAAACACAATAAAAATTATCACATTGCTATCCCAAGCCACAAGCACTACAACCCAGCTTTAATTTCACTTCCTTTACTTTCATATATTTCATTTATACCCTCTGTTAAATGACAAATGTTTTAGAAAAAGGGGGGAAAGGCAAGAACTGAAGGAAAAACAACTTCTGCTCCTGACGCCGTTCCCCTTTGCTTCCTGCACAGAGACTTTCCAATATCCAAGCAATAATTCCAGCCCAGACTGGAGCGGAGGGGTCACCAATCCTCCTTCCGAGGCGCCTTTCCCCAGGAGGGGGGCAGCAGGCTCCTCTTCCCTGTCTCTGCCTAAGCGCTGGATAAATGATGTGCTGCAAGCAGATGGTAAAACTCTTCCTAGATAGGGCTGGGAAAATTGGACTTGCTCGGAGGAGTCCCAGGGGCCTCTTCTCAGAGCATTCCTGTACGAGGAGAAACAATTATTTTCCTTCGGGCTGCTGCTGCGTCCTGCTGAGGGAGCGCTGCGCTGGGATGATGAACTCCGTGAAGGGTGAAATGAGGGCTGCTGCTGGTTCATGCATTCAGTGCTGGAGAGTTTTGGGCTCCCACAGACCCGGCAGGACTTTTCTGGCTCGAGTTTTGTTCCGAGTGCTGCTCTCTGGGATCACCCGGCTGGGGGGAACTGGGGCAAGGAGCTGCTTGGGGTGAGCCCTTCAAACAGGGGTGTTGAGCACGTTGTTTCCTCTCACAATTCATTCCCTACTGCAGTATATGATATTGGCAATTCGTGCTTATATATGTGTATAAGTTGAAATAAATAAATTGCAGAGTTAAAGGTTTTAAACCCCAAAGGAACTAGGCAAAGGAGAGGAAGATTTCACAAGACCAGACGGAGAAGAAGTATTCAGTGTAGAGCTAATCGACATATGAAAAGACCAACTCCCAGTAAGCCAAATCTTATCAGGAGACATTAACATGACAGAGTCGTTAAGGGAGTGTCCGATTCCAGGAATTAGGATCAACGATTCCTGGAACCGAAGATGGGCAATTCATCGCCGAGGATGGGCAGTTCATCAGCAAAGATGGAATTCATCATGCTCAGGAAACACTTTGTCCGGTCCAACATCGCGAAAAGAAGGACTACCTGAATATATTAAGCGGCGAGAAGAATAGAACAAATTCCAGCCCTACCAAAAACGTATAAAAATGTCCCAGCTGAGACAGCCGAGGTGAACAGAAAGGGATCTGACACGACAGAGGTCAGACATCCCTGTTCACCCAGCGCTGACCCTGGGCTCAGCGCTGCTCTTTGTCGGTCGTGGCTTTTGCGCGGCCGAACTTTCAGCACATAATAAAACTTATTTCTTTATTGATTTTAATCTGGCTCGTTTCATTTATAACACTACCCATTATCAGTAAGTTGGTTTTACTGGTGCTGAGCTCAGTTATGAGCTCTCGAGCCTCACTGGCTGAGTTTGGCCCCACAGCTTCCCAACCCCCTCATGGATTTGCCCATAAATTTTCCAAGCTAAGCAGCAACAACCTTGTGCCCTCAACACACACGGGATGGAGGAAGAACCCAGAAAACCACAGCACCGAAGGTATCCACCTCGCAAAAATAACTCACTCAGCTTCCTAGGAATGAGAAAAATAAGGCTTGAATCCCCAAAAACCTGCTAAAGCTTTTGTCAGGCTTGCCACGATCTTGACTCCCAGGGAAACAAATCCTTTCTGAGCTCGTAGCCTTCAGTTACGATCTCAGTGATTTAATTAAAAAGGAAAAGTTTCCTCCTACAGCCAGGAGGCACCTGGAAGTACTGGACAGTTGGAAAGAAGAGCAAAACAGCTCTGGGGTATTGTTAAAAACATCTGGGTATGAAAAAAATGTTCATCATTTAGCAAGTTGTGGAGACCAAATGCTGAATTTTTAACCAGGCCCAAACCAGAAACTCCTTTCCTTGAGTTTAACCTGGCCTGCCAAGGCTCTTCCGCAGCTGGAATCACCACCTCCAAACCAGCATTTTCAGCTTCCGTGCGTGAAAAATGTGCATTATTCTTAGGGAAAAGAGCCCATCCTTCCAGCATCCAAAGCCAGGTTTTTGGGCTCGCGCAGCTGAAAACTTCCCAGACTTATCAGGAGCAAACAGAAGTGCCTGGAGCCTCTCACAAAGGTAAACAAAAATCCAAATGATACCCCAGAGCTTCTGTCCTTCGCACTGCACCAGGGGGAGAGGGAGTTGAAGCTGTCCTGGAGAATTCCAGTGGCACAGAAGTGTCCCGAGCCAAACTCCACTGCGAGACCCCTCCCTGAGCAGGGACCTCTCCTCCTCCCACAAATGGGAAACAAAGAGCAGAACTCCAGCTCGGATCCAGCTGAAGGAATAAACCCTGGTTTTCTCTGGAGCTGGGGGATGTTGTTGTTATAAATGAAACGAGCCCAATTAAAATTAATAAAGAAATAAGTTTTATTACGTGCTGAAAGTTCGGCCGCACAAAAGCCACGACTGACAAAGAGCAGTGCTGAGCCCGGGATCAGCGCTGGGTGAACAGGGACGTCTGAGCTTTATCACATCAGGGTCCTTTCTGTTCACCCCGGCTGTTTCAGCTCAGGGATTTTTATACAGTTTTTGGCCAAGGTGGAATTCGTTCTATTCTTCTCGTCCTTTAACATATTCGTATAGTCCTTCTTTTCACGAAGTTGGACCGGACAAAACGTTTCCTGAGTTTGATGAATCGTCCATCTTCTGTGATTAATGGCTCATCCCCGATGATGGGTATCTCATCTTGGGTTCCAGGAATCGTTGATCTGATTCCGGGAATTGGGCACTCCCTTAAGGACTCTTGATGCCGATGCTGATTACGTTGTCACCGCCTGGGCGTTGTGTTAATCTCTCTAGATAAGATTCTTCCTGCTTAGTCTTTTCATATGTTGATCAGCCCTTCGAAGAATACTTCTCTGCTGTCCTGTGCTGTGAAATTTTTTTCTCTTCTGCCTGGCTTTTTGAGGGCTTAAAACTTTTTACTCTGCAAATCGTTTTATTTCAACTTATATACGCATATATATATATAAGCATGAATTACTAACATTATATATTACATTGTCTTTGTGTCGGGGGGAGCTCGGAACACCAGTGAAGCCTGGAGAACACTCATTGCTCTTCCTGAATGCTCAGAAACGCAGGAGAAAATCTGCTTTTTACCTTGGGTAGCAACAGCATCATTTCACCAGTGATTTCTCCAAAAGCCTCAAGGAAAGAGATTTTTCATGGATTCAGGAAAGAGACCAAGTATTCCTTGAAAACTGGTCCATTCCTGAATTCACCCATTGCTTTTGGGCCCCAAATGCTAGAAATGAATCATCATCATTTCAGTTGGTAGGTAGTTGTTTCTAGAAAGCACTGGAAGCCTTCCAGCTCCAGAACAGATTCCCTATGGAGAATGGAAGCAAAAATATTTCCTTCGAACAGAGCTTTTACAAAGACTTTTTTTTTTTGTAAAATATCATCTTCTTAAGCACCAGCACATAGGTTTTCACACTCACTTTACACCTTTTTAACTTACAGCATTTCCAGCGAATTCATTCCTATTTTCACCTTGGGTGTCCCAAGAAGCCTCTTTTTTCCTGGAATGGATCCTGCTTTTTCTACCCTGAGAAAAATACCTCAGGTTTGATAATTTTTTTTTAATGTCATTTTTATTCCGCGCTCGACAACAGCGCCAAACCCCAGAACGCGGCGGAATTTCACTTTTAAAGAGGTGTTTTTATCAAGGAGCCGTTCTCACCCTTGTGTAATATCTCATTTTCCCAGCAGCTGATTAAATCCCATCCTGTTTCGCTGGGATACACCCAGCGACACTCCCCTGCTGCAGAGATACACAGAGGAGATAAAAGAAAATAATACATCAGTGGCAGCGCTCAGAACGGTGGTAAAAGCAGAAATTCAGCACCTACTTATCTTTTATGTATACAGATATCCGTGGTGACAAATAGCCTATTATGGTCTGTGATTGACTGAAAATAGGGAGCGGGAGCTGGAAAAGAATCCTGAATAACTCCGAGGAGCAGTTCCTGCTCATATTTCACATTATGCACCTGCGGATTGCCCGCAGGGAAAGGAAAATGGGAAAGGAAACAATTTGGTTTTGGGGTGGCTCTGGCACAACTGGAGCTGGTTGTGGATTCTCCCAGTAATTAACGCAATAAACAGGATTCGGGTTTGCCTCCGGATGAGGCAGATTCCAGCACCTCCAGCAGGACCAGGAGGCCTTGACCCTATGGAAAAGAGGGTGAGAACTGCAGCAGAGCTCATTAAATCATTAAAAAGCCATCAATATGTCAGAGGTTTATCTCTCTGAGCTCAAGGACGCTTGTGCTCAACGCCTTCAGTAAAACTCTCGAGGCTGGCAGGGAAAAATCCTTGAGCTGCTTCTTGGATTTCTCCTCACTTTCCCCTTGGGCAAATTCCCACTGTTTTTCAGGGAATTCCCTGAAAACCCTCAGTGGGCCCTCAGGGGCGTCCCTGGGAGTTGTGATGTTGACTTGCAAGGATCCAAACGTCACAGTTCAGTGGCAGCCTGCAGAGAAACTGAGAGTTTGCCCCCCCCAAATCCCTTCTGGTGCAAATCCCAAGCGGGCTGTGGTTTCACTGGGAATCCTGTGCCTACTGGAATATTCAACAGCAAATTCCCAGCAGCTGCTATCCCCAGTCTGTTAGAGCTGGACACCAAAGTCCTAAAATTCCCAGTTAGATCTGCACTCCTGCTGAATTAGCCAAGGATTCTGTGGCCCTACAGATTATCAAACCTTTTATAAGTGTTCCTTTTGTCCTAATTACTTTCCACCTTCCCATCCACAGACAAACAACCATTTAAACTCCTCTTCTCAGAGAGAGAAATCCATAATTATCCATCTGAGATTTCTCTGCCTTGGTTTTCTTGTGAGCATCAGCTGCCAAAGAGGAGATGCTGGTCCCATCCTGCTGATCTAATCCGAAATTACCGTTCCTGCCACCCCAGCAGATAATAATTCTTTTCATCCTCTTCCTTCGTTCCACCCAATCCATCACTGACTCGGGAAAGCTCCCGGAATGTTTGGTATCCATCATTTACATGGGCAAGCAATACATATTTAGCTCCCTTAATAACTCTTCACCCATCAAGTCATCAATCTCTTTAGTGCTTTAATCATTTTTGTGGCTCTTCTGGGAATGCCTTCCTGCTTCCCCAAGTCCTTCCAGACTGGAGGGCTCAGCTGAGGATGCAGCAGTTCACCTGCACTCCCGCAGGAGCTCGATCCATCAAAACCAACTCCTCCTCTTTTACCAGCTACCCAAAATCAGAATTCTTTTATTTGCCTGTCAAGGCCACTTTTTTTAGTCCAAACTTCAGCACCTAAAGTCTGAAAATCCCTGGATCAGCTTTGTGGACGTTTAGGGATTATTTTCTTCTCAATTCATTTCTAATTTTTTTCTCCAGGGAGTTCAGGTTTGAAAAAAGCTGGAAGCACCAAACTTCATCGAGTTGGCTGCATTTTATCTCAAAAAGATGACAAAAGCAATTTGATTTCTGTGCAAACCACAAAAATCATGATTTGCCTTCTGATTCCTGTTGACAATTTTTGCTCAACTCCTTGAAGTTCTCATTTCACCAAGACTAATGCTCCAAGGACTCCTCACTCTCAGGCTGTGACCAGACCCAAAGCAGTTTTCTCATGGCAGACTGGACACAAACTGATTTAGGCTCATCTGAAGCCTTAAAAAACATTTTTGGAGGGAAGCTCTGGAGCTCCCCTCTGTCTTCCTGATGCTCCTGAATCTTTCTTCTTTCCAGGCCTGGGGTTTTCCATGGTTTTCCACTGAGTTCTGAGGTGAAAACTCATCTCTAAATGGCTCCCAAGCGAGGTCAGGTGCAGCTTAGATGCTTTTCAAGCTGAATAAACACCAACAACCTCTAGAAACTCCACTTTTCCCAGCATCGAGTGAGGTTCCTGAAACAACACCTTGAACCCTGCACTCATTTCAAGCTCTTAAAAATCACCTCATCCTTTCCACTCAATAATTTTCTGATTTATTACAAAAAGGTGAGAGGTCCTCCCTCCCCTCACCAATTACCTGAGCCCCTGGGTGCTCTCTGATGTGTCTTTGCATGAATAACTTTGTTTTCAGACTTCCTTGTCCTTCTCTAACTTAAATTATTTGTCAAACAAGAGCAATTTTCCCCTCGCAGAAGGCAGCTAATTAGCGTGGCAGGCTGTCACTTTGTCACACCGCGGTGACAAACAATGCAGGAGATTAAAGAGTTGCTAATTGGCTGATACTTTTAGTAGCAATTTCATCCTGTTAATGCAGCAAGAAAACATTGAAAAGTTGTTTTGATCAGGCTATGGGAAAAAAAAAATTCAACAAAATCAGCTTTTTCGAGAGGAAGAGTGTTGTCCCACAGGAGAAATCCCAAAGGCAGGAAGCCCTTCCAATATGGGATTAAGGAAAATTACTGCTCTGTGTGTTGTAGGAATGTCCTGCCAGCAGAAGAAAGTTTCTTATAAATTATTCTTGGATTTGGGCACCACTGAGTAAAAAATGGAATGAAAACACAAATTATGAGCATCTTGATGGATACAGGGACAAAAGCTTCTTGTTAAGAGCAGTAGCAAGGCCATGGAATGGTTTGGGTTGCAAGGGACCTTAAAAATCATCCCATTCCACCCCTGCCATGGCAGGGACACCTCTCACTGTCCCAGGCTGCTCCCAGCCCCATCCAGCCTGGCCTTGGGCACTGCCAGGGATCCAGGGGCAGCCACAGCTGCTCTGGGAATTCCATCCCAGCCCCTCTCTACCCCCACAATAAAGAATTTTTTCCCAGTATCCCACCTAAACTCCCTCCCTGTCCGTTTGAAGCCATTCCCCCTTGTCCTGTCATTCCAGGCTCTCGCAAAGCATCTCTCTCTAAGGAATTTTAAACCATTCCAACATGGAACTCTGACCAAAACATCGCCAGATTGCCCCAAATCAGTTTGAAGCTTCTCTGCAGCCACTGAAGATGAGCAAGGAAAGCCTGGGAGAGGAGGGAGGGGCCTTTCAGTTACAAATAGTGAAGGAGCACAAGACAAGATAATCAAGGTAATTAACAGCATTGGGACGAAGGCAGGGCGATGAAAACGAACAGCATTAATTTTGTGGCTCTTGGTAAATGCAGAGATTTGCAGTGGGTGGGCAGCAGTGAGGTCAGCGCTCCGTGTTCATCCCCACACCTGCCAAACTCTGAGGAAAATCAAACTTTAACAGCCGAAAGCACAGCAGGGAATTGCTCTGAAAAGCCCCAGAGCCCTTCCTCTTCCTGGGGAGAAAGATCAGAAGGACGGAAACATTTAGGAACATAAACAATACTCACAGTTTGGGGGATGTTGGGTTACAAAAGCCTGGATGAGCTTCGATCCTGTTTTTCCTCGCCAAGGCCTTGCTAAATCTTTATATTTCTTAAGAAATCCTGGAACAGGAGCTGGTAAAGAACCCCACTTGGGAAGATGTTATTTCCTACCCTGTTCTGATCAGTTCAGCAAATGAGTCAGAGCTGCTCTTTCACCTCAGCTGCTTTCACCTGGAATTTTCTGCTTCCTGCAGGGAAAACAGGAAAGGAAATAAACCATGAAAGGAAAGAAAAGCACCTCCATGCATTCTCCATGATAAACAGCACAGAGGCTGAGGCAGCCTCCCTGTAATGCACAAATCAGAACTTTTTCAGATACCCTGAAGAGCTCAGGTAGGGATCTGCCGTCCTCTGGACAGTATTTCTAATTAGGAATTAGAATTTTTAGGCAATTAGAATTTTGCCCTGGCAAAAATGGGCGTGGAATCGGGCAAGTGTGGATGCCAAACCTAATGGGGCATCCCCAAAATCCCAGCTGTTGCTGGGGAAGAGATGTGGGAGCTCATTTTTATCAACAGAAACCTTGAAAGGCAAATAAAAGACCAAGAGGAAAGGATGGAATTTCCTCTCCTGGCTTTCTGCTCCAAGTTCTCCCCTTCAGGAGCGGAGCACTCAGCAGTAAAAGGAGGCAGGAGGCTGGAATGTGGCAGATCCAGAGTCCCACCTGCTTGGCTCAGCCATTCCCTGGATAATCAGCAGGGACAGGACACTCTGGCCAGAGAAAAGAAGAAATTATTGAGGTTTCTGCAGGCAAAGTGTTGCTTTTTGGCACCTCCAGCTTGAGTCCAGGCCGCTGCTGCTTTTTTTTCTCCCTTCAAAAGCCCAGAAGCTTCTCCTGAAGGGATCCAGGAAAAAAAAACCCAATGTTTGTGTGTTTGGAGGAATCCAAATATTCCCACGGAACAATTTCCCTCGGTTTTCCCAATTAAGCTCAACACAACCACAGACACACTGTCATTACTCATTAAAGGAGGAAAAGAGTCGCACAAAAGAATCCCACTGAACAAATCCCAGCTCCAAGCAAAGCTCCCGACTCCTCTCCAGCTCCTCCCCAGTTGAAGGCACAAATTGCAATCAGTCTCCTCCTTGCACCAGCAAACGAAGGGTGATGATATTGTTCCCTTGTGTTCACAGATTGCTCTTCAATGATATTAATAACTCAGAAGATGTGCATGTTGAAAAACTCCATCAGAGAGCAAACCCCAGCTTCTAACAGGCTGTGAGAAAGGCTTTTCCTTCTCACGGCACGGAGCTGGGAACCAAGAGAAGCATGTAAACGATTTCCTATGTTTTGTAAGCTATCTTTTACAAGTGTTAATTGTCACATTTAATTAACGGACCAGTGATTATGAGAGGCATCCATCTGACAGACCTATGACCTTCTTTCTCCTTGTGTGTCTTGGTTTGAAAAGACAGGTGTCAACTTAAGGAAGGCAGGAGCCTCCCTTGAAATGGAAACTGTAAACCCCCTCCCTCCGAATTATTAGAATTTTGAAAATTAAGGGGCTCTCAGACAAAGAAAAATGGGAATAGGAATAACAGTTCTTAACTAGGAAGTTTGAACAAGAACAAATGCAATAGTACAAAACAAAACAAAAACAAAACCACTGACAGAGTCAGAAGAATACAACCTGACACCCTGTTGGTCAGAGAGTTGGGAGCAGTCCGATTAAACGGTGGCTGCAGTCCTCCTGTGGTGGTAGGTGCAGTCCTGTTGAAGCAGTGATCCTGTAGAAGGATGNGTCATGCACAAGGCCTTGATGGGCCATTAACAGGAGATAGTCCAGGAGTGAGTTATCCATGAGTCATGCAGGAGGCATTGATGGGCCCATTAACAGGAGATAGTCCAGGAGCGAGTTATCCATGGGTCATGCACAAGGCATTGATGGGCCCATTAACAGGAGATAGTGCAGGAGCAGTTATCTGTGATTCATGCAGGAGGCATTCATGGACCCATTCACAGGAGCACAGCCACACCGGGTCTCAACAGATGGTGATAGAATACAAGCTCCCAGGCACATCCCACCCTGCACCCCAGGACATTGTGTTAACTACATCTATGAGAAACCCGTTCTCTCAATAAAGAACCTTCTCCATCTTACTCACTACTTACCTATCTGAAGTTATCTTGCTACCCAGTTACCTCTGAACTCAACAACGACAAAAAAAGATTCCTTCCTTTCTGCCGGCCGTGGAAGCAGGGATCAGCAGGAATGGATAAACCGGGATGCTGGGCACGGAGCTGATCCCTGCTTTTCTCTCGTGCTTGTTTGCCACGAATGGCTGTGCTTCACCTGCTGCTCGACGCCATCAGTGCCTAAATGGGGGGAGATTAATTAACGGGGTAATTACAGACTCTTCGAGGCAAAACCACTGGAATGGCTGCAGGATTCTGACGAAATTCGCAGAGGATAAATAATTCCTGCGGGCTGTGGGGTGCAGACTCAGCTCCTTGGGATGCACTTGGCCCATACCTTCCAGCACAGGAAGCCATGGAAATGCAATAAAAACTCCTAATTCCTGGCTGGGTGAAGTAGCTGGGAATGTTCAAGCATTCCCGTTCCTTGCTAAATCCCCCTGAGTGCTTGAGCTCACCCCATAACCAATCTGTTTGGAAAATAAGAGAATATTTCTGGAAGAACTCACTGCCTGGATTTAACTCAGTGCCCTCCTGGCCTTTAGTTAGGGCCTGGAATTCATCGCTTTTTACCCTCCTCCATCTCCCACAAATGTTCCAAGAGACAGAGAGAGCAGAGAGCTCAAAAATATAACTGTGAACAAGCAGAAGGGGGGAAAAAAAAGCATTTCAACTTTGCTCCATCCTCATGCAGCTATTTTGGATGCTGCACATGCAAGAAATTCCGGAGATAATTGGCTTTCCACTCGTGCTAGGAATTGAGTTTTGTTTCCAAAATGTCAATGTATAAAACCCTCTTTTAAGCAAATTTAAAACGTTACCTGCGAGCCTGCGATGTTTTAGAAACACAAGGTCTAACAAAGGAGGAACGAATCCAACAGGATATGAGTCCTACATGAACAAAAAAATCTTGCTTTATGCATAATTGTATTTCTATTGTGCTCAAATCTTGTTTTTAGGGTGGTTGAATGAACAGAAAAAAAAGTGGAGAGAAAGAAGTGGTGCTTAAATAACCAGAGAGAAGAGTGGGGAAAAAGAACTTACGGAGAACAAACCACTTTTTTTTTAAGTATTCTACCCCTGATAATCAAATGGGATCTGCTGGAAATTTAACCTCTTCTTAAAAGGAAGGAGAAATATGAGAAGAGTCTAAGAGAGCTGCCAATGAGGTTCATTTAGCACAGATTTTAATTACCCCAACGCGGCCACTCCGAGCTGTTCTGCTGAGATCTGAGCAGAGTTTATCTCACAATGCACAATTTGAAAGGTCAATAAAACAATGTTCCGTCTTCTTAAATGACAAACAATACAATTTCAAGACAAATTAAATATCAAATAACGAATCTTGCAAACTGTGAAATCCTTCAAGTCCCACTTGAGCTCTTCGGGGCTGAGCCAACCCCCCCGGGGGTGTCCCTGATGGAGGAAAGGTCTGACCAATCCACGAGACCATGAATTCTTTATCAATGTCATTTTTCCCCCGGTACAATCATGAAGTTTGATGGGGGTTTTTTTTCAGTCACACCGACTATTTCTAAGTAGCTTTACTAGAATTTAATCACAGCTTTTAGGAACCACCTTTGTTTGCAGAAGCAGCAAATGAGACCCCTTTATTTGCCCCAATTCCACGTCAGGCAGGATCAAGCACATCCCTCTGAGGAGCCGAACCCATCGTTCCTAATCTGTTCTTTTATTCATTTTTTAAGGGGAAATTTCAAACTTTTGGTTAATCCAAGCTATGCCGCTTTTCTTTTTGATTCTTCACCTCATCTGTAGGAGTTGCTGAGACTGCAGAGCCAGTTCTCCAGCCATGGACCACGAGCACGATTTATGCTGAATAATTCAGTCCCAGAGACTTCTGCCTTCGCATCCCAACCTAGAAAAGCCTGGAGGAACCTGGAAAAGCCTGAAGGAACCTCAAACTCTGCATCCCAAGAGAAAAGGAGACTCAGAAGGGAATTTATTTCTCCCTACGACCACCTAAGGGAGGCTGGGGTCAGTTCTTCCCCAGGAATCAGCAACGGGACAAAAGGAAACAACCTCAAGTTGCACCAGGGGAAGTTTAGGTTGGATATTATGGAAAATTTCCCCACGGAAAGGGTTGTCCAACCCTGGAACAGCTCCCCAGGGCAGGGCTGGAGTCCCCATCCCTGTAGGGATTTTGAAGCCCCCTGGGTGTGGCACTTCAGGGCGCTTTGGCAGTGCTGCTTCAACTCCACGGTCCCAGAGATCCTTTCCAACCTAAATAACTCCATGACTCCATGAAAGAAACCAACTTTACTCTCCCAAACTTCAAGGAAAAAGGAAATTTTTTTGAAGGGTGCTGCATCCCAGCTTGGCTTCCACCAGCGTGTCTGACCTTGCAGGCTCCAAAATGAAAACTCCTTGGAAGCACGTGGGTAAGTAAACGCATTGAGGCTGCCACGGTGGCCATGGGAGCAGGGATATACATAGAACATCAAGCTGTCATTTCCACAAAATGAGGGTTTTTTTAAACTAGAGGCACTTTGGAAAGTGCCTTAAAACACAGCAATCTTCCAGCCAATTTTCTTACGTTCTAACATCCAAAAGTGGAAGGGATGAGGGCTGTGCTCGAGCGCTAAAGGACAAAAAAAAGGGCATTTGGAAAATCTGCAGTGCTGCAATTACCAACGTGACAATTGGTGTTCGTAAAAGCCCAGAAACAAAGGAGTAGGGAATTTGGGAGCTCCTTGAATGTTTGCTGCATTCCAAGCTCCCCATTTAACTCGCAGCTCTCGCAGCTTTGCTTCGGTTGCGTTCAAGTTTTATTCATTTAAACAACCCTCAAACCAGAATACGACTGATGGTTCAGCACTGGTAAAACTGGAGCCTGGCCAGTGGGAATTCTTCTTATCACAGAATCTCAGAATGCTTTGGGTTGGAAGGGACCTTAAATCCCATCCCATTCCACCCCTTCCACACCTCCCACTGTTCCAGGCTGCTCCAAGCCCCAGTGTCCAGCCTGGCCTTGGGCACTGCCAGGGATCCAGGGGCAGCCACAGCTGCTCTGGGAATTCCATCCCAGCCCCTCCCCACCCTCCCAGGGAACAATTTTTTCCCAACATCCCATCTAAACCTCCCCTCTGTCAGTTTGAAGCCGTTCCCTGTGTCCTGCCCCTACATCCCTTGTCCAAACTCTCTCCACGTCTCCTGTAGCTCCTCCAGGCCCCATTTGGGTCAGCCCAGAGCTTCTCCTCCCCAGGCTGGACAATCCCAGCTCTCCCAGCCTTCCCTCCCAGCAGAGCTGCTCCATCCCTCTGATCATCCTGGTGCCCCCTCTGGGCTCATTCTTCAAATATTTCCACGAAAAACTCCAAAAGAATTCCATTTTCCCATGGAAATCCTGCTGTAGTTGGTATTTGCCTGTCATCACCCTCAGCGGAGCAGACACCCCCGGAAACCCCAGGTGACCCCATATCCCATTTGCCAGGGAGGGAATAAATTCCTATTCAGCCCTAAAATCTGTCCTATATTCTCCTAACCCCCACCTGATTTGTGGAATTATTGCACCTAAAGCTCAACGTGCAAATATTTCATTAAACTCGTATGAAATTTAAAAAGAAGAGGGAAGTGTTGTTCTTATTTCAGCCCCAGTGCCAAATTTATTTCTTTATTGGTGACTGAAAGTATCAATTTTAATAACACAATTATTGCTGATAGAACTGGGATTTATTATCTGTGGGTAAGACTGCAGCACTACTTGGAAAATTTATGCTTGTGCCTGGAAAATCTTCATCATTTTCTAATTAACCTGCAGGATATTAAACAAATTTAATCTTTTCAAGCTAATATTTTACGAAAGAGCACGAGAAAAGGGAGTCCCACAAAATAGAAATTCATTATTTAAATTTTTTAAATCACACCTTTCGTTTTAAGTAAAATAAATCTGTAAGGTTCGATGGGAGCTTTCCTGAACTTGTGATGAGGACGGGAGAAATGGAATTTTCTAATGAACGTAAACATTGTGTTCCCACAAAATTAAGTGAAATTAGCAGCTGGCGGATATTCCCTAAAAAAGCCAAAAAATGTCACGGAGGCAAAAAGTATCCTCGGGGTTCAAGGAGAAAAAGAAGCAGTAAAAATGTGTTAAATATTCAGATTAAGGGAAACTATTCTTATAATTCGTGAGGTGTCACAGGCAAAACCAGGAAAGATAAAGGAAGAGTAAAATGAAGTCTTTCTATCTCTCTCCCATCACCAACACCAGTCCAGAGGCTGAGGAATTCTTGGAACATTAACAAAAGAGGAAGTTGTGTTCAAGACAATCAGGAATCAGATTCGGAGCTGATTTTCAGCAGGAGGAATTTCCTTTGGAATTGCAGTTTCTGCTAATTCATCTTTACAAGGCAGCTAAAACAAATTTTTCAGGTTTTATCAGAGGGAAATCAGAGAATATCTTGGAAAAACCGTTTTTACTAGAAGATGAAAGCAGTTAAAACCATCTTTCAACATTATTATTTTACATCGATTTACTTGCAGCTTGTGCTAATTACTCCACTCACTGCATCCAGTAACGCAGCAATAATATCAGCAAAATCACTATATATATTCACTTTTTTTAAGTTTTATCAACTCATTTTACCTCCTTCTTGTCTCTCCTACAACGAGTTTTGTATTTCTTAATTTAAAACATTTTAAAATGCACTTACTCCCCAATGGAAAAAAAAAACAAAACAAAACAAAACACCAACCAACCAAACAAACAAACAAACAAAAAAACGGATGACGGTGAAGCAAAGAGATTTCAAGAAATGGAAAAAATTCACCCAAACACGTCCTGAGGGCTGTCTGGTCAGTGCTGCTGGGCCTCTTTATCTCAACCCAGCAAGGAACAAACCCCTGGCTCTGCGATTTTCCACCCATTTTCCATGCGTGTTCCTGCAATCCTGGCTGCGAGTGATACAGGAACTCCCAGAACGGAAGGCAAACTCCTGGAAAACACCAAATATTCCACAGACAAGGATCCCACGGGGTTTGTTTGCTCCACAGAATCCCCCCAGAGCTGTCCAGGACCTGAGGGCTTCAATGGATGTTCTGCTGCATCCACACCCTTCCCTCCTCCCTTTCCTCCCAGAACATCCCGAATTTAGGGTGGAAAAACACAGAAATGGTTTGAGCACATAAATGTGCAGGAGGGTTTCGAAATCTCAAAATCAGAAATTTGAAGTTGAAACAATTAACTGCTATTTTGCAGGAAACTTTTCTCCTGCTCTCTCATGAAATATTGGCTTGAAAAGATTAAATTTGTTTCATACCCTGGCATGTTAATTAGAAAATGATGAAGATTTTTCGAGGCCCGAGCATAAATTTAAAAAGTCGTGCTGAAGTCCTACCCACAAATAATAAATCCCAGTCATATCCCCAATAATTGTGTTATTAATGGCTCTGTTGAAAACTAGAGCCACTGAGGAAAGAACCAGCAGGGATTTCTCTTCACTCTGAAGGCAGGGAGGACAGAGAGAAGGGGAGGAAAGGGAACTCAGGTGTTTGGATCTTGGATTGGAAACGGGTTCCTCCCATCAGAGAGGGTGGATGGCGCCTGGGAATGTTCTCTGATGGTTCCCAGTGCTCACCTGGGGAGCAAAATAAAATATCAGTGAGGAATGAGGAGATGAAGTGACCATCCCAGCCCAGGAACAGGGGGATTTTAGTGAATGAGGAGGTGTTTATACAGCACTGGAATATTGTGGGGTCATGGGATGGGTTGGGTTGGAAGGGATATTAAATTCCATCCCATCCCACCCCCTGCCTTGGCAGGGACACCTCCCACTGTCTCAGGCTGCTCCAAGCCCCAATGCCCAGCCTGGCCTTGGGCACTGCCAGGGATCCAGGGGCAGCCACAGCTGCTCTGGGCACCCTGTGCCAGGGCCTGCCCACCCTCCCAGCCAGGAATTCCTTCCCAAAATCCCATCTAAACTTCCTCTCCGTCAGTTTGTTTCAATATATACTTTGTGTTGGTTTTTTTTTTTTAACTACAAATATTTAAATGTTCTGAAGTGAAAAGCAGCTGAATGCTCCAGAAACAGATTCCAAGCCCACACTGGGCTGATCTGACTCCTCCAAGCAGGACCTCAGGGGAAGGCAGGCTCAGCCTGGAAAACTCAGCCTAACGAGCCACATTTAAATATCTTCAGGCTGAAGCATAATTGAGAAAAAAAAGAAGCACCAAACCATCTTTAAAAGTACTCGCCCAGGGTTTCAAAAAGCCCTTGAGAGGAATTGCCCAAAGCAGAGTTTCAGACTCTGCCAGCCCCGATTCCGAATGAGCTCAGCAGGAGAGGCTGAGCTGCCCAGGGAAGGATCCACCACCACCACCCCTGCTCAGAATCCATCTCCCTCTCCTCCAGAGCCCAGGCTCAGGCTGGAGGTGTCACTTCCATAAATCCATACCGCATCCACCACTCCGGGTTCTCCAGGGCATCCTAATGCTAACTGAGGGATGCCAAAGCAGGAGTTTGACCTTCCAGCACCCACCAGCTCCAGCTCTGAACCGCGGGCACAGCGCTGGGTTCCCACTGCAGGATTTCCAGAATCCCAGCTCCTGGGTATTTGTGGGCTAGAGCTGCCTGCTAAGGGTCAGAAAAATGTTTTACTCCAGCTGAAAATGCTGAGGGTGAGCCTGGTTTATGAATGGACGTTTAAACTGATGCCGCAGACAGCACCTGGAAGAGCTCGTGGTGGTGGTGATGAGCACTGCAGAGTCAAAATCATTGCTAGAGCTTCCCCAGATTTCACCCCACACAGCAGAAACTGCAGGAGTAACACACAGCACTGCTGCAGGAAACCACAAAATCTCGTTGTAGGAATTACGAAAAGAATAGAATTTGAGGGGGTTTGGGATATTTACCCCAAATGTTGTTAAAGGAACTGATCTCTGCCAACTAAAATAATTCAATACCACAGTCCAGCTCAAAATTTGCCTTAATTATTTTCACCATCCCCTCAGGCCGTTTCCACCTTTGGGGAACTGCTCAGGAAAAGTGGGAGCAGGACATTTGGCACACGAGGAATGTGCCACCTTTTCCAGCTGAAACATCAAGCTGAATTCGCCACTGGCAACTCCTATAAACGAAATAATTTCATATCAGGACAAAAAAACGTTGCGGCAGAACAAAATAAAACTGGAGTTTTGACCCAGTTTCACATTCCCTCGGTGAAGTTTAGAGGGTAAAAAAACAAAGTAACTTCTTTGAAGCCGAAAAATAATGCAGAAAGTTAAGGGGAAACATTTAAATTAAAGTGGAATTAAACGGAAGATTTGGAGCTACGCAAAAAAGCAGCTCAGCTCTTTAGGGTAATGTTGAAACATTGTCCCTCCAGGTGCTCTGAGAGGAATAAAAGCAGTAATGGAGCTATGAATCACCCACTAAAACATCCCAGCTCCAGAGCAGGTAAAGCAGGGATGGAAAAGCAGCCAAATCCCAAAAACTTAATCATGCGCTGGGGTTATATTTATTAAATTTAGGGGTGGGAAACAGAGGTAACATTTCGTCAAAGAAATCACTTGAAGGCCTTTTGCTGTCTGTACTGTGCCCCCCAAAAGGCAAAACCCTGGGATCCTGGAATCCAGATTTTGCCAAAAAGTGGGAAATGAGGGAGGGGGCGAAGGAGGAAGAGAGAAAGAAAGGAAATGCCATCATAAACAAACTCAGGGGACTTGGTTCGTTTTTAAAAGGCCAAACTAAATTGGTGCCTGGTTATTTGTCCCAGCTGACAAAGGAGGAGCATTCTCAGAGCTGTGAGAATCCCTGGCAGTGCCCCAGGCCAGGCTGGACAGGGCTTGGAGCAGCCTGGGACAGTGGGAGGTGTCCCTGCCCATGGCAGGGGGTGGGAACTGGGTGAGCTTTAAGCCCCCTCCCAACCCAAACCATTCTGGGATTCTCATCTAGAAACCCTGAGGAATGGATATAAAATGTCTCCTCTTTCCTCCAGGAGCTCTGGTCCTTTCTTTATTTAAACGCCACAGGCAAAAAAGAAAAGTCCTTCCCTTCCCAGTGGGCTTTTCCCTATTTCCATAGCAGAACGCTTCAAAACTCGAGGTTTGCGAATCTAGCTCATTTCTAAAAAATATTCATGGAAAATGCAGCTGGAGAAGTCTCCAGCCAGAGCTGACCTGGGTGAAAACCCAGCAGGGATCTCCCAAATATCCCCAAAGTGTCCCTCTGGTTCAGGAAACCTCTCCAAGCTCACAACAAGCTCGTAGGAAGGAAAAAACATGGAATTATGAAATGGTTTGGGTTGGAAGGGACCTTAAAGCTCATCCCATTCCTTCCTCTGCCATGGGCAGGGACACCTTCCATAGCCCAGGTTTTCAGGATGCACCTCCCAGCTCAGACCATTCCCTCCTACAGAGTAATAAACCTTATTCTTGTCCCAAGAAATTGCCAGCATCTACAAAACTGCCGCCCACACCTTCCCTCCCAGCAGTTCTCATGGTCCCTATTCCCAGTTTTCCACAAAAAAGATGCTCACACCCGGATTTTGTGCATGGACACCTTCACTGCAGGCATTCTGCTCTCCCCCCACCTGCACGCAGAACATTCCTGCTCCCATTTAAATGCAGATTTCCAGGTAGATGGCACCTGAAAAACCAGGAGAGCCCCTTAAGGAGATTCACTCCCTCGTTGTGGTGTCACTGCAATTCCAGCAGCTGGGAGCTCATTCCCAGAACTATGGCAAATTAAACTGGGAGAGGAAGCTCCCGTCGGGGCTGTTGTTTTCATGGATTCACTCATGGGCCTTTTGTGGCCCTGCTCCGTGCAGGAGGCTCGGCAATTCAAGGGCAAAAAGAGGGGTTTTTTTCCCTCCCCTAGAAAATTTGCTTGTCTTTAATTTGCCGGAAAATGGGCCCGTAAAACTCTGCAGATAATCTAAACAGTGGTGAACAGCTCACCTTTCCCTCACCCAGCGAGGGCAGGCAATAAATGGAGCAAAATTAAGGGATCTTTTTTTGGTTCAAAAGGTTTTTCCCCTGTAGGCTGCTAATTTTTACAAGAACATTTCTCTGGTTTATGAAGACACCGTAACACGCTGCCGTAAATGTTACGAAAAACAAGAGGAACTCATTTTTGTCATAGAAACCTGTGCCACTCCTCTGGAATTTCTGCAGCATTTTAACAAACTTGCAGCATCACGGAATCCTTTAGGTTGGAAAAGAAACTCCAAGATCATCAAGTCCAACCATAATTTCTGGGTTAAATCACTTCTGCTATGAACAGCGGGAGCAAAACCCTCTTAGATCATTAAAAACATGAATATTTTTTAATATCCATGTTTAAAATCACCTTTAACTCTTTGAAATCTGCTGCTAAATTAGTGAAATGAATCCTTAAGGAGGGACAGGAAGTTCTGTCTAGGAAGACAGTTTCCATGTGGAATTCAGGAGTGTTTAAAAGTCTGCGCAGCCTCAGAGTATCTTTTACTCATGTTCAAACCAACTCGAAGGATTGGAGAAACTCAGCATGTATCATTAGCTTTGGAATGAGTCACTTTCCCTGGAAAGCCTCAGGAATTTCCATGCCTCCCATTCCAGATGGGAACCTTTTGCTGAAGGAACAGCTCGAGAAAGGTAATTACTGCAGAAAAACAGAGAACTTAAACAGATAACAGGTTATGTAGAAAAAAAATCTCACTTTTATCATTTCTGAGGAAGATTTTTCCCCTCAGCCTCAGCAAAATGCAAAAGGTTTGCACCGTGGTGATTTGGACTCAAACCTGAGCAGAAAATAACTTTTGACTACCAAAAAATGCAAATTAATTCATTTGTACCTGTTTGACTCCGAGCTGTAGCTCTGGATTTGCACCGAGGGTTACAGGAATATTAAACCTACAAAAGAATGGATACTGAAATCAACCCTATGGATATTTAGGAGTGGTGAATTCCCTTAAAATTCCTGAGTGGAGACCATTTAATGTTGGGGAAAAAAGGTAATTTAGGAGTGGTGAATTCCCTTAAAATTCCTGAATGAGAGAGACCATTTACTGCTGGGGAAAAAAAAAGAAATATGAAGAAACAGTTTGTATTTCACAGAATCGTGGGATCTTAGAGTGATTTGGGCTGGAAAGGACCTTCAAAAATCATCCCATTCCACCCCTGCCATGGGCAGGGACACCTCCCACTGTCCCAGGTTGCTCCAAGCCCTGTCCAGCCTGGCCTTGGGCACTGCCAGGGATGGGGCAATTTGTTTCCAGGCACCCATTTCTGGTTTGCCCCAATCATCAGTGGAATTGAAACAAGTTCTGGACTCTCTGTGCACACATCGGCTCCCATTTTTTCCTATATTATCGATCTTGGAAGTTTTCTGGAGCAGGGACAATCTCTAAGTATGAGCTGTCCACTTCCCAGCCCAACGGGTATTTCAGATCCATCATTCAAAATACTCGATATCGGTGATTGTTGAAACTAAACACTGCATGACAGACCCACCAAACTGGGCCCGAAAAACAAATATTCTTCAAAGTTTCACTGAAATCCATTCACCTGCCAGGGAAGGTGCACAAAACCTTGTTCAGCTCAGTAAGGCAAACACAGCCTCGGTTTCTCTGCTGCTCTTTGGAGTTCAAAATGTGAAAAGCTGAGTAAGCAGAACAAAAAAATAAATAGTTGGTGAAATGCAGGAGGAAATGTGGTCAGCAGCTCACTAAAGCAGCATTATTCACCTGGACTTTGACTATTTAGCTCAGTTAAATTCATGATCCATAAAACAGAGAGCAATAAAATCCATTTTTGTGTTGTTGCTGCCGTGTTGAATTAAAGTATCACTAATGCTTGAGAAAACATTGCTCTCGCCCAGCCGCTGTTGTGGGTTTTTTTAATCAGGAAGCTGAGCAATTGCAGGTTATTATTTCCCCTCGACAAGTTTCAACCCGAGCCTTTTTTAATGCCCTGATACCTTAAGGGCTCCCGTGAGTGCGGGAGGCCGAGCTCCAGCACAAAGCTCCAAACTCTTACACAAAGAATTCGCAGGGTTTCGGGCAAAGTTTTTTGGGTTACAGCCCAAAAATGGGGCTGCAGCTGATGAAGGCAATCCCTGCACCATTCCTGCCCTCCAGGACTGGGGCATGGGCAGCACTACAAGGGGGAATAGGTTCAAACTGAGAGAGAAAAGGTTTATAGTGGATATTGGGCAGGAATTGTTCCCTGTGAGGGTGGGCAGGCCCTGGCACAGGGTGCCCAGAGCAGCTGGGGCTGCCCCTGGATCCCTGGCAGTGCCCAAGGCCAGGCTGGACGGGGCTTGGAGCCACCTGGGATAGTGGAAGTTGTCCCTGCCCATGGCAGAGGATGGAATGGGATGAGCTTTAATTTCCCTTCCAACCCAAATCATTCTGTAAATCCACGATCCCTTTAACACACAAAAAACCCACCCAAAAAATCCCAACTCCCTCTAATCTTCATGGCTTCAATGCCCATTTAGAAAGCACCAATCGCTCTGTGATCTGGAAGTGCAGGTCTTTAATAAAGGCACCATTCCTCCCAATAAATATCTTTTAAATCTGATTGCGGCCTCCTGCCTTTCCATCTCAAAAGCCACATCCTGTTGCTCCATTAATTCATCGGCCTCATTTCTGCATTAACTCGAGTGATTCTCTGAGCTGACTTCAGCCTTTCCTGAGAACCCCCCTGTGGTGCCTAAATGGAAGGAAACTCCTTATCCCTGAGTGCTGAATTGCAAATGAGGATGATTTGGGCAGAGCCAGTGCGTGTGAAGTGGGTTTGAACTACAGGTGTCTGACAAGAGTTCTTCTGCTCTTCCTCCCACAGCTTCAAAGTCAAAATTCATCCATTTTGTCTCCCAGCGAAGCTGAACTGACTGCCTCATTCCTAGAGCGCTGGGAAGTGAGGCTGATCCCACTGGCAGGCTGGGAAGGGTTTCCAAAGCAAATATCCGGAAAAAATATAAATAAAAATCAGTTTTTACCAACCTCTCCAACAGAACTTTGTTACGGCAACAATTTCACCACGTCCAGGAGCCGTTTGGTGCCGATGAGGTTTTGCTGTTTGCTCTCCACGTGGTTTTTATTGGAGTTTCCCAATCCCACCTGGAGGTGCTCCTGTGTCAGGTGCTCTGGCTGCAGGGGGTTGGAGCAGATGATCTCCAGAGGTCACTTCCAGCTCAAACTCTCCTGTGATCCCATGGTTGGAATTGGATCGAACCAACGTTCCTTGCTCCCAGATCCATCAGCTGCCAGACTGGAACGGGGTTGGAATGAGATCTTTTAGGCCTCTTCCAACCCAGACCAGACTGAGATTGGATGAAAAGCACTTTTCTCATTAATAAAAGAAACACGACTGTTTCAGATATCAAAATATGTTAATTTCATCCCTTAAACTGCAGCTGGATTTAGAAACTTGATATTTTCCGTCAGAATCTTGATGGATTCTACCGATGTAAGAAACTTTGCACCCACCAAATGAGAAACTTTAGTGGCACAGATGGTTCCATAAATATCTCACTGGTCACTGGCTGGGAGCAGCCTGTTAGTTTTAATACCTGCCTGGCCCTTTACTGAAAACCACAGTAAACCAGGCAAAAATATCATTAAAATAAATACTCTCAGAATGAATACGAAATGACTCAGCCACTCCAGAATCCCAATGAGGACAAATGACCTGTAAGTGTCATCTGCTGCCTGATAAAAGCAATTGAGCCAATGTCAACTGAGCAAAGTGAGATGTAATTTAGTTTTAGCATTCCTAGAATGTCACAGCAGCAAGGAAAGCACAAAAGTAAGGCTGCCATATCTCAAAGCCAAAGAAATTAATTAATGACTCCTTAAAAGACACTTTGGGAGCATTTTTTAAAAGATTTCTTATCATTAAATCCCCTTAAATGGAAATGAAACAGCATAGCCATGAAAACGGATAAACTTCAAACGATTTAATCCAGATACCATTTCAAAAGGAATCTAAAACCTACCCCAAATGTCTTGAACAAGTAAACCAAACATTCGCTCTGGAAATTCTCTGTGAATCAGATTAATTCTGGGATTTCCAATAATTCCATTCCTTCTGGTGGAAGGAAAGGTTATTCCAGTCACTTCGGCCGAGCTTCCCTTTCTCACCTGACCAAAATCCCAAAGGACCCCAATATTTACCATCATTTTCAGAACCCACCTCCTTTTAACCAAAATATTTGAGGATTTTACTACAGCTTAGCACAGGAGCCATCAGTGTGTGGATTCCCTGCTAGGATCATATTTTAAATCACATTTTGTGCAGAGGGATTCAGATGGAGGATTCCTGAGGAACACATCCAGAGATGCCAGGGACGCTGGATTTGGGCTGGGTCAGCTCATCCCAAGCAGGAACCATTTCAGGTGCTCAGCCCATCCAGAGCATCCTTATCCTGAGCTTCCCGAGTGCTGACACTTCAATATTTTACAGGATTACATTTCATTAGATGAGAGCTGCAAGAGCTGTGGAATTCCTTCCTTTTTTTTTCTTTCTTTTTCTCCTTGAATATTGAGGGAAACATTAAATAACCGAGGAACCCTGTGGGCACTGGAGCAGCAGCCTGGCTGCCTCTGGCCCTGCCCTGACAGATGAACCCATCAAAGGGGAAGTTGTTTCCATGAACAAGGAGAGATTTTTAGGGTAATTTTTAGGATAATTTAGGTTTTTAAGAGGCAGCGCCTCCGGTGAAGCATTTTCCAAAAGTGTGTTCCAACAGGGTTCGGAAATTACGGAGTCAGAGCTCCTTTTTCTCCACACAAACACTTCAAGAAGAGGCGTTTGATGTTTCCCAGCTCCCATTTAGCTCCAGCATATGTTCAGGTATTCCCTGTTGTGTTTTTACAGGCACAAACAGTAAACTACCCAAAGCCCTGAGGAGCAGAGGAACAGCCTGTGAGTTGTGTTCCATCCCAGAAATCACGGGGAACATAAATTAGTGAAGTCATCTGTGTCATTCATCCCCCTAATTGGGCTTCCCAAAAGGAAGCGTTTTACCTTTCCTCCTTTTAAGTTCCCAGAGCACCTCCTGGGTTTGGAAGCAGGCACATCAGCCCTTGAAGAGGAGTAATAAACCCCGTAAATCATGTGTGCAGTAAAATGTCAGGAATAACACCTCGGTGCAAAGCTGATCGTTAACGGCCCGTCCTTTCAGGCTGAGGAGCCAACATCCACGTTCCCATTCCCAAATTACCACTCAGATGTGCAAAATAAAACACTTATTTGCAAGTCTCTCGGGATCCTTCCCCGGCACCTCGAGCGCAGCCTAAGACAGGGGTGGTGTTGTGCAGGCTTGGCTCAGGATCCCAAAAAATCGGTCAAGAGCACTTGGAATCCCTTCCCTGAGCATCTGTCAAAGGGGAGGGAAAGCCCTGTTGCACTGTTCTCTCAGCCTTCTAATTGTTTACATATCTTGGAGTCGGAGAATCAGGGATTCTCACACTTCGTATAAATAACACCTGTTATTTATCTAGTTGCTTTCTTGTGTTGTACATTCCATTTCTATGATAGATAAAGTTGATGGACTCTTCGTCCATCCAATGTGACGGAGAAGGTGTTACCCTTACCTTCCAATGAACTGTAGTAATAAGAAATGTATAAATACTGTAAAGTGAAAATAAAGATGCTTCTTCTTCTACTTCAACTGCTTCTTCTGCTTCTTCTACTACTTCTCACCCTTCTGACATCTCTCCTGTCCATGTGTCATTATTGTGGCTCCTACCGCCTCATCTGCTGACCCGACACAAAGCCCTTCCTGTGATCTGTCAAAATTGGCCACTTCAGCCTCTCCTTCAGCAGCCAAGAGCCATCCCAGCCTGAAAATACCAGAAATTGGAAGATTCAACATTATTTGCGTTCACGTTCCTGACGGATTTCCACCGGGATCGATGGGATTGAGATCAGGCCCATTTCCCACATCCCAGTTCAGTCTCCTTTTCTCCTGGCACCCGAACCAACCTCCGAATTCTCCTGCTGCTGTTCCTGCCCCGGCTCGTACCAAGGGCCAGCACTCCTGGAAAACACTGCTCCATATATCCTGGGAATAACAACAGAAAATGTGCATGGATGGAGGTAGAGATGATTCTTTCACATATTTATACATTTCAGAGCTAGGACTAAGGAGTTCCTGCCCAATTTAAGGAAATCTGAGCAAGTTGCAAGGACCTGAAAACCTCCCCAGGTTTATTTTTATTGAACTGCTTTTCTCCAAGTGAAAATACCTGTGAGCTACAAACCTCAATCTTTAATGCTCTGCTTCTACCTGGGTCCTTTCGGGACCACGGCGTCAGTTCTTTACCCCAGTCAAGCCATTCCAAAGTGCACCCATGAAGGATGAAGGAGGAAAATTCCCTGTAAGGAACGGTGAAAATGACCCATTCAAAGTTTGCAAATTTACTGTTTTACAAAATGTTTTAGTGCAGCCTCTGTCTTAAATGGATCATTCTGGAGCAGTTGGAATAACGGAATAATATTATAATAGTATAATATTATATATTAGATATATATAATATACATATTATAATAATTAAATGGAATAATTCTGCAGCAGTTACCTGTGATGATTTTAAGGAAATCCAGCAATAATTTAGGATAAACTGACAGATTTGAAGGGCTTGGTCACATTTAAGGTTACTTCTTTTGAGTTTGACCAGAAATCCAGCAGGAACAGACCCAACACTGGAGTTCCCCTTACAGGAGGAGGCCAGAGGGAGAGCACACGGATTTATTACTAAGGAAAGCTGGATCCACATCCCATTTTGGAAAATGGGCCCTATAACTCATTCTGCGTGGAATAAAATCTACGAAATAAAGATTTGTAATAAATGGCCAAGAAGGAGTCACAACACTCAGCTCACCTGGGGGAAACACAGGAGGGTTTTGGACAGAAAGGGACCCGAGACCTCCTACAAATCCCAGCAGAAGGGGCTGCAAGTCAGGGACTGGAATTTGCCACTTAGGCTGAGAGAGAAACATCAGGAACTGGGATGCCAAACAAAGAACCAAAGGAAAATGCCAAACGAGGAGACAGAAAAGCAGCAGATGGAGATAAACTCCACAGGAGAGAGAATTCCAGCTTCTTTCCCCGAGAAATGGGGCCCACACAGCCACGACGGGCTGCCTGTGCCCCTGGGAGAATTTTCCAGCAGGAGAGGAGCCAGACCAGGGGCCAACATCCCCGCCCAGGAGTGAAAAACATCCCTGGGAATGCTGACCTGGGGCACAGCCACCCCTCGCCATCAAGGCCGGCACTTTGGTTTGACCCAAGGCACAAACTCAACCTGGAAATAAACCCAGGGAATGCTGAGCCAGGGTGCCGGGGAGCCCAGCCCTGTGCCAAGCACCACAACACTCTCTTGGAGGATGGGTGTGCTGGGTAAAGAGGCACAGGAGGAGCTGCTGACGGAGAAATGCAAAGAGGAGACGCCAGAGAAAAGCGTTCGCTGAGTCCTTGTGCTTTCCAAGTTTAGCAGCAGTAAAACGTTGTTATAAAAGAAAACAAATCTATTTTTCTTGCATTTATACGACAGAAAAGCTCTGCTGATTTGGATGGGACCGGGCAATTCTGACAGCACCACTGGCACCAAGCTTCTGACGATCACAGGAAAACCACTGACTGAAACAAGGAGAGTAACAGACGAATCTGCCTCTGGATAAATTACCTTAAATTCCCCCCAGGAAACTCGATTACACTTAACAGAGAAAAACGAAACGGCAGAGAAGGTGCTGAAGCAAAATCCCTTCCAGAAAACATGGGAAACAGGGCCTGAGGGAGGATGCGCAGCCCAGCGCAGCCGAGCCGGTGCCAGCAGCACGCTGGGAGCCCCAGAGGAGCTCTGCTCTCAGCCCGGGGGGATTCACTCCTGGGAGGAGCAGGGGAGCCCCCGGAGATCACACCCAGCGGAGCAGAGCAGCTGGAAGGCCAGCAGGGAGCTGGCTGATCTGCATCCCCGAAATTCCTGCTTCCCACCCGTCTCCGCCTTGGCTGAGGAAAGGGAAGAGTGGCGTGACACAGTTGTTCATAGGCCCCGCTATAAAATCTCAACATAGCTCAGAAGAGATAAAAGATTTAGATTTTCTACCAAGAATTACCCATATCTACCCCTAGCAGCCGTGAGCTCCTGTTTGTAGCCAGCAGCAGAAGGAAAACTCTTGGGTTTCTCGCACGGAATTTCCCTCACACCCCCTTTGGCTCAGGGACTCTCCGGGTGTAACTCAGCTGCCGACATCTCCCCTGCCCTGTGACAGCTCTGTTCTCCCTCCCATCAGGATTTATCCACCTGCATCAGACCCTCCCGAGCCTCTTCCCAGTCCCAGAAACAACCCAGAAGCGGGAATAAAGCATTTTCAACTTGTAAAAAAAAAAAAACCTCGCTGATTCGATGCCATATTAGAGTTTTATTGGAGATAGTTCTGCTATCTTTGACTGAAATTTGATTTTAACAAGACGGCTGTGCCAGTGCAGAACCAGGCCCATAAAGGTCTGTAAATTTGTTTAAGCACCACTGCTTTTGCAATAAAGCTTTAATAGGCCCCATACCCCAACTCTGACAAGGCAGACTTTGATTATTTGGAGTTGAGTGGTTTCTTTGTTCTCTCTTAGTATGAGATGTCACAGCCATCACAGCCTGGCTTGCATTAAACAGGAGAAAAATTTGCACTTTTTATTCAGCCGTTTACAAAGATTTTTGATGGATGGAGGATTGAGAATGAAATAGAAAGAGCAGTAAAATAAAAATAAGAGATAAGCCAGTAATGAAGACAGACACAAAAGAGGATTTCTTTACAGAAGTTCTGGAAAATGTGTTTCTACACTAACTTTAAAGTCATTTAAAAATGACCAGGAGGAGGGATCTGAAAATACAATTGCAGAAATTCCTTTTTCTCAATAATTAAGAAACCATTTGCCTGTTCAGGTGAAATAGCCTCCTGTCCTTCCCTAATTTTAAATAAAATAAATAATGAATAATGTCAAAGGACCCCCAGAAGAAGCAAATTCACCCAAGGAGGTAACACTGAACAAGCTGGAGGAGGATGAGCAGGGCTGAATATTTCATTAAACAAAAAGCTGCCAATTTGTGCTGCCCGGCCTCAAAAATCTGAAACTCCAGGCACTCCAAACGAGTGCAAAATGAAGCTTTGTTCAATGAAAAAGCTGTAGAATTTAACTCTAAAACTGGGGTTTAACACTGTGATACAGCCCAGGAGCAAAGGAGGAGCCCGTGGCCCTCAGAACCAAATAAAAACAAAAATGAAAAATGGCCACAGAAACTAAAAAAGGCCCCAGAAACAATTTCATCCCTGAAAATGCCATTTTCCCCCCTGAATATTCAGGAAGCCACCTCATGGATGCACGGGAGCTGGATCAGATCCAGCCCAAGAGGGTGCAATCAGAACTATTTTTACATGGAATAAGTTTCTCCTTTGATATTTTTTAAGAGCACTGATAAAGCACTTCAAAGAGACACGGGCAGTCACGCTTATCCTCCCTCCTCAACGCCAGGAGGATCCCAAGAGCTGGAGAAGGGCAGGAAATTCTGATTTTTTTTGTTATTTTTAGCTGTCATTTATATTTCTATCTCTGCCTGGGATTAAGGAAGTTTCTCCTTCTTCTCAGGAAAATGAAAGTGGCAGGAACAAAACTGCAGAATCGACAACCAACATCTGCTCAGGGAATATCACGGGAATAGCCCCATTTCCCAGAGGGATTAACAGCAACTGCAAAATGCAGGGATCAATACTGGCGGACTCAAATTATCCAGATGCATGCAGAGACTCATCTGCTGCTCCTGGAGATAAATTTTAAAACTTAATACATATAATTCCTCATCACCAAACGTCTGGTATGGATGGGCATCTTTCTAACTTAATAAAGAAAGGAATTCGAATGAGACTTCTCCAAGCTTTCAAATTTTCTTTTCAAGGACGTGGTGGAAGATTTCTCGAATTATTTCAAAATTTGATTTCACGTTTCTGAACGTATCAACAATCTTTGTGGACTGGGAAAGCAAAAAAGTCAAGTTTATGAAAAAACACTGATTTAAAAAAAAACCAATATATTCAAATCTCGAAGTCAAAAACCTAAATCAGAATGGGTTGATTTTTGTCACAATTAGGTCTCTCAACTAGAAGGACATTAATAATCCAGGACAATCTTAATTTAAGGATTTTCCTACCACTTTTTCCCTCACAAACTACTGAAACAACATTGTGGACTTTATGGGTTGTTGATTGCACTTCTATTTACCTGAGGATGGTGATGCTTCCCAGTTTAAAGAGCAAATTAACTACAGAGGAACAAACCAAATTTGGACCTGAATTAACTGAATTTTGTTCCCCAGGTTTTTTTGCTCCCATTTAATTATAGCAAGATTGTATCATTACTAAATTAAAGCCCAGCCAAATTACTTCTCCAATTCCTGCTCCAGCAATTAATACTCTTTGCCTTCCAGGAGCACTAAAGTACAGAAACTGCTTGAAATTATATCTTTTTTTAAAAGTGGTTTTTAGCTACTTTTAATTAAAACCATTCATCACTGCAATATCATTTGGGTTTTGTTGGGTTTGGGGGGTTTTTTGGTTATTGTTCTGATAAACACTCCAGACTAAGCCTAATATACTTAATTTTTAGCAAGTCAAGGATTTGTTTTCCTGGGATGAATCCTGAATATTTCCCAGGCTGGGGCCAATCCCAGCTCCTGGAAGAAAAGACTCTGGGATCTTGACCCAGACCTCAGCACCTCAATTTCCAGAGCTGGTTTTGCTTCCTCACAGTTCAGTGTTTTCAGTGTAAATGGCTTTAAATTTAATATTTCACTGAGTTTAGTTTTGAATTTTGACTTTTGTGCAGTTGAGAAGCCGAGCCTGGGTTGCACAAAATGCTTCGGCAGCCACTTCCTGAGGAGAAAACAGGTTTAAAACTGAGATCAGGCCTGGTGAAATAGTTCAGCTCTGGGACACTTCATTGCAAATATATTTGATGTATCTTGAATAATCTGGGTCATCTTCCTTCATCAAGGAAACAAAGCCATGAAGGAGAAAAACACGGAACTCAGAATGGGTATTTTGGAAGAGCATTTGAGAAAAATGCCTTTTTTTAGGAAAGGAGATGAACCTTGATGTGGTTATACCACTTTTTAAAACAAATTCTGTTTCTGCCCGCTGGGCCTCAGCTGGCAACTCCCTCTTGGTCAGAAAAAGTGGGAATGTTTCAAAACACATGGAATCAGGCCCTCAAAGGCGTCCCTGTTAGCACCCTTCCTAACCTGTCCTAAAAGGCTCTTCCCAGTTAAAATCATGGAAGCTGCTGCCTCAAAAACATTGAGTTCCTTGCTAATGGCTGAGTTAGGAAAAAGGAATTGAAAAGCAGGAATGCCAAAAAAGGGAGAGTGCTAAAAACCTGAGGAGCTTTCACCTCCCTCAAAGCCTGGAGCAGCACAAATTTTTGATGAAGGGGTATGTGGAATGGCTGGGAGAGAGGTGAGGAATGTTTCCACTCACTTTTTCTACCATGTAATTATCTGGGGTTTTTTAATTTTTTTTGGTTTTTTTAATCAGACTTGCCACTCTTCCTCTGAGGAACTCATTCCCCAGGGAGCAGGGAACGGAGAGCGGCCTGTCCAGCCCCAGAAGGTTCAGGGACGGAATCTCGGGCACCTGGGATGGGGCAGGGAAGATGCAACCAGGATATCTGAGCAAGGGCCCTTCCCTGCTCCCTGCTCCCTCCTGGGAAGCAGCCCCAGATCCTGAGGGAGGGAGGGAGGGAGGAACCCACAGGCAGCACATTCCCAACCCAGGGGTGACAAATATCCCCAGCAGCTGAGGAGTCACCTCAGAGGAAACTCTGCCTGAGCCTGGCCTGGGGGGTCTGCATCCCTATGTGAACATGAAAAATGGATCTCAGCTACTGATCCCAAAGCTCTGCTCAGCCTAAGGACTCCCAGTATTGGGATTTGATGACAGCCTGAGGCTTGTGTCATATAACTCCTCCTGAAGTCAAACTGAACCAGGAATTTACACCGGCTCTGTTTCACTGAGTCTCCAGGGTTTTTGAACCCAACTTTTCTGAGGAGACTCTTTTTATTTAGACACGCAGAGAAAAAAACCAGAGCTTTGCCTTTTAATTAATTGCTGAAGCTCCTGCAGTCCTTCTTCCCCAACCAGAAACCACAAACCACTCACAAAGGAAGCTGATTCTTGCCGAGCCCTTGGCTTGCCCACCGCGTGTGGTATCACCATCAACACCTTCCAGAGCTGCTCCCACCTCTGGATCGATTGGAGAAGCTTTGATGGAAATGCAAAACCCAGAAGCACTTCAAAGTTCACTGCCAGAGATGCAAAGTAGAAAAAAAAGAAGTGAGAAAAAAGCGTGTCGTTAATGCAGTGGCTAAATAAAACAACAGGCTCGTGTGAGGAGAAATATTTGGGATCGCCACTTTTAGCGGGGTGTTATATCTTTATAGAATCATGGAGTGGTTTGGGTTGAAGGGATCTTAAAGCTCATCCAGTGCCCCCCCTGCCATGGCAGGGACACCTCCCACTGTCCCAGGCTGCTCCAGCCTGGCCTTGGGCACTGCCAGGGATCCAGGGGCAGCCACAGCTGCTCTGGGCACCCTGTGCCAGGGCCTGCCCACCCTCCCAGGGAACAAATCCCACCATAATACAGCTATAATAATAATTACGTGTGTAATTGTAACAGGCTACACAGACCCAACCCAGCACAGATTATAACAATATATAAATTTCATACCAGGCCAGGCAGAGAGAAGAAGAACTGCCACGGAGAGAAATCAAACTCCACGAGGCTGGACCTGCCCATCTCCGCTTCTGTTCTCCCACACCTGCAGCACTTCCATGAGGACATGGGGGTGACTGGTGAGAAATATGGATTAACTGCAAAACTTAAACCCCGTGGTTTGCATTTGTGTTAAAAAAGTCTTGACGACACAGCCCAGGGGGGTAAAATGCCAATAAAACCTGTTAGAAGTGTGCCCACACGGGCTGAGTGCCACTGCTGTGCCATGCTGTGCGCAGGGGGAGCTCCAAAGGCAGGGAAGCCCTCCACGGAAACCCCGAACTGAAAACAAACAATATTATTCACCAAATTATAATCAGTTTGGGAAGCTGCAGCCATTAATTGCTTCTGTGGCTTTGTGGGTTTATGGTTTTTAAACACAGCACTGGAGTGCTTAAAGATCCTCCTGATTAAATAATTCAAAATGTTTGCACTATATAACATGTTTGAAGGGGAGAGAAAACTCTGCTAAACACTTTGAATTCACGAGCAAGCACCTCATTAACATGCCCTGATATCAAATATTTATTACCTTCTGCACTGTAATGAGCTCATTTAAGACAAATGTGAGAAAACCCCATCCTGTATTAAAGTCGACAATGTTTTATTTATGGGCACTTTAATATTCACTTTAGGCCACACCAAAATATACACACGCAGTTAATATTTCATTAATGAGAAAATAAAATCCATTCCTCTGGCTTGTGCAGGCTTGGAAGGGGATAAAGCAGGGGGTGTGTGCTGTGATGCTGCACCCACCTTGCTCTGAGGTGGGAACAATCGATAATCAATTATTAAAAACACCTGTTTCCTTCCCTGTTCCAGTGCCTGACCACTCTCTGGGGGAAGGATCTTTTCCTGATATCCAACGCAAACCTCCCCTGGCACAGCTGCAGCCCTTCCCTCGGGTTCTGTCACCACAGAGGAGAGCTCAGTGGCTGTCCCTGCTCTTCCCCTGAATTCCCCTCAGTCTCCTCCTCTCCAGCTGAACATTCCGAGTGCCCCCAGCTGCTCCTCACCCTGCTTCCCCTCAAGGCCCTTCACCATCTTCACCGACCTCCCCCGGACACTCTCAGAACAGTTGCATATCCTACATTGCAGTGCCCAGAACTGCTCGCGAGATTCAAGGTTGGGCCGCCGCAGTGCAGGACAATCGCCCTGAGAGCCCCCTGCCCGCAGCTCTCCTCCCGATTAAACCTTGGGTTCTCTTCCTTCCACGTGGATAAACAGAGTGGGTTTGGGGCAGAGGTCTGAGCTGCAGCGTTTATCAGGCCATATTTCCCAAACTGGGCAGTAGATGAGCCAAAATCTATTCCCAAAGGCAGCGCTGCTCACACACCCCAAATTCCTGCCCTCTTCCTACATTTATTTTTCCTTGCAGCAGCAATATCTGTAACTTCTCACTATGTACACCAGCTAGATAAACACTCACCAGCACTTATCCACCCAGAATTGCTGCCTAATGCATTCACAAAGAGGAAACCTCATGTAAATGCAAATTTTTCACCCCTCTCCTCCCAAGGATGTTGCCAGCGGCAGAGTTTGGGGTCAAGGAGCCTCTTCCCATTACTCCACCAGTCCTGGCAGATGCATATCCAACTGTTGCACTATTCTCTCAGCCTTCTAATTGTTTGCATATCTTGGAGTCAGAGAATCAGAGATTCTCACACTTTGTGTAAATAATATCTGTTGTTACTGTAACTGCTTTCTTGTGTTGTACATTCCATTTCCATTATAGATAAAGTTGATGGACTCTTGGTCCATCCAATGTGACGGAGAAGGTGTTACCCTTACCTTCCAATCATCTGTAGTTATAAGAAATGTATAAATACTGTAAAGTAAAAATAAAGATGCTTCTACTGCTTCTTCGGCTCTTACCCTTCTGACATCTCTCCTGTCCATGTGTCATTATTGTGGCCCCTAGCGCCACATCTGCTGACCCGACACATCCAACAGAGAGAATAAAAACCTCTCAGCTGCTGGGCTCTGATCCAACAGCCTCTGGAACAAGCTGTGATCCTCGAGCTGACTCCAACGAGCTCCTGCTGGGCACCACAGCTCCGCTCTCGGCCTCGGTTTGCACATCAGGGACACCCCGAGTGCTCTCAGCAGCTCCACGGGAATCGCTTGGCACGGAGCAGTGCCAAGCCTGGAGATGCCCCCTCTCCCCAGGGCTGCTGGCACTCCTGGAACAGCAAAAGCTCTGCTGGAGCTCACCTTGCTCAGATTTACCTGTTTGAGTGCCTCTCCTTGCCGGGGTTTTCGGGTCTTCTCTCAGGCTGCCCTTTTCCATCCCACGTGGTCTCCAGTAAACCTTGGAAGATTTGCTGTGAGCAGGGACACCTCCCACTGTCCCAGGCTGCTCCAAGCCCCAGTGTCCAGCCTGGCCTTGGGCACTGCCAGGGATCCAGGGGCAGCCACAGCTGCTCTGGGAATTCCATCCCAGTCCCTCACCCCTCTCCCAGCCAGGAATTCCTTCCCAGTGTCCCATCCAACCCTGCCCGCCCCCCATGGGAACCCATTCCCCCTCTGATGTGAGAAGCAGCGAGGAAAACTGAGCACCCCTCGCACACAAACAGGAACCTTGCTGGGATTCCTGGATTTCTCAAGGTACGTGAAATGGTTGCATCTTCCATTCCTAAAATGTGAATCTGTTCTTTGATCCCACCAGGGCACAGCTCTCCAGCAGCACAAAAACCTGCAGCACCATTAAAGCAAAGCGTCAGAATCCTGCCCCATCAGTCACTTGGTGTAGATGCGGGTAAAGGGAAAAAAAAATATGGAAAGAAAAACATCATATAGACAGGTTTGACAGGATAAAAGCCTCCTGGCTTTGGAAATAAATGTCTCTACTTCACCTTGATGCTTCTTCCTGATAAATGTCCCAGCTTTCCCTCCCCAGCATCCGGAGCAGGGCCATTATCCCGCGACAAGGTCCCATTCCATGGGCATTATCTCGGCAGAGACGACCTGATCCATTTGAAAAAACCAAAATGCACAATTTTTCCACGAACGTGACACATGCACGACAAAACCACCACCCCCAGTGCAGCCCGGGGTACCGCTGAACAATTCCAGCGTGCGAGGCTCCCAAAACGGGCTGTAATTAGCTGCAATGTTTTTGATGAGGTTATCGCACACAAACAAGCGCTGCCACAATTCTTTGCCAAGGGTTTTTCCCCTCAGGTTCCTCGAATCAAACCAGTGGCTTTACACCCATTATATTAACATCACGGTTTTTAATCACGATTATGCATAATCCCAGAGTTTCTATTGCCTGAAAAAACATTTAGCACAGGTCTGCATCAGTTTTTGGCAAGCAGAGGAAGGAAAAAATACATTTAATGAAGCAAATGCAGCTAAAAATGCATTTTTATGCATGAATCAGTCCAACAGGATGCATGGTTTGGTGATCAGACATGGTTTTAAGCTCAAGGGAAACAATCAACATTTAGAACCCAATGAAAAATTCATTGTCCTTCAGGGTACATTTGACCATGGAACAATCTTCCAGAAGAGAGCTGGGAATTCAAGCTCCTGAGAAAATGCTGGGAAGGGCCTCTCTGAGCAAGTTGTAAGCAAGGTATTTATCATTCTGAACATTCCTTCTGATTCGTAACAACAAGCTGTTGTCCCAAATGGAGCAAAAATGCCCTTTAGACCTAAAAAATATAACGACGGTGGGGAAGGAGGATAAAAATTGTATAAAGTCCTCTAGACCCTCAGGTGTTGACACAGATTTATACAGCAAGTTCATAAATAGGAAGAAATATTAAATCCTTAAACTAATTAGAGAAGTGCCCAGCAGTTCATCTCCATCTCAGCACCCCCCACACTGCCTCTTTCATCTTCTCCTAATTCTCCTCACCAAGCTCTCAAGGTCTTTCTTCAAAAGCTGATGGGATCTGTTCCCTTCTTTGAGCTCAATTTTGCTCAGCAAGGTGTGAATTAAAATCAAAAGCCTCCAGCTAAGCCGGTTGCACATTGCCACACCTGCTGGTGCTGCTGGAATAACCCTCAAATTCATTTCTGAGCCTGCATCCAGATCCATCAGGAGCCACCAGACCCCCAAATCCATCAGGAGCCACCAGACCCCCAAATCCATCGGGAGCCACCAGACCCCCAAATCCATCGGGAGCCACCAGACTCCAAATCCATCGGGAGCCACCAGACCCCCAAAAATCCATCAGGAGCCACCAGACATCCAAACCCATCGGGAGCCACCAGACCCCCAAATCTATTGGGAGCCACCAGACCCCCAAATCNTCAGACCCCCAAATCCATCGGGAGCCACCAGACACCCAAATCCATCAGATACAAAGTCCGGCACAGCTGGAGAATTCCTCTAACTTTCATTGTGGAGGTTTCTGGAAGACAAAATCCCTCTTTTCTCTCCACACCAATCATCCCACTCCTGAGAAGGTTGAGGGTCGCAGCTCAAGGGTGGCAAGTGAAGAACAGCCACAATCCCAAATGCAGGTCCCTGCCATGGAAAAGATCTTTAATTCAGGGGTTTTCTCCCCTTAAAACTCCCATCTCTGAAACCAAATGGGGTGGTTTCACCTCATCCCTTACCTCGTGGCAGGAGCCTCTTCCAATAATATTTTATTCCATTTTAATAAATTAATCAGCAGAAATAAAAGCAACAGCACAAACTTCAGCCCAGGTGAAGAAGTGCCCTCACCCTTTTTAGGGCAGCCCCAGGAGATGTGATGCTCCCAGAGCCCAACCCCTTATCCCAAAGGGCACAGCAAACACAGCCATAAACTGGATGAAAACGTCCATGAAAATCAATTTATTTCGTTCCCTCTGCCCTCTTCCCAAACTCCTTGTCTCCAAAGAAACTGATGAAAGAACAAGGGAAAAAAGATGAAAAATTCCATAGGAGAACTAAAGAATTAACGATAAAAATGTCCCACTTTTGCCCAAAACTGTCAAGCAGATGGAGAGTGAATCTAGAAACAAAACTGAGGTCTCAAAATTCAGTCCAATTCTAAATTTCTCCATTCAAAGCCCTGCAAACAGTGATTACAGCCCTAAATCAGAGTCAGGATCCAGGGGGTTTTAAGCATGTTTTATGTCACTTGTAATATCCACATCTTTTCAGTCATCTCCTTTTTCAAATTTTGCTCTGATTTCAAGGCTTAAAACCAGATATTTAAGAATCAAAAAACCACAAACAAGAAAAACTTTAGGAGATTCTCCCCAATTCTCAGATAGTTTAGGTGGACTTTGTTAGCTTGGGCTGCCAGGAGAGAAAACATCTGCTCCGAACTCATAAATCCAGTCACAAAAACCGGCAAATTCTTCTTCCTATAAACAACTGCTCCTTTCTGAATAACCACCTCACACTACTAGACTTTAAAGGTCCTTTAAAATTTTATTTATCCTTTAAATTCCCTCCTTTCATTCCCTACTGAAGTTAACTGTATTTCATAAAAGGAGCAAAAAAATCTGTCGTAGCATTCCATTAATTTAAGTAAAATATCATTTTCTTCCCTTATTGATTTAGACCAGGGTAACTCCATCAACTTGATCTTAGTTATTATTCCTGTTAATCATAAATAGAAGCAGAATCAAGCCCTAAGGGTCCCTAATGAAGTTTTTTAATGAGTTTTGCGCATATAACTAAGTTGACTGAGTTTTGAAAAGCCACACTGGGAGTCCAGAGATATTTTATTTGTATTTCTCTCTTTTCTGGGATGGATACAGCCAAACTGAGTCTGGACGTGTTCACATTCCCAAGGGAAAATTTACAACCTCTGTACATTGACTCCAGTTTTCTCCAGGCATTTTTGCTGCAGGCAAAAACACTTCAGAGACTGAGGAGATGGAGGGGGAAATGCTGAACAGAAAACCTGGGACAAAGGTTGGGAGTCAAGGCATAAAAAAAATGATAAAGGACTAATTTTGTCCTGGAAAAGGTCACTGTGGACGTTGAGTTAAAATGAGTGGGCATGAAAGAGCCCGGGGATCCTTCTAGGGAGGGTTATCCACACTGGGCACACAAGTCCTGGGAATTCTCACGCCTCCTACGAGACTTCTTTGGGAGCCACAGATTCAGTGGTTTAATGTAAATACCGAGATTAGGAGAGGCCTAGAAAAATGCCGAGAGCTTCACGCAGCGCTTCTGGAACCAACTCCTGAGGCAAAACCTTTCCTGCCCCTGCAAAAATCATCATCGGAACCAAACCAGGGCCGGCTCCAAGTCCAGAAGCACCACCTGCCCTGATTTTCCTCAGGAAAGAGCGAGGAATACGACAGCAAAGGCTGGGATTGGGAATAGCCCAGGCACGCAAAGGACTTGGCACTGCAGAGAACCCAAACCACACACGAGGCTCCCGCGTACAGAGAGCTGATAAAGGGCCCTGTAGTTCAAACTGAGCAAGAAAAACACCTTGAATCCCTTAAAAATCCCCTTTTATTTCCCTTAGAAACTTCCTGAGACGTGCACATCTTTCAGCTTTTACAAGGGGCCGCAGCCTGTGGCGCCAAGGGCCACAAAAATGACGCGTGGATAGGAGAGATGTTAGAAGGGCAAGAAGCTGAAGAGGAAGAAGTAGTATTTTTATTGCTACTTTACAATATTTATACATTTCTTATAATTACAGATGATTGGAAGGTGAGGTTAACACCTTCTCCGTTACACTGGATGGACCAAGAGTCCATCAATTTTTTCTATCATGGAAATGGAATGTACAACACAAGAAAGCAATTAGATAAACAACATGATATTTCTACATGAAATTATGAAAATCCTAAAGTTCTCTGACTCCAAAATATGCAAACAATTAGAAGACTGAGAGAATAATGCAACAGCAGCCTGCGGGTCTTCTGAGCAATATTTACTCATGTAAGAGGCACAGTCACATTCAAACTTAATCAGAGCGAGAGCAAATCAAGCAAATCAAGCAACATTTTTAGTAAAGTCTGCAAAGCTTCTGTGGAAATAGCACATCCTGCCCATTCCTGACTGTAGCAATGTAAAGAGTTTTTTCAAGTTAATTCCATTTGCTCTTCTGAGACTGCGAATCACGAACTCTCTCCTCATTTTTGTACTTTATCATCATTTTGCTGCTCTTAAAACGACATCAGTAATCCTTTCAATGTAATTAGTTACTGTTCAGAAAGAGCAGCCACAAAAACACTGCTCTGCAAGAATTTCAATCAGAACGCCAAAATAATACGAGGTATTTCAGATGAGTTGCTTTGGATGTCAGGCCTCATTCAAAAATGGTTTTGAAAAATTCTGTTTGCTCACGTAGATTCAATAAAATCTTTCTTTTTATCATTTTAACATAATGTCTGTGAAAGAAACGTGGAATTTAACCTTCAACCACCAAAAAGGAGAACCCAACCAGCTCCTTTCTTCAAGGTGAGTTTAGGTGTCAAACCAGAACATTTTTTGCTCAAGAAAAAATAAACCCAGCTCTTCCTTTAGCATCACCAAATCAGGATTCAGGCAGGAATACTTGCAAGAGCTATCCCAACCCTGTACAAAATAAATACATATCTATAGATTTAAAATAAAAACTACAAAAGCATTAACAATTTTGTTGTTTCAAAATGGAAAATACTCCGATTTTTCAGCTGGTTTGGGGGAGTTGTGTCATTTTTCAGCAGTTCTGCCACATCCTTGGGCAGACAAAAGGCTCTTTTCCCACCAGGGGCCATCCCAGGCCCCCTCACAGGAATAACAAAGCACAGAACAAGTCCTGTTCACTACGAGTTTATTCCATTTTTCATTGACTTTGGTTTCCAGTTTTTAAAAATTTTTAGGCTTGTTAGCTAATTAGCACCTCCCACAGCCTCGTGGTTTAGAAATTTCAAAGCTGGGTTTAATTAAGTTAAATTGTAAAGGGCATGGGGTTGCATTTTTTCCCTTTTTTTTTTTTGAGGGAAATACTTCTCTGTAAGTCAGTCCAGTGCCTGTTCCTGCAGCTTTTGTCATAAAGCAGCAGCTGAACACAAAAGGGCCGAAATTCGTTCACTTTTAAACAGTATTTGGCAATAAGAAACCCCACAGAATGATAAAATAAAATTAGAAATATGGATCAACCACAGCCCAGGTTTCCACGTATTTTGCTCTCCGATCAGCTGAATTTCCATCCTTGTGGACAGTCAGATCTATCACCAAAATCTGGATTTCAGAAACTCAGGTTTGCCAGGAAAACTCACCCATTTCCAGGAGCTCTGCAGAGAGCAGGGGAGCCAGAGCTGCCCTCAGGCACAAATCCATAACAGTCCGGGGGGAAAACACTGAAAAATCCTGGAGAGTGAAAAGATGAATCAAACCGCAGTTTGTTTTGACAAGTGAGTGTTTTTAAAAAGATCACTCCATCAAAAAAATTTCAAACCCAATCTACGCCTAAAATCTTCCATTAATTAAGGGTCAATCAACTTTCAGTCTTAAAACACATGATGCCAAAGTCTGCAAAATCTGGGTTTATTCTAACCTAACTAAAAAGGTTTTGTTTTATACCTTCTGGTGCATAATCACAAATCGTGGGTTCAGAAATTCAGCATTTACTGACAGAAGAGTAAATTTTACCTTTAAGCCACATCAGCTATGATTTAAGTGCTGAGGAAACCAAACCGACCCTCTAAGAAGAATAATTTCTTTCGCTGCTGAATTTTCACTTTGTACAGAGTCTCTGGATTCCTTTTTCCCCGAGTCCCTGTTTTCCTTGCCTTGGACACAGCTCCAACATTCCCCTTTGGAGCAGGCAGAGATGCTCATTGCCAACACCCTCTCCCCTGGGTTTACAACCCTCAGCAGAGATGCAACCACCAGCATAACCATCCCCATCATCATCACTGGCAAGAAGTGATGAGCTACAAAACTGTGCTTCAAAAGCACTTCAAACCTCGGCCATATGCTTATGAATTTGTTTTTGCAAAATCCCTTCAAGTAGCACAAAAAGAGATGCAGAATTGAAGAGCTGTTTCAGCTGGAAAGGTGGCTCAGCGCTCAGAACCTGCTTACACACAGCCCTGGTTTTGTGTTTATTTAGGCAAAAATCTGATTTTCTAATTAGCACTGGGAGGAATGAGGAGCAAAGTGGATGCTGCCTGGCCAGTACTTAGATTATTGCAAGTTTACAGGATTCACTTGGGAATTTTCTCCCTCAGGAAAGGCTCTTGAAGAAATGAAACCTCCCACTTGCCCCGTGGTTCATCGCAATGCCTTCACAGTGAAAAGCTCCTTGCATTGTTCTGCTTAATTAAATCCAGCTACAAAATACATGATTCCACCAAACTTGTGTTAAGTATTAATTAGCTGGTGGACAAAATGCAAAGGAAAAAATAAAAAACACATGAAGAAATAAATAATAATCCTTAACGCAAAAGAATTCAGTAAAATAAGACCCACTGAGATTTTAAATTCAGTGTTAATTCAGATATTAGCACGGCACATCTCTGTTGACATCAGTGCAGTAGATAATATTTTCCTCATTACAAGTGGCCAGATCATAATTTCCAAAGAAGCATCTGGATGCTGGGGCTATTTAAAAAAGGATGGAGGCAGACTGAATGTTGTGGTGGTGGATAATGGACACACACAAGACACAATATTTAAAATAATCAGGCAGATTCCTGATTTCTCCACTCTGGTGGAACTTCCTTTGCTGTTTATTTTCTATTCCCTCTACTAAAACCCTTTTTTCCCAGGCCATAAATGAATTTTTAACAGTAACTTTTCTTTAACTGCCAAGCCTTTCTGTAAAAGACTTTAAAAAGTCCTTTTTTGGTGTCAAACTCCATCAGAACATTTTGTGTTCGTCCCTGCACAGGAGAGAAACCAGCTCAGGATTGCTCAGGAAAATCAAGAGCACACGGAGAGAGAAATGCCCATTGTCCACCTGTGTCCCGAACACCAGAATTTGGAAAATTGAGGCACTTAGAACACACTCAGCAGCATCTTCCATGACCAGAAATTTTTGTAGAGGAAAAGTTCATCGGCTCAAAGTGGTGACACAACTGCTGGGACTCTGTGTCACACTCAGGAGATGCAGTGAAATAAAGATGTGCAGATCTCCACCAAATCCATCAGGTGTGAGAGGAGCTGTGGATTCTCTGATGTCATTTCAGAACCTAAAATACCTCAAAATTAAGATTTGAACATTGAAACAGAACCTTCCCCCTCTGAGCTGTTCCTTGCAGGGTCATTAAATGGATTATCACAGGTGACATTAAAGTGCTAAACTCAATTAGAGCCTGTAATAGAAGACGTGGCAAAACCTGGAGAAGTCAGGTGGATCAGTAACTTTGTAGAAGGAGGAACCTCCAAAAGGTGACAGAAATCGAAAATAAAGTGAATTGGGAAAATTAAATCTTATTCTTAAAAAAAAATATATATATATAAATTAATTATCAACATGACCTCCAAGCCATGTGTTTTCTCCCTGAAGCTGAGAATCTGACTTTGAAAGGAGAAAAGCAGCTTTATTTGGAGTCACAACTCCAAAAAGTCCCATTTGCTTCCAGGGAATGGTGGGAATGCAGCAGCTCCAGCGGCGCACAGCACAACCAGTCTGGGCCACAGGAGGGAGAGGGGCAAGCAGAGAACTGCACCACAGCCGCTGTCTTTTACCTTTCATTCTGCCCAATTTGCCTTCCTTCTGAAATCTGACATTTGAAGTGGCACCAGCTCCGAGGTGGCAGTGCCCCGTCAGGCCACGCGGCGCTCGTTCTCCCTCCCCTCACACAAACACCCTCACCCAGGCACGGCTTCAAATTTAAACATGATCGATTTCTCCTCATGTAGCACTGCTGTTTTTATTTCTTCGTGCTTCTTGGGGCAGGGAGAGGCTGTCTCTTTGCTGTGAGCAGCCATCA